>CM076573.1:706401353-706728853 GCA_034641835.2 Pinus albicaulis | reverse complement strand
TTAGATGAAATTGAAATCCATTTTTAAAAAAGATACATCATAGATGTGTGCAATTGAATTGATATTACAATTAAAATTAGGATATCCACCACATAAGTGCATATGAGTTGAAAATTCCAAACCAAATTAGGAGTAATATTTAGGAGCACATAATTTTAATGTTGGTTGAAAATATTGGATACTTTGCCATATATTTTACAAGTAGAATTTATTTTGTTGAAAGTTGTAAGAGGCTTTTTTTTTTTGAAAAGTCAAAGGTTTTTGTGTTACAAAGAAAATGAAACTGAAATTTCTATTTTCCTACTCCACACCTGCACCTGAAGATATAACAAGTTGTATTTTGTCTCATTTTTAGTAAGAAGTTCCCAGAAATTCCCAAGAAGTGGAAGTAGGAGATTATGACCTTAAATTCACAAGAAAACTTTCTCCTACTCTACTAACTTTTCCATTTCTTTATATGTTGTAATTAAGTGGCATAACACCATTCCCGAGTCATTGGATCCAAAATTTTGCAAGTAATATTGGAAAATCAAATATACAAAGACAAGCTAATAAGAACCCTATAGAAGGTCGTGGTCATGTTTAAACTATGATACAACCATGAGTTGATTCGTGAATATAAATCCATTGTATATTTTGATTTGTGAGTCTAAATATATTTTATATGTATAGTCATTGGAAACCATGTCAGGAACAAAATGGTAAAAGGGATGAGGTACTTATGTTGAGATGTGGGGATAACATATTAAAAAAATACAATGAAATATATAATAGAATAAGCTAATGAAAGTTATATGAGGAACAAAATGGGAAATTGTTAAGTTGTGTAGAAGTTTCACCATAATTATCAGACAATAAAGCCTCTATGTGTTAACTCTTAGAACCAAATAGAAACTATAATTTTTCATTAGAAGGCTTGTTAGAATTTGTATATATATGGGGTAATTTCACAAAAATAATGTTTAAACATTTTTTGTTGTGCTTAAAATATGTAATGGTTCATGGGACGATTCAAATGGAAGTAATATGTATGTGAGTGATCTATGAGATTTTCTCGTTTCAAAATTTATTTTCTTGTTGTTATTATTTTGTTTACATGTAAATATTTAAATAGAAATTCCTTCAAAAGAGCAAGGTAAATCAACTTTCAACAAATTTTATCATTAATTTGTATGTCAAAAACTTCTAATATTGAAGATATTTCATATATTATTGATTTGAATTATGAAATTAATAAATATATGGATGAAGATTTTATTGATAATTTAGAAATTATTGTCCATGACAATAAAAAAACAATATGGTGCATTTGGTAGTTTGGGGAGAATAAAGACATTCTCAAAATGCAATTTTCAAGAAGGGTGGAAGATAAAAACATCCTTGGGTGTATAATATCAATATTATATATGCAAAAACTCATATGAAGTGAAAATTTTGTAAGAAATACATAGTTGAATGTCCATGTGGTATTGGGAGTGGATGTAATACAATTCAATATGATATTGTGACAATTCATTCAAAACATTATATTCATAAAACATCTATTCGAGAAAATTTATATGAAATTGAAAGGTTAGCAGAGTTCATTAGAAACAATGGAAACAATGACACTATTGAGAGGGGGGATGAATCGGTAGTGTGACCAAATTATACAACTCTTTACAAATCACACTTTAAATCACTTTAGCAATCACTCATGAATCAACAACACAAATCAATCATGTAAAACATAACATTATAATCATCATCAAGCACATGTGCAACATATGCTTAAGACATCAATATTATATTTATTTCTTTTTCAAATAAGAGATTTAACATGATTACATCATTTCCCCACAAGCTACTACTTGTAGGTTTATCAACTCCTATTGAAAGGAACTTATATCCCTACTCATTTATCAAATTTCACTAAAATAGATTGTTGCTCCTGCTCATTTATCAACTTTCGCTAAAGGGGACTGATGCTTGCTCGTTTATCGTCCTTTGCTGAAATGGACTTTGTTTGTTTATCAACCACTACTGAAAGGGATCCTTTCCCCTGCTCATTTATCAACCACTGTTGAAAGGGACTTTTCCCCCTGAAATGCAAGCTATCACTTATTGGCCTTGTTGATCCATCTTTCATCCATTTTCAAACTAAAATCAATTGGTTGCTTCCTTTCATAAACAAATAACTTTCTTACCTCAACTACTCACCAAAACCACCATTAAAACACTTTAAAATTTTCTTTGATTATTGAGAAAATCATCAAACACATCAACAATAATTGATTATTGATCAAACACCAACAACATCAATCCTTTGCAATCTTCCAATATCACCATAAAATCATCTTCAATAAAAAATCATTCAAACCATATCACCAATTACACCTCTTCAAATATCAAATTTGATCTATAATTCACCCTTGATGCATACTCACATTATGCATCAGGTTGCACCAACAACCTCTCACACACCTATGCCAACCAACATAGTTGCACTCTTTCACACTCATTCACCTTGTGAATTTTATTCTGCTTATAAATAATTTTAGACTGATATTTTTGAATAATTATATTTAGTTCTCTTACACTTGATTTCTTGCATGAATATCTTATTTGAGTCTTTATCATGCTTCAACTAACTCTTATGAATATTCTCTTTCAGTCATCAAACTCTAATATTTTTTTTCCTTGCAAAGAACTAAGTTAAAGTGATGCTAATTCTGGTGAGTTACATGATTTAGTAGAGGTTCTTCTATTTTTAGTGAGCTCCAACTTTGGTGGAACTACCAAATTTACCTCTAATTTAGTTCATGCCTCCAAAATTGCTACCAACTTGTTCATGTGTTGTTTTATTGTCTTTTGGTTGTGCGTTGTTATATTTGGCATTAAGTGAAACTCCAAGTTGTCAACTCATTTCATGCCAAAACACTGCCAAATATACATGTTTGTGCCATATTCCTCATTCTTTCATGTATTAAACAACTGCCATTATATTTCGTCTCCAAATATAACTCCATTGGGCTCTTTCATGCTTTATAGTCCCGAGGTGCTTTATTAAAAACTGCCAATTATTTAATATAGTCACGACATTATTTATGTATTTTAGCTCCTTTATGTTATAACTTAAAAGGATTTATGTAATATGCTTCATATATATTTATATGTGTTGGCCCCTGGTTCCTTGATCGATTGTCAACTCGTTCATGTATAAGGCACTAATCATTTTTCATCGTGCACATGGCCCTATACCTTGTAACCATCCTGAAGTCCCTTATTCATAATACACATAAACCTCACAAAAATCACGGCTTAGCAAAATATTTTTTTCTCTATGGAACGTCACATGACGGTAAATTTTCCATCTCCTCAACCTGTTATCTTGGCTATATTACCTAGTGTGCCTTTGTTTTCCACCGGGATAAAGCCTTAGGGGCTTGTGTGTGCAACTTGGGGTCACCTTTCCTCATCTACCATTAGCCCTCGGCTCTGCTGCAACCACCAACAAATCTCAACGCGTAGTTAATCTGGTGCCACTGCCTGTGCACCGCTTAAAACCTTTCAAGCTATCATCATGTTGGAATCACCAATGCCACATGGTTCCATCTGAGATGTGACACATGTAACTAAGATTTGGCCACTAGGGCGACCAAAAACATTTAATTTTCATGTCATGTGCCCTCTAGTTTGACATCATTTTGACGCAATCATCCACCTGTGTGGACCAATCATATGGTGTCATTTATCTTCTTAGAGGAGAGATAAAAGGGTCTAGGCCTTTGAGATGTGTGTGTGTGTGTGTGTGTGTGTGTGTGTGTATACACATCTCAAAGGAACCCAAAAACCAACCTGACATGTAACTACTAGTAAAATGGGAGTCTACGACCTATCCTTCTCTCCGTAAATTGGGTCACAACCTTGGATCTCTCAACCTTCACGAATTTCACATAACTTAGAACACCAATTGAGTTGCACCCCTGGGACCAAGCCTTTTTGTTTTGTGTTAATTTAATTTGTAAAATATAAAGGGTCTCCACCATTTATTTAACTCTGTATTTCTCTCAATGAAGTGCACACCACGTTGCCATACCATACACCATCATGATCCTTCTTAAACCTACATTTCACCTTTAACCTTATGGATTATTACTCGTCAGGTTGAACTAGCATTAGAGACCTCCTCTATATAAACTTCAACCAATAATAAATCCATTCTGATGTTGTTTATAGGCCACCTCTACACGTGCTAAAGTCATCCCATGCGTTCACCTTATGCATTGTTTTGAATCCTCTAGGGATGATGTGTTAAGTGGGGCATCTTGCTTACATATTTCACCAACGAAACACTTTTCTGCCACTAATTTTAGAGCCACGTCTATCAGGTCTTGCATCATCCCTGGTGCTCCCTTATGTGCACCTTTGGGATCTTCATGAGGTAACTTCATTAGGATTTTGTATCCTATGGGTTCCACCGTGAGCCAATATAATTTCTTCTGTTATACTTTGTTGTTAGCCATGTTTGTTTAGATCTTTGGTTTGGCCACTTAGCTAAAGACTCTACCACAGTTAACAACCCTACCAAAATTATTTGTCTCTAAATGATCTTCCAAGCTCTTTAACTTTGCAAATTTGATGTGAGGTACTTGAGTTTGAATAGAAATAACTTATGATCCAGGAGGCCTTTCTACTACTTCCATATACCACTAGAAATTTGTTTCAAAGCTCTATCCATTTGACTAAGTCCCAATTGCATTTGAGGTGAATTTTTACACCATAAATGACTCCAAAGTATCTTCACCTTTACAAATGAGATCTACCACTATTGTTCACCAATTGCCTTGGAAACATCTGAGTTTTGCAACACCTTTTCCATACATGTGCTAGTCTTCCTTCTTCTTGCAATATTCTCTGTTTTTTTCATTTCATTACATTTGATCTGGATACACCACTATTCACGCAACATCCTCCTTGGAAAAACATCCTTCGTATTTCCAACAACACCTTTGTCAACAAAAACATATCAATACTTGACATCAAAGAGCACCTCCTTTGACAACATATTATCAGAATATTCAATCAACTTCTTTTCCTTTCCTTCATCCTCATCACTTTTTCCATCAATGGAAAAACATTTCTAACAGAGCCCACCCTAGAAGGTAGTGTGACTATAAGTGTGACCAATAAATAAAGGGTGCTAACCACCATGAAGTGTGCATATTGTATTTCATTGAAGGATTTTGTAATTGCTACTTATGAATATCTATGTCATATTCAAATGCATCTACAAACAACTTATATATCTTCTCAAGTAGAGTATTATTCCTACATAAATAGAAAATTTGCAAATGAATTTGTTCATTATATGTCATATTACCTTGAAGAGGTACTAGTTAGAAAAATGTTAGAAAGTCCATTTTTATCTATGGTATTAGGTGAGACTATAAACAATGGTTTCAAATAACACCTTTTTGTATATTCTACATATCTAGACTTAAATGGTTTGGACCCTCTAACCTTATAATTTATGAAAATGATTAGAATTCATAGTCGAAAATAAAATATTGTATATGATACCATCATTAATCCAAAGGAAATAAGGAAGTTGAAAAATGAAAAACTAGTAGCAGTTTCCATTTGTGGTGCTTGATTTATGGTTGGAAGTGGAAATGAATTTATCACATTGATAAAGAATGATCTATGAAAATATTATTGGTACTCATTATGTTTTACAGTTTGAGGCACTTGCATCAACAGATTCCTCAAAGAATATACCAAACTTTTTGCATGTCTAGAGGTATTTCAAGAAAATAACAAATAAAAAATACTCATTAGTTTGAAATTCAACAAAGTTAAAATAATAAACTCTTTGTTTTACTAGAGATAATGGAATTAGTATCCTTACAATTTCTTCAAATCAATGGGATTATATGGATATCTAGGGTCAAGTATTTTAAAGACATGTTATAATGATGCCTACAATTTTGAGCTTGTGGAAGAAAAAATGAAAGCCCTCGTGGTATCATAAGGCAAGTATTTTCTTAATTCAATTTTGTTTGAACATATTTGTTCATATTTTGATGGAATTGAATAATATATATTATTTTTTTAAAATCCAAGAATATAATGTCGATTTGATATCACTTGGAATAGCTATTGACCATACATTAAATACTCTTAAAACATATTTTTGTATTTTGCAGAAGGTGTAATACATCTTACTAATTTCTTGAAAGACTCTAAATGTTGTTTCCTTGAAAATGCTGATAAAGAGGAGACTATCCATAAACATGATTTCTTGTATAATTTAATCCACGATGAGTAAATGTCACAACCAATGACAACTTGTATTGATGTGTCCCTAAATAATTGCATACAATTTACAAGAAAATATGTCCAAGCATTGGTTAAAAGCTTCAATTCAAGATTTTTAGATATTCATATTTTAAATGTAGCAATGTTGTTTAGTCCTTGCCAGTAACTGTCAAATATCAATATGAGAAAAAAATATTGCAAAGCATTGGCTTGAAAGGCTTTTTCATTTTGAACATAAAACATGTAACGAAGGTGAAAATTTTCCATTGTTTGACATTGTGACTTGTAAAACATAGCTATACTAATTTATTGTCGTCTTTCATTTTAAATAGAGAAAGATTCCCCGGTGAAAGTTGCACGGAAAGTGTTTTTCAAACAAAATATGATAAAATTTGTAAGGAGAACAATATTTTCAATTAACACATTTGGAATATTAATGTGTGTATTTTTAATAAGTCTTTCCATATCAAAGTTGGAGCATGAATGATTTTATGTGATTTGGCACAATGCAAAGGAAAGGAGATTTTTGACATGTGAGAATTATCAAATAATATGTTTTTTAATTTTGTATATATTTTATAAATAAATGCAATTTTCTAATTTATGTTGTCTTCTACTAAAGATTTAAATTTCAACTATGTTTATGTTTATGATATATGAAACTTGTTGGACAACCAAATTGTCCCATTTTTCACCATCCTAAACAACCATCATTTATCACACTTCTTTTCTTATTTATTAATCAACTAGTTGTGTTTCTTTGTGAATGTGCCACATTAAGGTTAAAAATATTAAAGTTTTTAATTATCATTATTTTCCTTTATTTTTGAGGTATTATAAAGGATTATTATTGGTTTGGTTGATGATGGTTTTCCTAGTGTTATTTGAGTGGTTCCTATGCAATAACAACAATGACCTTCGAGGTTGGCATACTTACACAGGTCCATGAGAAATTCTGGAGCATGGGTATTTTTCCTAGGGATGTTGACATGGATTTACATTAACCAAGTCATACCCTAGTAAAATACATTAGGCTCCAGCTCATGATATACAGTATGAACAATTTGCATCAGACAAAATTAGGTGACTAACTTCGGACATGATTTGCAGATAAATTAAGATAAATGTTGGAAATTTGTGACGGATTTTTTCTTAGGACATCTCCAATTAAGTGATTTGTTAGTAGTTTCTCCAAAAAAAAATCGGATTGTTTGCTACATGTGGTTCTTTCAGGCACATATTTTTTGTTACAGTCATTGATAGACCGTGTCCCAAATAGAGCAGCCAACTATCAAATGAAACAACTCCAGCCTATTCTAAGATGATTCTATGGTATATTAATCCTATGTAATAAGATTTCAATTGTTTTCCAAATAGGATCTTCCAAAAACAATGAAGCACAATATCTTGTAAATTTGTCCATGACTTTGATAGTCCATATTTGGGGGAATTAGTTCTAATTCCCCCCCCCTTATCTTTTGTTGTATAAATGTATGGACAAAGAGAAGGTTGAGGGTTGTTATGAAGTTAGGTTAGGAAGGGGGAGGCATCATCATTTCATAGTATGCATCTTTTAATTCTATTTCCAAAGCTAATGCAATCTCTGCAAGTTTGTGGCTTATCTTTGAATTGCTAGTTTGTGAGCTATGAATTAGCAACTCCTTGCTAAGGAGGAAGGGTCCTCCTCTTTAGCAGGGGTTGTTTTGTCAATAGAGGTAGATATTTGTTTCAATATATGAATTTATGTGGAGCCTCTGTTAATTCAATTCTCATTATATTTTCAATTATCATTGTTACAGATTCTTGATGATAGATTATTGTATTGTTTGTTAATTTAACTTATAGAATATGGAACCTTTCCACTGGATCCTCACAAAATATTCACTAGAATGTGAGAACCCAACAACCAACCTGACATGTAACTACTAATAAACTGGGGGTCTACGACCTATCCTTCTCTTTGTAAATTGGGTCACAACCTTGGATCTCTCAGATTTCACGAATTTCACATAACTTAGAACACCAATTGAGTCGCACCCCTGGGACCAAGCCTTTTTGTTTTGTGTTAATTTCATTTGTAAAATATAAAGGGTCTCAACCATTTCTTTAACTCTGCATTTCTCTCAATGCATTGCGCACCATGTTGCCCAACCATACACCATCATGATCCTTCTTAAACCTACATTTCACCTTTAACCTTATGGATTATTGCCCATCAAGTTGAACTAGCATTAGAGACCTCCTCTATTTAAACTTAAACCAATAATAAATCCATTCTGATGTTGTTTTTAGGCCACCTCTACACGTGCTAACGTCATCCCGTGTGTTCACCTTATGCGTTGTTTTTAATCCTCTAGGGATGATGTGTTAAGTGGGGCATCCTGCTTACAGATTTTCACCAATGAAACAATTTTCCGCCACTAATGTTAGAGCCACGTCTATCAGGTCTTGCATCATCCTTGGTGCTCCCTTATGTTCACCTTTGGGATCTTCCTAAGGTAGCTTTGTCAGGATTTTGTATCCTACGGGTTCCATTGTGAGCCAATAGAATTGCTTCAGTTATAATTCGTTGTTAGCCATGTTTATTTAGCTCTTTGGTTTGGCCACTTCGCTAAAGACTCTGCCACATTTAACAACCCTACCAAAATTATTTGTCTCTAAATTATCTTCCAAGCTCTTTAACTTTGTAACTTTGACGTGAGGTACTTGAGTTTGAACATAAATAACTTATGATCTAGGAGACCATTCTAGAACTTCTATATACCACTAGAAATTTGTTTTAAAGCTCTATCCATTTGACTGAGTCCCAATTTCCTTTGAGGTGAATTTTTACACCATAAATGACTCCAAAGTATCTTCACCTTTACCAATGAGATCCACCACTATTGTTCACCAATCGCCTTGGAAACATCTGAATTTTGCAACACCTTTTCATACATGTGCTAGTCTTCCTTCTTGCAATATTCTTTGTTTTTTTCATTTCATTACATTTGATCTAGATACACCACTATTCACACCTGCAACATCCTCCTTGGATAAACATCCTTCATATTTCCAACAACACCTTTGTCAACAAAAACATATCAATACTTGACATCAATGAGCACCTCCTTTGACAACATATTATCAGAATATTCAATCAACTTCTTTTCCTTTGCCTTCATCCTCATCACTTTTTCCATCAATGGAAACACATTTCTAATAGAGCCCACCCTAGAAGGCAGTGTGACTATAAGTGTGACCAATAAATAAAGGGTGATAACCACCATGAAGTGTGCATATTGTATTGCATTGAAGTATTTTGTAATTGCTACTTATGAATATCTATGTCATATTCAAATGCATCTACAAACACCTTATATATCTTCTCAAGTAGAGTATTCTTCCTACATAAATAAAAAAAGTTGCAAATGAATTTTTTCATTATATGTCATATTACCTTGAAGAGGTACAAGTTGGAAAAATGTTAGAAAGTCCATTTTTATCTATGGTATTAGGTGAGACTATAAACAATGGTTCCAAACAACACCTTGTTGTATATTTACATATCTAGACTTAAATGGTTTGGGCCCTCTAACCTTATAATTTATGAAAATGATTAGAATTCATAGTAAAAAATAAAAGATTGTATATGGTACCATCATTAATCCAAAGGAAACAAGGAAGTTGAAAAATGAAAAACTAATAGCATTTTCCATTTGTGGTGCTTGATTTATGGTTGGAAGTGGAAATGAATTTATCACATTGATAAAGAATGATCTATGAAAATATTATTGGTACTCATTATGTTTTACAGTGTGGGGCACTTGCATCAACAGATTCCTCAAAGAATATACCAATTTTTTTGCATGTCTAGAGGTATTTAGAGAAAATAACAAATAAAAAATACTCATTAGTTGGAAATTCAGCAAAGATAAAATAATAATCTCTTTGTTTTACTAGAGATAATGGAATTACTATCCTTAAAATTTCTTCAAATCAATGGGATTATATGGCTATCTAGGGTCAAGTATTTTAAAGACATGTTATAATGATGCCTACAATTTTGAGCTTGTGGAAGAAAAAATGAAAGCCCTCGTGGTATCATAAGGCAAGTATTTTCTTAATTCAATTTTGTTTGGACATGTTTGTTCATATTTTGATGGAATTGAATAATTTATATTATTTTAAAAAATCCAAGAATATAATGTCGACTTGATATCACTTGGAATAGCTATTGACCATACATTAAATACTCTTAAAATATATTTTTGTATTTTTCAGAAGGTGTAATACATCTTACTAATTTCTTGAAAGACTCTAAATATTGTTTCCTTGAAAATGTTGATAAAGAGGAGACTATCCATAAACATGATTTCTTGTATAATTTAATCCACGATGAGTAAATGTCACAACCAATGACAACTTGCATTGATGTGTCCCTAAATAATTGCATACAATTTACAAGAAAATATGTCCAAGCATTGGTTCAAAGCTTCAATCCAAGATTTTTAGATATTCGTATTTTAAATGTAGCAATGTTGTTTAGTCCTTGCCAGTAACTGTCAAATATCAATATGAGAAAAAATATTGCAAAGCATTGGCTTGAAGGGCTTTTTCATTTTTACAACATAAAACATGTAACGAAGGTGAAAATTTTCCATTGTTTGACATTGTGACTTGTAAAACATAGCTATACAAATTTATTGGCGTCTTTCATTTCAAATAGAGAAAGATTCCTTGTGAAAGTTGCACGGAAAGTGCTTTTCAAACAAAATATGATCAAATATGTAAGGAGAATAAGATTTTCAATTAACACATTTTGCATATTAATGTGTGTATTTTTAATAAGTCTTTCCATATCAAAGTTGGAGCACGAATGATTTTATGTGATTTGGCACAATGCAAAGGAAAGGAAATTTTTTACATGTGAGAATTATCGAATAATATGTTTTTTAATTTTGTATATATTTTATAAATAAATGCAATTTTCTAATTTATGTTGTCTTCTACTAAAGATTTAAATTTCAATTATGTTTATGTTTATGATATATGAAACTTGTTGGACCACCAAATTGTCCCATTTTTCACCATCCTAAATAACCATCATTTATGAAACTTCTTTTCTTATTAATCAACTAGTTGTGTTTCTTTGTAAATGTGCCACATTAAGATTAAAACTATTACAGTATTTAATTATCATTATTTTCCTTTATTTTTGAGGTATTATAAAGGATTATTATTGGGCTGGTTGATGATGGTTTTCCTAGTGTTATTCAAGTGGTTCCTATGCAATAACAACAATGACCTTCGAGGTTGGCATACTTACATAGGTTCACAAGAAATTTTGGAATATGGGTATTTTTCCTAGGGATGTTGACATGGATTTACATTAACCAAGTCATACCCTAGTTGAATACATTAGGCTCCAGCTCATGATATATAGTATGAAAAATTTGCCTCAGACAAAATTAGGTGACTAACTTCAGATGTGATTTGCGGACAAACTAAGATAAATATTGGAAATTTGTGACTTGTTTTTCTCAGGAAATCCCCAATTAACTGATTTGTTAGCAATTTCTCCAAAAAAAAATCAGATTGTTTGCTACATGTGGTTCTTTCAGGCACATATTTTTTGTTACAGTCGTTGATAGACCGTGTCCCAAACAGAGCATCCAACTATCAAATGAAACAACTCCAGCCTATTTTAAGATGATTCTATGATATATTAATCCTATGTAATAGGATTTCAATTGTTTTCCAAATAAGATCTTCCAAAAAAAATGAAGCACAATATTTGGTAAATTTTTCCATGACTTTGATAGTCCATATTTGGGGGAATTAGTTCTAATTCTCCCCCTTATCTTTTATTGTATAAATGTATGGACAAAGAGAAGGTTCAGGGTTGTTATGAAGTTAGGTTAGGAAGGGGGAGGCATCATCATTTCATAGTATGCATCTTGTAATTCTATTTCCAAAGCTAATACAATCTCTGCAAGTTTGTGTCTTATATTTGAATTGCTAGTTTGTGAGCTATGAATTAACAACTCCTTGCTAAGGAGGAAGGGTCCTCCTCTTTAGCAGGGGTTGTTGTGTCAATAGAGGTAGATATTTGTTTCAATATATTAATTTATGTGGAGCCTATGTTAATTCATTTCTCATTATATTTTCAATTATCATTGTTACAGATTCTTGATGATAGATTATTGTTATTGTTGGTTAATTTAACTTATAGAATATGGAACCTTTCCACTAGATCCTCACAAACTATTCACTAGAATGTGAGATCCACTTATTTTTTAAAGGATTTTTCATTGCAATTTTTTCATCATCAGAAGAGCGATATTATGTAATACAAGTTGGACCATGGTTTTGGGGATCCATAGGGTTGTTCATCACTCCATGGTTTCCATAATTTGATGCAAATACAATGAAAGTATCAAGAATGTCAGTTTCAGTTAGGCCACACAATATTCCCCTTCATTTATGGAACTAGAAATTTTTAGAAGGTAACGGGAACATTATAGGGAGATTCATCAAAATAGACACACAAAGAATGGAAGAACAAAACTACACCTTTTCCAGAATATGTCTTGAGTTGGACCTGAGTAAAGGTTTTTCAGACCGCATACAACAAACACACAACAAATAGAGTTGGACACAACACTTGGATTTTGATAATACAACATTTAGATGCCGAATTTTTCGACAGGCATGTCACCTTCAAAATATCTGTCCTGACGCCAATAAAGACACACAAAAGAAGAAGAAAACAGGAAAACAACCCAAATGATGGAAAATTCCTTTACCATCTCCATACAAGGAAGAGGAAGAAGAAGAATCGGAACCCCATCCAACTGAAGAAAACCATAACAAACAAGAAAACATAGAAAAGGTTGACATAAACACAGATGGAGCAGCGTTGACTACTCCCACAGTGAAATCAGAAGAGATACCTGAAGCAAATGAATTGGTAGGAACTAAACGTCACTATATTTCAGATAGCTCAAGCTCATAAATGGATTATCCAAGAATGGAAGAAAACAATAAGCTAGAAATTGTATCTAACACGCCATCTCAAGGAGAATGGTGCAAAGTAGAAAAGATGAAATGGAGAAAAGTATAAATTTTTCTCTATGTGTTTGTTTTTTTTCTTTGAGAACACTAGTTATTTATTGACTAGAATTATGGAATGTTTAAATCATATACAACATGTATTTTTTTTCATTAATAAAATTATGATTTTTTCCCAGGGAAAAAAAACTTGTAGAATATTAATGTAGATTGCTTATTTTCCAGTATAGTTAATCATGGATTGATCCTCACTAACTGAGTGCTTTTATCATTATTTCATTTCTGCAACTATTAGAGTGGCCTTGATGAATGAGCGCTATTTTATTTTGCAGGTGTGATTTCACTTCCAATGTTGTGTGTGAAGTGTTATTTTTATGCAAGCAAGGGTTTGACAATGTGATTTTTGTGAATTGATTTTCATTCCTACAATTTTGAAGAGTGACAGTAAGTTTTGTTTTTATTGAATTCCAAGTTCTTATAGGAGAAAGCTTAGCATTAGGAATTAGCACAATGTTAGTTAGCAACTACTTCCTACATATACTTTGCTCGATAAACTTGAAATAAAAAGGCTTACCCAAGTTGATAATTTATGTCTAAGTGAATTGACTTGTTTTATTAAGAAATTTTATTTTCCCAACATTTTTGTGTTGTTTTCGAGGAGGTTATTAAGGGCGCAAGAGCATAGCTGGAGTTTTCTCTTTTTATAGATGCATTGATCATGAGTGTGTTAGATATGTTCCTAGCTCAGAGTTGACAGAGTGGTAAGATGACGAGTAAGAACCTTCGCATCGATTCAACAAAATGAAATGGGCTTAGCCTCATAAAGGGTTACGACATATAGGTTTCATTTCCCATAATTATGTTTTGTTTGGTAAGTTTTGTTAAAAGTAGGAAAATTTGCTTTCTCCCCATGCATTAATCCATGTGCTGATAGAATATACCAGTTAGTTGAAGAAGCTTGTTTAGCAATGAAAGAATGGTGCTTCAAGCAATCT
The DNA here is from genome assembly GCA_034641835.2 of Pinus albicaulis. NCBI lineage: Eukaryota > Viridiplantae > Streptophyta > Pinopsida > Pinales > Pinaceae > Pinus > Pinus albicaulis. Next base: position 706,714,505 of record CM076573.1, on the reverse strand, counting down.
CTCAATGAGGATTTCAAGAGGATCATCATATGCTTCTACTGAGATTCATAAATCATCAAATGGAGAATTCATGAGGGTATAAATTGGTATTTTGTTTGAAAATTTTAAAAATTTTATCATTAGATCTTTGTCTTCACAATTGTGTGTTTTGTAGGAAAGACAAAAGTAGGTTTAAGTTAAGAAAGAACTGCTAATATTCTACTCCAACTGTAGGAAGAAGCAATCCCTTATATATATTCCACTTAATAGTGAGGAAGTATGTGGAATTTGTGATAAGGATCACTCAACGAAGCATTGCCCATGGTTGTTAGGATTAAAATAAATTTTCAAGGAATTAGGCAAGGAGAAAGAGAATCCATGACAAGCTCAGCCACCAGGTATAGCTCAAGACCCTTCATTTCTTTTTAATACCTGGACTAACATTTGTGATCCTCAAAAAATTCATAATCATATAGTTCCATGCCAAATTCCTAGTCCTCCTCTCATTCAGTACCTTACCCTGTGGCCACAATGGACCCCTCTTTTGAGTCAGATATTTCTATGGCCTCGAGGATGGTTTGAAGCCTCCTTTCCAATGCATTTTCCCATGAAAACTCATCTACCTATGCAACAACAACAATTGTGACTCTATTCCAATGCACCACAAAGTAATCCTCCTCTATGATCCTAGTTACATATGCAACCTAACCCATTTATCCAAACAAGAAGGTTGCACAACAAGTCAAAAAAATTGTCTTTCCCACTTACTGCTCCATTGAATGTAATGGTATATATTCCATATTAGGGAGAGGAGAGAATTCAATAAATTCCCTTGTTACCACAAACCATCAAGAAGAGAATTTACCCCGAGAAGAAGCCCCAATCCATAAATCATTAGAGGAACAATATATAATTGGAACTCATGCAGAATATGTTGTTACAATTTCTACTGTTGCTACTATTGAAATTATCATTACAGTTGACGTTGTTATTACTGTTGAAATTATTGTTACAATTGATACATTTTTTACTGCCAAAGTTGTCATTACAATTGATGTTGTTGTTACTGCTCAAACTATTGTAACAATTGATGCTTTTGTTACTACTAAAATTGTTGTAAGAACTGATGTTGTTGTTATTGTTGAAACTATTGATGTTGTAACGGTCGTTACTGTTGAAACTGTGACCATCCAAATGGGAAAAATTATTATTCTAAACACTTTGGATAACCTTATCACAATTAGAAATACATTTTCATCTCAGGAAAGAGGAGAAAAACAAGGGAATCATGAGCAACACCAAGGGGAATATAGGAAAGCTCATGAACAATATCGAGGAGAAAGCCCAGGAATTTTCTTTGATCATCCTTGCCAATTTGAAGGAGAATAAATCATTAGTGAAGAGTAGATATTGGATCCCAAGAACGAGGATTTTCTCTCTTTCCTCTCACCATATCCTTCATGTCTTAAAGACAGAAATGGACAAGTCATGCAAGATCTACACATCCTGACAAAGGGAGACACACCAACAATTTTTAGTGAACCAAAGGATCAAGAATATGTGGATCAAATTGAAGCCTAGTTCCGAAAAATCATCGGTATACAACATTTCTACATCATTCAAATAAACCTTGGCACCATATCAGTTAAAGAAGTTAGTTTCTCATGCTCTAGTATACATCAAAGTTTATATTTTTAAAATATGAGTATGAATGCATTTCTACATATGTTATGCACATGGTTGCACTTGAATTACTCCTACACTTGAAGGAGATCTTCCTTTCTTCAAGTAAAGTAGGGGAGGATCGTATATAAAAATAAAATAAAATAAATATTTGTATACCATATTAAAATAAAATTGTTGCATCATTTTATTATTTCAACACTTAGTTATTAACCATTTTTGAAGTTGTGACTCCCTAAGATTTAGTTGTTGCACCCCTAGGCACAGTTGCTAAATCCTAAAGCATAGATGTTGCAACTTCTTTTGTAGCAACACCACTATGTTTATTATTGTTACTTTTTCCACTTTCATCATTGTAAAATCTATTGTTGCCATCTCCGTATTGATCATCATTGATTGTTGCTTATGTTTGCATCAAATTCTCTCGTGGTAAGTCTTGTCAAGTACAATTCACTCTTAATTCCTCATTATTCTATAAAGTTGCTATGATATTTGATTGCTCGATCCTTCTCCACATCACTTGGATGAGATCTTTCATTGAGTCAGTTTGGGGAGGGGGGGGATTGTTTTTCACTATCATGCTCAGTATCTCCTATGTATAAGCATAAAATTATATGGGGAATTTAGGGGTTGTATCAAGAAATAATGCTATTATCAAGTGAATAAACCATATAAGTCTATTTTCTCTATAAAAAATTATCCAAGAAATATTTCCAATTTCCTCTAAGGGGTACTGTCGAAAACCCTTCTACAATGTTCTTCTCTTGTAGAGCCTTAATTATTTCACGATAACTTTAGCATGATCAACTACGGGGGCCTTTCAATTATTATTTGAGATGCTTCATTCCAATACATATTAAATAACTAATATTTAATGCTCTTGTGAATTGTGTCACCCATGGGATAAACTTGAATAATGAGTTATGTGCCTAGAAAATCTAAAATACTCTTGTACCACTCGACTTCCTTACATTGTAAAAACTACCAATGAGAATTATGCATTATTTCAAATATTGTTGAGGGGTATTATTGATTGTGTTGGAAACTTCCAAAATAAAGGGGGTATCCTCGATGTGAGGTCCCAATTAGACCTCACATTGTTTGGAGTAGGAGCCACGGCTAGAGTATCGACCTGACCACCATAACTCAAGGTTTTCCTTAGATGTAATGAATAACATAAGCGAGTATGCACATAAACTTTGAAATCAGAAAAAAGAAAAAAAAAAAAAAAAAAAATTACATTATGAAACACCACTTGCAATTTGTAAAAGGAGGCTTTCACGGGAGGGGAGACAAGAGTGAGTCTCTAGAAGGAAATTAATAGTACCATCCTAAGAGAAAATAAATATTTGTTAAATATCTAGTGAAATAGTTCACATAGACACAACGATCATTAAAGCAGATACAACACACATCCAACAAGATAAGCACCCAATCCAATGAAGTAGTTAAATTTATTTAGTACATATGAACATAACATATACTAAAATTATCTAAATAATAATCTTACAACATTAATGATACATGCATCAAAGTGTGTTATCTCAATGAGCTTCTGGTTATTAAGTGAAATATCCAAGTACATAGTTACAATGGTGAGCCACTAGCACCAGTAGTGGAACATTAAGTCACTTATTTCTTCTCCAAAGAATGATCTTCTCTCCTATGTCAGGCTACAAAATTCAAGGCTAGCTCTCCAAAGTATAAGACTCCAAAAGAAATTTTCTTGAGTTATGAGGTTTCCTTTATAGCAAGACGAATGATCTTTCATATTGGTGGTCTGGATGCAGGTGTTAATGACAAACTTCCAAGCCTTGTGACAATTTCCTCTAATTCAGGTGGAACCTCATCACGGTTCTCTATTTCTATATCGTTCATCAACCTCCAATGTAAAACCAAAGCTTCTATGCAATTAAAAATTTGTTCCACAAATTTTAAATGGCATTAAAACCCACTTTTATAAGTGTTTCATAAATGACAGAAATACAATAATTTGAGAATCGCATTTCCTTTCCATAGCTTGGTTTAATAAAACCCTTAATAAAAATCTTTTGTCTTAACCCAATGCAAATCCTTTCACATAAAGGATGACAACATAATTGAGCCAATTATGTAAAATGAAACATTAATAAAATTCAACCATCACGTTGAATTTTATAACGGATTCCAAACCTCATTAAACCTTGACTATATTTTATCGCATCCATTTTATTCATTAAACTCCATGTATTTAAAAATGTGATATCCGTAGATCTCAAACCTCTCAAGAAAAAACCGTTAGATGACAAGAGTTGCTGGTAGTTAATCTGACATTTGAAATCCGATTTATAAAATCATCGGGTCCGATTCAAATGATTAAAAATTGTGCAATTTAAAATGTGATTTTTGTTGGATATCAATTCAACGGTGAGGATTTACCTGGACTCCGTACGCATACCAACATTGCTAGTTTCTTCAACCACCAGTTTATACTTATTTAATGTAAATTGACACCCAGAGAGTCAACTAAACCAAACGTAAACTAAATTCCCCTAAACTCAATAACAATTCATGTCCGGCATTTGAAAATTATGCTAACATTCACACAGTTACAGAGGAGATGTGATTTTTTTCTTCTATTCGATTGATGTTTCCATCAAAATCCTCCTCTACCGATTACATTGCCACCTAAAATATATATAATGTTTACATAATCCTTTCAATCCGGTTCTTTAGAATCGGTTTTTGCCCAATCTCAGATAAAATCATATTCCACAAGATTTTCCTAAAAATCCTAAATTAAAAACTAAATACATTGAATCAAATACAATTAATTCAATCCCTAAATATCAGTCAAATCCTATCTATTAAAACAATAAATCGCAGGCTAAAGGATCCCACTCCTTTGCTTGCAATTTTTTTTTTTTTTTTTTGGAATAAAAATTGAAGTTTTTATCCATCGAGCCTTATGCTCCTGCATCAGACTCCCGAGGACAAAATTATTCATGGGCTCCTGTCCATGAGCTCTTCTACAGAGCTGCCAAATTTCTGTAGCATGACTTCTGTCATCCAAGTAGCTTCTACAGCCGGTTGATCTTTCCACTTGATCAAATACTCAAAGTACTCTCGTCCTCTTGTCTTCTTAGACAATCTTTTGTCTAAAATCTTCTCTGGCTGCAATGTTTTTGTTGTGGGTAACTATCTCAACCAGTCAATTTATTCTTTTCTTTCAGTTGTATCATTTGTTTCTTTGTCCTCATACTTGTACAAATCAACAACATTGAAAATTGGAGATATTCCAATGTCAGGGGGTAATTCAATTTCATAAGCATTTGCAAAAAAATTTCTCAATACTCTGTATGGCCCAATGTTCTTAAACTTCAACTTATTATATGCCCTTTTTGGAAATATTTCCTTCCTCAAGTGTGCTAGAACCAAATCTCCAACCTCAAAATTAACTTCCCTTTTCTTCAAATCTACTATGCTTTTGTATTTGATGTTTTTGTCCTGTAACTGTTGTTTTACCTGTTCATGTATTGCTCGAATTTCTGAAGCAAACTCTTCTCCATCAACACTTCTCATCTCTGATTTTCCCAAATTCCTGAATTCATACACTCCTCTTGGGTGCATTCCATAAACTATATGGAATGGACTCTGTCCTGTACTCCTGTTAGGAGAGTCATTATAAGCATATTCAGCTTGTGCCAAAATATGATCCCACTATTTAGGATGTTCACCTGCAAGACTTCCCAAAAGATTACCCAAGCTTATGCTCACCACCTCAGTCTGTCCATCAGTCTAAGGGTGATAAGTTGAGCTGAAAATTAGTTTAGTACCAAACTTTTTCCATAATGTCCTCCAAAAATGACCAACAAATCTGGTGTCCCTATCAAAGACAATGCTTTTAGGTAACCCATGTAACCTTACAATCTCTTTGAAAAATAGATTAGCAACATGAGTAGCATCACTGGTTTTATAACATGGAATAAAATGTGCCATTTTAGAAAATCTGTCAACTACAACATAATTTTCATCATTCCCTCTATGTGTTTTAGGTAAGCCCAAAACAAAATCCATACTTACCATATTCCAAGGTCTATCTGGAATAGGTAATGGAACATACAAACCTGTGTTCTGACTTCTTCCTTTTGCATACTGACAAACTTTACAATTCCGCACAAACTTCTCCACTTCATATCTCATCTTTGGCCAAAAATAAAAATGACTCAATTGTTCATAAGTCTTGTCTACACCAAAATGTCCACCAAGTCCACCACTATGTTTCTCTTTAATTAAATTTTCTCTCATAGAACAATTTGGTATGCACAACTGATTTCTTTTAAACAACAAACCTTCTTGCAAGAAAAAATCCAGCCACTTACTTCTGTCCAAAAAAACAGGATTACTGCATGCTTCAAATGCTTCTTTAAAATCCAAATCTGTTTTATACAATTCTTTAAGAAAATCAAAACCCAATACTTGAATTTGACTTTCTTGAACTAAAATTTTCTTTCTACTTAAGGCATCTGCTACTTTTTTTTCTTGGCCAGTTATGTGTTTCAATACAAAATTGAAACTTTGAAGATACTCTACCCATTTTGCATGTTTCTGATTTAGTTTTGGCTGCTGCATAATATACTGCAATGCATGATTTTCTGAATAAAGCACAAACTCTTTAGACATCAAACAATGTCTCCACTTCTTTAATGCATTTACAACTGCATAAAATTCCTTGTCATAAGAAGAATATTTTCTTCTTTTCTCATTCAGTTTTTCACTAAAATAAGGTACAAATCTCTCTTCTTGACTTAGCACAGCTCCAATAGCTTCTCCACTGGCATCACATTTCACTTGAAAAGGTTTATTAAAATCATGAAAAAATAAAATGGGTTTTTCTGTTATCTTCCTTTTCAACAACTGAAAACTTTTTTCTGCTTCATCAGTCCATTTAAATGGTTGTTTGTCCTTATTTATAGTTTCAATAATAGGAGCATTGATCTTACTAAAATTACTTATGAATTTTCTATAAAAACTAGCAAGACCATGGAAACTTCTTACCTCAAAAACACTCTTGGGTGAAGGCCATTCTATGATTTCCTTTATATTCTCTGGGTCCATCTTCAATCCATCAACAGAAACAAAAAAACCTAAGTATACCAATTCTTCCTTCATGAATGATTTTTTTTTAAATTTACTAGCAAATTTTCTTGATGCAACTTCCTTAAGACATAATTCAGATGTCTCAGGTGTTCTTCTTTATACTTGTTGTAAATTAATATATCTCCAGATATACTATTACAACTTTACCAAATTCCTTCAACACTTCATTCATGAGCCTCATATATGTACTAGGTGCATTTGATAATCCAAACGACATTAGCATCCATTCATACAATCCTTCATTTGTTTTAAAATTTGTTTTCCATTCATCTCCTCCCCTTATCCTAATTTGATGATAGCCACTCTTTAAATCCAGCTTTGAAAAATATCTTGCTCCACTTAAAAAGTCCATCAAATCTTCAATTCTGGGTAAAGGAAATCTATACCTGATTGTTATTTTATTGATTTCTCTTGAATCAGTACACATTCTCCAGCCTCCATCTTTTTTTGGACTCAGCACTGTTAGTACTGCACAAGTACTCAAACTTTATCTGATCAATTCTTTATCTAAAAACTCATGTACTTGCTTCCTGATTTATTCATTTTCTGTAGGAGTCATCCTGTATGCTACTTTATTTGGAAAATATGCTCCAGGAATTAAATCTATATGATGGATAATTTTTCTAATAGGTGTTAATTCATCCGGAAAATCATCTACAATGATATCACAATAATTTTCCAGCATCTCTTGAATTTCAATTGGCAAATCAGAAATTTCAGTGGAAGTAATTACTACCTTGGGTTTGCAAATTAATGCAAAATTTACCTCATCATCTTCAATTTGCTGCAGATATTCTTTTCCACTCAGTAGCAAGGCTTTCGGATCAGATCTTCTTTTTTATGCATCTTCTTCTTCTATTGGCAACAATGTATGATTGACACCATCTTTACAAAACTTGTATATGTTCTTCTTCCCATCATGCATAGCTCCTCTGTCATACTACCAAGGTCTACCCAGCAATATGTGACATATTCCATAGGCATCACATCACGCATAATTCTGTCTTTGTAATTGCCCAACTGGAATTCCACTTCACACTATTCATTCACTAACAGTTGATGTCCTTTCTAAAGCCATGACACCTTGTAGGGTGTTGGATGTTTCTTTGTCTTCAATTTCAATTTCTCCACCACTTCTGTAGAGACCAAATTATCAGTGTTGCCACTATCAACTACCATTTGACAGCATTTTCCTTGAACTTTTCACACACTTCTAAAAAAAGTTTTTCTTTGTGCTTGTTCAACAACTTCCTTTGCTGGTTTTAACAAAATTTTGTTAATTACCAAAGATTCTCCTTTCTCTGGTGTATTTTCTACTTCTGCCACTTTTGCTGCTTCTGGCATTTTTGCTGCTTCCTCTTCATTCTGAGCAACTATCACATTTATCTAATTTGTCCCCACATTCTCTAGACATTCATAAGCTCTATGTCCAAGCTTATTAAATCTATAAAATTTTATTTCTCTTCCTCTACCTCTGCCTCCTCTTCCTCTGGAAAAACTCCTTCTGCCACTTGCATCACCTTCTGTGTGTGTATGCTGACTGGAGCTGCTGCTAGCTCCTTCTCTCGGTGTTGTAGATATTCCTCTACCACCTTGACTTCCTTTTCCTCGGAAAGTACCTCTACTTCTGGAAGATTGCTTCCTTATGAGTTTTTCTTTAGCCTTCAAGGCCATCTGATAAGCCTCTTCCACTGTTTTAGTAGACAATAGACTTATCTCATCTTGGATCTCCATTCTGAGACCATTAATATATCTTTCAATCTTCTCTGTTGTATCTTGAATTTGTCCTGCTCTTATGCTCACTTTGTAAAATTCCTCTGTGTATTCTTTAACTGTCATTGATCTCTGCCAAAGATTTTGCATTTGTCTAAATCATGAAAGCTAATAATCACTTGGCAAAAAATTACTTCTTAGCTTTGCCACCATCCTGTTCCAATTATTTATTGGCTACTTACCAAGTCTCATTCTTTCTTCCTGCACTCCATCCCACCAAAGCATTGCATGACCTTTCAATTTTGTGACAGCAAACTTTACTCTTTTTCCTTCATCCATTTCTTCATAATCGAAGAACTTATCCATGTCATTTACCCAATCTATCAATTCTTCTGGGTTTAAGCTTCCTGTAAAAATCGAAACTTCAAGTCTGGGTTTAGATGTGGATCCCAACACTGATTTAAAAAATCTCATTTCAGGAGTAACTTCTACAATTTCTCCCTCTTCTTAAGATTCGACTTTAGGTTCACTAACATCTCCAACATCTACATCTCTTTGATTTCCCATTTCCATTGCTTCTAATCTGGCTTGCATCTATTGCATAACCTCCATCACTTCAACATTTGTAACTGGTCTTCCTCTTCTTCGACTAGCACCACCTCCTCGTCCAACTCTATAAGCCATGTTGGATTTCTTTTCCTGATCTTTGAGATCTCGCTCAGTGTCTAAATGCTGCTCTGATACCACTAATGGTGGTCTGGATGTAGGTGTTAATGACAAACTTTCAAACCTTGTGAAAGTTTCCTCTAATTCAGGTGGAACCTCACCACGGCTCTCTATTTTTGTATCGGTCATCAACCTCCAATGTAAAACCCAAAGCTTCTATGCAATTAAAAATTTGTTCCGCAAATTTTAAATGGCCTTAAAACCCACTTTTATAATTGTTTCATAAATGACAGAAATACAATAATTTGAGAATCGCATTTCCTTTCCATAGCTTGGTTTAATAAAACCCTTAATTAAAATATTTTGTCTTAACCTAATGCAAATCCTTTCACATAAAGGACGACAACATAATTAAGCCAATTATGTAAAATGAAACATTAATAAAATTCAACCATCACATTGAATTTTATAACGGATTCCAAACCTCATTAAACCTTGACTATATTTTATTGCATCCATTTTATTCATTAAACTCCATGTATTTAAAAATGCGATATCCATAGATCTCAAACCTCTCAATTGAAAACCGTTAGATGACAAGAGTTGCTGGAAGTTAATCTAACATTTGAAATCCGATTTATAAAATCATCGGGTCTGATTCAAATGATTAAACATTGTGCAATTTAAAATGTGATTTTCGTTGGATCTCAATTCAACGATGAGGATTTACATGGACTCTGTATGCATACCAACGTTGCTAGTTTCTTCAAACACCAGTTTATACTTATTTAATGTAAATTGACATGCAGAGAGTCAATTAAACCAAACATAAACTAAATTCCCCTAAACTCAATAATAATTCATATCCGGCATTTGAAAATTATGTTAACATTCACAAAGCTACAGAGGAGATGTGATTTTTTTTCTTCTATTCGATTGATATTTCCATCAAAATCCTCCTCTACCGATTACACTGCCAATTACAATATATATAATGTTTACATAATCCTTTCAATCTGATTCTTTATAATTGGTTTTTTCCCAATCTTGGATAAAATCCTATTCCACAAGATTTGCCTAAAAATCCTAAATTAAAAATTAAATACATGAATCAAATACAAGTAATTCAATCCCTAAATATCAGTGACATCCTATCTACTAAAACAATAAATCGTAGGCTAAAGGATCCCACTCCTTTGCTTGTAATTTTTTTTTGTATTTTTTGAATAAAAATTGAAGTTTTTATACCTCAAGCCTTATGCTCCTGCATCACATATTCCTATGACTCTTGAGTTATCCTCATGAATAATGGACTCCTAAATGACCTTTAAACTTCTATTGACCCTTTGTTCCACATGTGAATTTTCATATTCCACATATGACGCTTGGACTTCCATACATTTACATTTCCTCATTTTGAAAATTACATCATTACATCCACAAATGATGTGGCAACACACACTGACACATGACATTTTGATGACACGGGTACAAACCATGACTTGGAAATGATGACATGGAACTTTATGATGATGTGGAAATTCCAAGTCTCTCTCCTTGCTTCTTTGACTTTGACTTCTTCATGATAGATCTTTTCTTGTTCCCCATATTCACCCTCCAAAGGATTGGAACAAATTTGGAACCTTCCAAGACAACATGAGATTCCATCGCTCTGTCATGGTCCAAGATCTCTTCATGTCTTCATGATGGTTCTTCATTGTGCTTCTTCTCTGCAAGTGCTTCCTTGTTGCCTCTCCTTGACGTCTTCCCACAACATCACCTTTCCATATTGAGATGGTACACCTACAAATGAATTTGACTCATGACAAGGAAGTATCGGTCCATAAAAAATCTATTATACCTCTGCTTTGCTCATGGAAGAGAATGACTATGATGAATTTGTGCAAGGGATGAGAGGGAGAGTATTCCTTGGGTGCAATGTGCAGTTACAGGAGGTAAGTATGGAGTGATTCTGCACTAGAAATGTGCACTGCACTAGGGAAAGAGAAATATCCAATCATGTGTGTGTAGTGTTCGAGGAAGTTACTAGTGGCCTAAGGATTACAGCTTCCCAAGAGAGAAGGAGGGAAACCATAGTGAAATTTTCTTCTACAAAAGTGCAGGGAGGTTCCACTGCTTACTGGAATTGTGTCATGCACTAGGAGAGAGATAAATGAGAAATTTTTATGTGCAGTGGGGAAGTTTAGTGAACAAGGGTTAATGGCTTGTTGAATAAAAATTTTCCATGTGCTATGACTGAGAGGCAGGCTTAAGGAAGAGCACAATTTTCTTTATCAGTGATCTCGGAGAGGCCGAATTATCCACTACAACTCTTCCATGTGCCAGGGAGGCAGGAAGGGTTCAGTCTGGGCCTAGTGAGCAAGTTTAAATGGTAATGGTGGTGTGCTTTCTCACTATAATTTCACAATGCACAGTGCTTGAGGGGAAGGATCAAAGTGTTCATAGTTTCCAACTACATAGGTTAAGGAGTGGATCCACTATCCACTATAATTGCACACTGCGCAATGGGAGGCAAGGCAAAGCAAGTCTTGGGCATATTTTTCAAGGGTAAGTAGGAAGGAGACTGAGAGACTGCAATTCAAGTTTGCACAATGGATTGTGAAGGAGGATGCCCTTAGGATGGCACAATGAAAATTTTTAGAGGGTAAGCGATGGACCACTATTGACTAGAAATACAACATGTGCTCATCCACTGACTAGGAAAGATAAAAGGACAAGGGAAATCTTAAAAATGAATAAGTGTGGGATCAGCAGAACATGAGAGAACAAGACATGAAATCAAGTTTGAAAACAATACCACACACAATCCAAGAGGATTCACAATACTATAAATCATCATGTGTACCTTGAAACGACAACTAAGCGACACTTACTTCTAAGTGCCACATTTGAAACGTAACTTTACAAAACTTAATATACAAGTTGCAACACAAGTGTCGACTACAAATATAAAAAAAATTTCAGTTATGTGAGAGTTTTTAGTACATGTTATGAGGATATATAAAATCTACTAATGCAGAAAAGTGCACTATGGTTTCCTATAGTAATATGCTAGAGTACAACACATGCAGGAGTGAAAATAGTCAAAAGAGACACTTGCGATAGTAAGAAAATGTGAAAACAACACTTGGAAAAGTTGAAAGTGAAAGTGACACATGCCAGAGAAAAGATAAAGTGAAAATGACGCTTGTTAAATAAAAATCAAGAAAAATCAACAGTCATGAAATTGAAATTGATACTTGTGAAAGAAAAAGTGTGCAAAAGCGACAATTGAGAAAACACATTGGAATAGTAGTACAATTACAAGAAAAGTGAGATAAATTGTCAATGGAGAGTGCACACTAACTGTCATCATAAGTTGTGCATTTCACTATCCTTATGGACTATGAATTCATTGTCACAAGTGATTTCGAAAGCACTGTAACGAAACATTGCGCATGCACTATTCCTAGAGATTGTGCAAGCCTTAATTTCAGGGATTGTGCTATACCTATATAATATTGCATAGAAGTAAGTGAATTTATGAATTTATCAAGGACTGAGCATGATTGAACAAGTGAATTTAACATTTATCATCTGAGAAGAATATTTAAGCACTTTGCAAAACATTAATCGACCATGAAACGACACATTGCAAGATCCTTAGTAGGCTCCAAAATTCAAGTGTAGGGAAAACTTCAGAGGGTGTTTGACGCAACGTGTATATACATACATACATACATACATATATATATATATATATATATATATATATATATATATATATATATATATTCTTCACATGAAGAAAGAAAAATAATAATAAAAGGAAGTATTGAGAAGTAAAAGAAAACTCGTCAGAGTACTGAACAGGCCCGCTGACAGCGGGGCTATACTTGTATGGCACTAAGGAAAACTCGTCGAGGTACTGAATAGGTTTTCTTGAAGTGGGGCTATCCCAGGTAAGAGAGATGAAGAACACACATTGGCACACATATAACTCATTCCAAACGAATTCCTTAGCCATGAAGCGACCATGGAGGGGTAAAGAATTATTATATATATATATATATATATATATATATATTTCACATGAAGAAATAAAAATAAGAATAAAAGGAATTATCAGGAAGTACAGGAAAACTCGTCAGGGTATTGAAGAGGCTCATTGACCGTGGGGTTATACTTGTATGGTAACAAGGCAAACCTGTCGGGGTAATGAATAGGTCTAATAGCAGTGGGGCTATGCCAGGTAATAGAGATGAAGAACACACATTGGCACACATATAACTCATTCCAAGCGAAGGCCTTGGGTCACATCATGAAAAATTTGTCATTAAATTTAAGTTAGGAAGAATAAACCTCATATCTTGACTTTTGGATAATGGCTTTAAGTTATTTCAAGTATTATGTTATGAGATTTATCTTTTAGAAAATAAATATTTTTTCATGGAAGAGGGACCCTTAGTTTAGGTTATTTACTTTTCCCATATAAGGGGGCTCATTTTATACAATTGGATAATGGTAAGACTTTGAGTCGAGACTGAGACAGAAATAACTGGTTCATCCTGGGAATTTATCATTTTTTCATATTTTTTGTCGTATTTTATATCCTCTTTTAATACCTTTTTAATGCCATGGTATTCAATTCAATTTTATTTATAATGAGGTTATTGAGTTGATGAATTACTAACTTAGGCTTCTCATGAGATGTTTTGTAGAAATTTTGATGGCAGGAAAACTGTTTAATTTGGGGGAAGAAAGTACTGATATAGTCTATGGGATGGTAAAAATGAAACTTACAATAGTTTAGCAGTACTATTTCATTCAATTTCCAGTAGTTTTAGCCTTTTGATTTTGCAAATAAAAAGAGGAAAATTGATTATTGGATAGTCAAGGAAACAAAAATTCACCCCCTTCAAAAGCTTCAACAATCGTGTTACTGATCCAAGTGGGTATTGGTGGCCACCCGCTTATTCCACTTGGGGACCCACCATTGTTTCTTTCAGTTTTTTAGTTTCCTTAATTGTAGAACAGTTTACTATTGTTGGCGATTTTTCGATTCTTGAACTTCTTGAGCCGTTTTGAGGCCCTAAATGACGTTTTTGGGGAAATACGGGACCAACATTGCTCTTTAACCGATTTTGGTTCCTCGAAAGTTTTAGTCCTTGGACAAATATTTCTAACGAGGTATTGTGCATGTCAAGGCGGGGCAGCCCAGGATAACCGACCAAAGTAGCAAGCAAATAAAAAAATCGCGAAGCCAAACAAGGGCATGGGAAAGTGGTGTGAGTTCCATAAGAGCTCCACTCACAACACAAGTGAGTGTCAGGCCATGCAGTCACTAGTGGTCGAGCTAAAGGCTTCTGAATGGGATGCATGCTCTGAATCTGAATCTGAACCTGACAAGGGGAATGAAAAATGAAATCATATTATCGATGCAAATCCCAACGCCATTATTTCCACCACAAAGATCCAAAAGGATGAATCAGAAGATCCAAAGGAGGGGGAGCATCTCTTCCATTCCCAAATGTGGGTAAAGTATTCCCCACTGCAGTTCATTGTCAACAACGGGAGCCAAAAGAAACTCATTTCAGCAAAGGTCATGAAGAAGCTGGGCTTTCCGACCACAATATACCCACAGTCATACACCATCGGGTGGCTTCACCAAGGACGGGATCTTTGCATCAGTCAACAGTGTCGCCTTCCCTACAGCATCAAGCCCTTCATGGATGAGGTATTATGTGACATTTCTCCTCTTGATGTTTGTGATGTATTATTAGGCCAACCATACTTGTGGAAGCGAAATGTTGTGTATGATTCCCGACTTCAAGCTGTTATTTTTACTTTGGGAAATAAGTTGTACAGGATACCAAAGGTAGCATCGCCTGCCACCATCTCTTTGGATACTATAAAACAATACAATAATCTCATTTCCAAAACCGGGAAATTTATTTTCCTGATAATCCGTCGTCAGGTCAAGAAGAAGATTGTGGCCACGACCTCTAGATAGGGCTCCCTTGCACGACAACAATATATGGACAGGATTGTGGATGAGTATGGGAACATATTCACCTCACCCGTAGGGGTGCCTCTGCACTGTCAGGTCAAGCACCCCATCGATCTGACCCCAGGTACGTTGTTACCTAATGGACCAATCTATCAGTGCTATATTCTGGAAAACGATGAAATCAAGAGGCAGATTCAAGAGCTATTACAGAAAGGTCACATCCATCCAAGTTCATCGCCCTATGGGAGCCCAATCATGTTGGTGCAGAAGAAGGATGGGACATGGAGACTTTGTATTGAATATCGGGCAATGAAAAATAATACTGTCCAGAATAGGTACCCGATCCCACGGATTGATGACCTTCTGGACCAACTCAAGGGGGGAAAATATTTTAGCAAGATCGACTTGAAGTCTGAGTATCATCGAGTACCAATCGAACCCTCCGATGTGTGGAAGACTGCCTTCAAAGCCAAGGAGGGCCTTTTCGAATGGATAGCCATGCCTTTCGGGTTCATGAAAGCTCCCGCAACCTTCATGAGGCTAATGGACGACATCTTGCGGCCATTCACCAACTCATTTGTAGTAGTTTACTTATATTAAATCCTAATCTTTAGCAAGAATTGGGAAGAAAACCTCCACCACATCCAACAAGTCCTCCAAACACTACGAAAACACAAGTTGTGTGCCAATTTGGAGAAATGCACTTTCAACATGACCTAGGTTCAGTATCTGGGATACATTATTGATGAGCGGGGGGTGCATGTGGATCCAACCAAGATCCAAGTCATTCAGAATTGGCTAGCCCCACCCACTCTAACAAAGCTCCGCAACTTTCGGGGTCTTGCAAATTTCTACTGCAGGTTCATGTTAGGATTCTCTCATATCATTTGGCCATTGAGCCAAGTCACCGAGGGAGGAGCGAAATCTAAATATTTTGGTATGAATATCAACAAAAGGTGTTTGTAGAGTTAAAACATTGCCTATGATTTGCCCTAATGCTCACATTACCATACTTGCAACAACCATTTGAGATCGAAATAAATTCCTCAGACTATGCTATTACGACATTCCTTAATCAATAGGGTCATCCAGTGGCATATCACAATGAGACATTGTCTGACATAGTTTGGAAGCATCCCACTTTTGACAAAGATATGTATTCCATTGTGCAGGCTTGCCGACAATGGATGCATTAAATTTTGGGGAAGGAAACAGTCATCCACACAGACCACCGACCCCTGCAATTCATATAGAAACAAGGGAAGTTGCAGAACAATTTCCATCAGAAGTGGTCCACATATCTGCAAAATTTTCATTTGAACATCAAGTACAAGAAGGGAAGCACCAATAATGTTTCAGACTGCCTCATCCGACCGCTGATCATGGCACTAACCACTGTGCTCAACTCTTGCGGGAAAAATACTTCTAATTGGCCGCTTCTCTACAAGAGCGATCCATAATTCAGCCACACAAACAAAACGCTCTTGGAGGGTAAGCAAGTTCCAAATTTTCACCTCCAAGATGCACTGCTATGTCACTTGGGACATATTTGTGTTCTTTCAAGCAAGCATGCCAAGATGATTTTGGAAGCACACTACAGTCGGGTCATTGGGAATTTTGGGGTTGAGAAGATAGTGGCAGTATTGCAGAAGTATTTCTATTGGTCGAACCTTCAATAAGATGTCGAGAAGTACATCATATCCCGTACTGCCTGTGCCATTGCCAAAACAAGGCATATATACTCCAATACCTACCCCTAGTCAACATTGGAAATCCATATCCATGGATTACATGTCCAGCCTTCCGTCTACTAAGCATGGCAATGATTGTCTTTTCGTGGTCGTCGATAGATTCTCGAAGATGGCCAATATGGCATCCTGCAAGAATAATATCACAACAGAAGCCACTTCTAAACTTTCTTTGAATGAGTTTGGGTATACTTTGGGATCCCACAGTCTATAATCTCAAATCGAGACAGCAAGTTCCTCAGTAAATTTTGGTCTAGCCTCTGGTCAATTCTCAACACCAAGCTCACCAAGTCCGCAACTTTCCATCCCCAAATTGATGGCCAAACAGAGGTCGTCAATAGGATGATCGTACACATTTTGTGCATGCACAACTCAAAGCATCCATGCACATGGGATGAGAGCCTCCCCTATGTACAACATATCTATAAGTGGGCTTTCCACCACTCAACTGGCCACATCCCCTTTTAGCTAGGCTTGGGATTCTAGCCATTATGTCCCATTGACGTAGCCATGCCATTTGCGAAAACTCAGGTCAATTCAGCTCATTCCCAGTCTGAAGCTGACAATGTGAACAACTTCATTGAGTGCATTCAGCACATATTACAACAGTTTCATGAAATATTGGACAGAGCCAATGCTAAGTACAAGAAGCGACATGAGCAACATCGGGTGCAACACAACTTCCAGGTGGACGACGAAGCGTTGCTACATTTGCAGAACAACCGCCTCGCTAGGCCCCACCTCAAGCTTCGCCCACTCCGATATGGGACATACACCATCACCAAGGTTGTATGGGATAATGCATTCGAGATATGTATTCCACCATTCCCTGGTCTGCACCGAGTATTCAATGTGGACCTCCTTCGGCCCTACTTTCCACCTCTAATGGACACATCTGACATGGCAGAACAACTCACACCAACAGAGTTAAACCCAAAATCAATGGAGAAAGCCACCACAAATTGTATCATGGACATGTATATGAAGAACACTCACTAGAAGAAGATCCAACTATATCAGGTTGTCAAAGCTGGCCAACTCCTACACCAAGGCAAGTGGCTCACCAAGGACCAAGTTCAGCAGAAGTTTCCTCATCTCATCGAGGAAATCAACAAAATGGAGACCATTGCTTCCTAAGGGGGGAGGAATGGTCTAGGTGGATATTGGTGGCCACCCTCCTATTCCACTTAGGGCCCCACCATTGTTTCTTTCAGTTTTTCAGTTTCATTAATTGTAGCACAGTTTACTATTTTTGGCAGTTTTTCGGGTCCTAGACATCCAGAGTCGTTTTGAGGCCCTAAACGATATTTTTTGGGTAATCCATGACCAACATGGACCTATGACCCATGCTGGTCAGTCTAAAGTTTTATTCCTCGAATAGATCTTTCTAACAAGGTATTGTGCATGTCAAAGAAAGATTATACGCCAAAGTTACGTCCCTGGGAAGTTGAGGTACTAATTTACCCAAACGGGGCCCATAGTTTTGGTGCTTCATCTCCTAGGGTTAGGTTTTTTATGCTTAGGGTTTTCCCATGTTTTTGAATAATAAAAAGGCCCTTGAGACTCATTGTAACACAATTCAAAGGTCTGTAGCCACCACATCTCTTCTCAAAGATAAGATACCAACGCCCTAGCTACTTTATTTCCATTTTGTCTGTAAGCATATTTGAGTTATGTGATATTAATGAAATGAAGTCTTATTTCTATTGCATCTCTACGTTTATGTGTATTTATGTATTTTATTGTGTTCCTTCATAAGTCTGGATCAGTGTTATCAGAGCGGTCTACTCTTTCTCGATCCTTCTTTGCATGTCCCCAATGAGGTCGAGGTATAAGGATTCAGGGCTCAATCTGGTTGAACATTTGCAAGATCAACCTCGCAAACCCCGACGATCGCCCATGGGGGATGAAAAGAAAGACGAGGGAGAAGGAGATCCTATCAAAATATTTCTCGAGGAGGCCCTCGAGAAACAAAGGAACGCGATGATGGATAACTTTTCTCATATCCTTCAACGACTGCCCACCGGCGATGCATCCGCATCCAGGGGCCACTTTGAAGGTGCAACTCCTTTTAAGGTACAAGTAAAATTTTCATTCTCATATTTGAGGGCCAAATATATGCAGACATTGTAGATAGTTGTTTGAATCTATTAGAATGGTATTTCTCGATTCATAAATTTTCCAATCGGGAAAATATTACTTTTTCACTCCTCAAATCTGCCCCCCGTGTCAAGGACTGGTGGGAAACCTACTCTGAGAAAAAGGACAAGAGGAAACCCTCTTTATTTTCAGCCACACCCACTTGGAATTATTTTTGAGATGCCATCAAGGAACAACATTACCCCGTGGGGATCCATGAGGACAAGTACATACAATGGACTACATTGTGACAACAAAGGGATCAATATCTGCATGAGCTGAAGAAAATGTTCCATACCCTGCACATAATTGGGTATCAAATATTTGGAGAAACATTTGGTGTTGAATTACCGCAGTTGTCTACACAGATACATTTAGGAGGAAATGGATTTCCTTGACATCTCCTTGCTTAGCGCAGCATACCGGTATGCTTCCAAGATTAAGAAAGAGTTCAAATAGAAGAAGGGATACTTTGGATCTGTGAATCAAAAGCAAGGGAAAGGTGCCCCCAAACTACAGAACAAAGGACAAAGCCACAGCGAGGCAACCCAGGGTAACCCACTAAAGTAGCAAGCAAAGAAAAACACCTTGAATCCAAATAAGGACATGGGAAAGTGGTGTGAGTTCCATAAGGTCTCCACTCACAACATAAGTGAGTGTCGAGCCAAGCAGTCACTGGTGGTCGAGCTGAAGGCTTATGAATCGGATGCATGCTCCGACTCTGAATCAAAACTCGATAAGGGGAATGAAAAGGGGAAGCAGATTATCGATGCAGATCCCAATGCCACTATTGCCACCATGAAGATCCAGAAGGAGGAACTAGAAGATCTAGAGGAGGGGGTGTGTCTCTTCCATTCCTAGATGTGGGTAAAGGGTTCCCCGCTACAGTTCATTGTCGACAACAGGGAAAAAAATAAACTCATCTCAACAGAGGTCATTAAGAGACTGGGCTTTCTGACCATAGCACACCCAAACCCATACACCATCAAGTGGCTTCGACAACAACGAGATCTCTGCGTCAGCCAGCAGTGTCACCTTCCCTAGAAAATTAAGCCCTTCACAGATGAGGTATTATGTGACATTGCTCCTCTTGATGTTTGTGATGTATTATTAGGCCAACCATACTTGTGGAATTGACATGTTGTGTATAAGTCTCGGCCTTGCGTTGTTTTGTAACTTTGGGAATTAAGTTGTACAGGATACCAGAGGTAGCATCGCCTACCACCATCTCTTTGGTTACTACAAAACAATACAGTAAGCTCATTTCCAAAATCAGGGAATTTATTTTCCAGATAATATTCCCTCAGTTCAAGAATAATATTGTGGCCACGACCTCCAGACAGGGCTCCTCCGCACAACAAAAATAGATGGAAAAGGTCATGGAGGTGTACGAGGACATATTCACCTCACCTGTAGGGGTACCTCTGCACTGTCAGGTCAAGCACCCCATCGATATGACCCCAGGTGCGTCGCTGCCCAATGGACCAATCTATCGACGCTTTGTTCTAGAGGGCGAAATCAAGAGGAAGATTTAGGAGCTGTTGCAGAAAGGTCACATCCGACTGAGTTCATCACCATGTGGGAGCCCAATCGTGTTGGTGTAGAAGAAGGATGGGACTTGGAGACTCTGTATTGACTATCGGTCGCTAAACAATATCACTATCTAGAATAGGTATCCGATCCCATGGATTGATGACCTTTTGGAAAAACTCAAGGGGGGAAAATATTTCATCAAGATCGAATTGAAGTTCAGGTATCACCAGGTACCAATCGAACCCTTGGATGTGTGAAAGACTACCTTCAAATCCAAGGAGGGCCTTTTTTAATGGTTGGTCATGCCTTTCGAGTTGACGAATGCTCCCGTAACCTTCATGAGGTTGATGTACGACATATTGCGGCCATTCACCAACTCATTTGTAGTAGTTTACTTGGATGAAATCCTAATATTCAGGCAGACTTGGGAAGAGCACCTCCACCACATCCGACAATTCCTCCAAACACTGTGATAACAAAAGTTGTGTGCTAATTTGGAGAAGTGCACTTTTGGCATGACCCAGGTTCAGTATTTGGGATACATTATTGATGAGCACGGGGTGCATGTGGATCTAGCCAAGATCCAATTCATTTGGGATTGGCCAGCCCCAAACACTCTAACAGAGCTCTACAAATTCTTGGATCTTGTCAATTTCTACCGCAGGTTCGTGTTGGGATTCTCTCATATCACTTGGCCCTTGAGCCAAGTCACCATGGGAGGATTGAAAGTTAAATATTTTGGTTTTAATCTCAATAGAAGGCGTTTGTAGAGTTGAAACATCGCCTCTTCTCTTCCCCAGTTCTTAAATTAACAGACTTGCAACAACCATTTGAGATCGAAAGAGATGCCTCAGACTATGCTATTGGGGAAGTTCTTACTCAATAGGGGCATCTAGTGGCATATCACAATGAGACATTGTCTGACACATTCTGAAAGTATCCCACTTGTGAAAATAGATTTATTCCATTGTGCAGGCTTGCCGACAATGAAAGAATTACATTTTGGAGAAGGAAATGACCATACACATAGACCACCAACCCCTTCAGTTCATAAAGACACAAGGGAAGTTTCATAATGATCACCATTAGAAGTAGTCCACATATCTGCAATAGTTTCATTTGAACATCAAGTACAAGAAGAGAAGCACCAATAATGTTGCAGACTACCTCAGTTGTCCGCAAATCGTGGCGCTAACCACCGTGATCAACTCTTGTGGGCACAAGACTTCTGCTTGGTTGCTTCTCTACAATAGTAATCCATAATTTGGCCACACATACAAGACACTCTTGGAGGGTAATAAAGTTCCAAATTTTCACCTCTAGGATGAACTACTATGTCACCTGGGACACCTTTGTGTTCCTTCAAGTGAGCATGCCAAGATTATTTTGGAAATGCACTACAGTCGGGTTGTTGGGCATTTCGAGGTCGAGAAAACAGTGGCAGTACTACAGAAGTATTTGTATTGGACGAACCTTTGGTAGGATGTTGGGAAGTACATCAAATCCTGCAATGCTTACTTCATTTCCAAATTGACCATCAAGAAGTAAGGCCTTTATACTCCACTGCCTACCCCTGTTCTACATTGGGAATCCATATCCATGGATTACATGTTAGGCCTCTCATCTAATAAGCATGGCAACGACTATGTTTTCTTGTTCGTCGACAGATTCTCGAAGATGGCCATAATGGCGTCCTACAAGAAGAATATCACAATAGAATCCACTGCTAAAATATTCTTTGAATGAGTGTGGGTACACTTTGGGATCCCACATTCAATCATCTCAGATTGGGATATCAGGTTCCTCAATACATTTTGGTCTAGCCTCTGGTCAATGTTTTATACCAAGCTCACAAGGTCCACAACTTTCCATCCCCAAAATGATGGCCAAATAGAGGTCGTTAACAGGATGATCGTACACATTTTGTGCATGTAAAACTCAAAGAATCCACACACATGGGATGAGAGCCTCCCCTATGTACAACACAACTATAATCAAGCTCTCCATAGCTCAACCAGCCACATCCCCTTTCACGTGGGCCTAGGATTCCAACCACTATATCCCATTCACGTAGCCATGCCATTTGCAGCTACTCAAGACAATTCGACTTATTTCCAATCTGAAGCTGACAACATGAAGAGATTCATTGAGTGCATTCAACACATCATCCAATACGTTCATGAAATATTGGACAGAGCCAATTCCAAGTACAAGCAGCAACATGATTATCATCGAGTTCCACACAAATTCCAGGTGGGCGACAAAGTGTGGCTACATTTGCAGAAGGAGCACCTCGTTGGACCCCACCGCAAGCTTCGCCCACTTTGATATGGGTCATACACCATCACCAAGGTTGTAGGGGACAATGCCTTCAAGCTCAGTATTCCACCATTCCTTGGTCTGCACCCAATGTTCAATGTGGACTGCCTTCGGCCCTACCTTCCACCTCTACTGGACACATCTGGCATGGAAGAACAACTCACACAAAAATATTTAAACCCATATTCAATGGAACAAGCCACCACAGATCGTATTGTGGACACGTAGATCAAGAACACTCACCAACAAAAGATCCAACTGTATCGAATTGTTAAAGTTGGCCAACTCCTGCACCAAGGAAAGTGGCTCACCAGGGACCAAGTTCAGCAGAATTTTCCTCATCTCATGGAGGAACTTGACACAATGGGGACCATTGCTTCCTAAGGGGGGAGGAATCATCTAGGTGGATATTGGTGGTCACCTGCCTATTCCACTTGGGGCCCAACCATTGTTTCTTTCAGTTTTTTAGTTTCCTTAATTGTAGCATAGTTTACTATTTTTGGCAGTTTTTTAGGTCTTGGACTTCCGGAGCCATTTTGAGGCCCTAAACGACATTTTTTGGGAAATATGGGAATGACATGGGTCAGAGACCCATTTCTATCACTCAAAAGTTGTAGTCCTCAGATAGAACTTTCTAACGAGGTATTGTGTACGTCAAAAGGAGATTGTATGCCAAAGTTACTTCCCCGGGAAGTTGATGTACCAATTTACCCAAACAAGGTCCATATTTTGGTGCTTCATATCATAGGGTTAGGTTTTTGGATGCTTAGAGTTTTACCATGTTGTTGAATAATAATAAGGCCCTTGAGCCTCATTGTAACATAGTTCATAGGCCTGTAGTCGCCACATCTATTCTTAAAGATAAGCTACCAACGCCCTAGCTAGTTTATTTCCAGTATGTCTGTAAGCATATTTGAATTATGTGATATTAATGAAATAAAGTCTTATTTATGTTTCATTTCTCTATTTATGTGTATTTCTGTATTTTATTGCGTTCTTGCATAAGTCTGGATAAGTTACATTGATTTTAGTTACTCCCTAGGTGTTGTTACCCCTAATGTGTTGTTACTTCATAGGTGTTGTTATAGGATGAATAGTAGTATGTATTTATCATCAACCTTTGTCATACATCAGTGCATTGTTTCATAATCAAATTTCATTTATCAACATGCCTAGCAACATCAAAATTTTGAGGTAAAAATCGACTTGAAATTTTTTTATTTGTTAAAAAATTAGGGGATAATGATAAGATACTATTGTAAGCTTTGTAGTTCATTTGTATCATCTTGTATTTATCTTTCAAATATGTTTTATCCTTCATCTCCTACCAACCCGTTGGTTTGCATTACTCAACAAGCAAGATTCAATTATTTCTTATAATTTGTATAATTCCTAGCCATTTATAGCTTTTATTTTAATCCCCAATAGGAATTATATTAACTAAATATTGTGTCCTCCCCATTTTTTTCCTTACACTTATTAGGACCAAGCTTATTACCAATAATCAATTCAATTTTGTGGCTTATATCTACAGATTAGATTTTTATTTCCCTAGTGCTAGTAACTCAAAACCAACTACAAAATAATTAGAGGAAAAGTTGTATGGACCATGTGCCAACCTTCTTTAGAATGTGCTTCCTTCACATTAGAGAAATATTGAGGTCAAAATGGACCTCAAAACAAAAATGTACAACCAATATCAACTTTATAAGAACCAATAGGATTCAAGATGATGATGTCAACATGGGGGATGATTCACCATTTTTGGAGTTCAAAAATTAAAAGATTAATAAATAAATAAATAACTATTTTTTCATCTCATATTTTCAACTTGTCTCCCTATGGTTTTACTCAAATTTTGAGCAGAAGCGCTTGTTGGAAGCAGAATTTAATTCTTCATCCAAGGAGTACCCATGTTCCATATTTTCGATGGACCCTGCTACATGGAAAATGAGAAATACATGAAAAAACATGATTGCAGTGACATTTTTTCATGCATTTCTTATTTTTCATGTATTCCATCAAAAGTATGAAACATGGGTACTCCTTGGATGAGGAATTAAATTCTACATCCAACGAGTGCTCCTGCTTGAAATTTGAGTAAAACCATAGGGAGATAAGTTGAAAATATGAGTTGAAAAAGTAGTTTTTCTTTTTTACCTCTAAAAATTGATGATGTAATCTAATATTATTTTATTATTTCCACTATTATTTTATAATTTTCCTCGGGAAACCCATTTTAGACCTCAAAATTTCTCTAATGAATTTTCCTATTTTTCCAATAAAACCTTTGCGACCAAGAAAGTAGTGTTCCTGGGCCTATTTTTTGAGTATCAACAATTTGTTATTTTGTGGGAATTTGAACTACAAGTCTAAAAATGCACTTATGGCCAGTGTCTTCTAAAGGCTCACTTGATTCATGACTTATTTTGGGATCCCCACAAACTGAAGTTCATGTAACAACAACCTCAAATGAAAACTGTGGGTGTTATTAGTCATATTTTACAAGTGCATGTTGGTCGACTCTCATGTTGACAAGTCTATCTTGTTTGCATGAGGACATGAAAAAGTGCAAGTGCGGCAGAGAAGAGAAAGTAGTTGTATTTGTACATGGAACCTCATCTTCTATTATATTAAGTCCTCTCCATGCACAAGAATAACAAGTTTCCAAGGACAAGGAAAAGGCTTTTGGTAATTTCTCATTTACTTACACTGTTTTTACATTAAAAAATGAAAAAATGGTTTGCAGTTATCTCCCAAACCATGGATCAGATGGATATGAAATTGGGATGATGGAAGCATCCTAGTAAGTTGAACAAACATCCAAAGTTTCGCAAAAACCCAATTTACATTTTTTGATAAATTAAGCATCATTACCTATATCCATTTTGTTGATAGCTTGATATTCTTGCATTGGATTGCGATGAAACTTAGAGGAAGAAGCATTAAGGTAATATGAACAAACCCACAAAGTTTTAGGAAAAACTATTTTATAATTTTCGATCAATTAAACATCATCACCTACAACCATTTTAGTTATATGTCGATATTTGTGCATCATATTAATTTGATTTTCGGTGTGGAGAAGCATTAAAATAGTATAAACATGTCCACAAAGTTTTATCGAAATATGGTTTGTACTTTGTGGTAAATTTGTTAATAAATCTTGTTGTTACACCTATAACAATTTGTTGGAACCCCTGTAAAAGTTTGTTGAAATTCCTCTAGCAGCTTAGTTGTTATATCTCAAGATATGTGCAATTGTTTGCTATGTTTTTTTGTCGATAAGGACATTAATTGGTGATGAAAATATCCACTAAAATCACCTCAATATGAAGTGTTTTTTGCATGAAATTTCAATGTCTTTGAATTTTTTGTAACTCCATGTACAAATTGCTACAAATCAAATCATTACAACTCCACCAGAATTGTTAAAAGGTTACTTCTGAAGATATTTTGGTCGTTGGAATTCAACATAAAACTGATAAGTTGATCTAGGTAATCGTGAATTAAAATATCACAATTTATATCACTCGGTTTTGTTCATTATTGGCTAATGGAGACATGTGCTTTAAGGTTTTTTTATGAGAAATGCAATTTTGACAAATGGGGCAACTATTGTTTGAGAAATTTTAAGATGTTATTAGGCAGAAATTTAAGCAAAGAGGTAGCATGTATGTATATTCAACATATTCAGAAAATTCCCAAGATAAAATCCATATTGTCACACAAGAACCAATGTTGAATATATCTCAAAATGAAGCAATGTTGTCACACAAGAATGAGCATTGAATATGGAAGTGAAAGTTTTTCCACAATAACATGTTGCGGGAATTGATTAAGGTCATCAACATTATTTTCGTAGAATCCTTCAAGGAAGGACAATGGACATAAAACAATAAAATTATTCAAGGTAAAGGGCATATTGGTGGCCGATTTATTGGGTTGCATCATAATGGAATTTTTTTCAATAAACAAGAAAGTTTGATTGGAACTTGTGGTCCTAAAAAACCTAAACAACAATATTTGATAGTGGTACAGTGAAAAATGGTGAGAATGCCATGGGAGATGTTATTCATGAAATTGAGAAAAATAAGGTAAGGATGGAAAATTGCATTCCACTATACTTGTTGTCAATGAGATGCTTGGTACAATCATGTAGGTTGGGTGCACTTCAAAAGTTGGGTGAATTTTTGTTATTTATTCTACCATGTTTGCATGAGGACATGTAAAAGTGCAGGCGTGGGGGAGATTTTGTGCCACCCAATTTTCCCATTTTTCACCATCCTAAACAACCATTTGTAGTCAGTTATCACACTTATTTTCTCGTATATCACCCATCTTGTTGTGCTTCTTTGTGAGTGCCACATTAAGCTTACAAATATTAAAGTAGTTAATTATTTTTATTTTCCTTACCTTTGGCCTTCTTATGAATATTTTATTTCTGGGCCTTTTTTTTTCTTCTTCTTTTTGTAGGCTGAGGGTTTGACTGTGGAACTAGAGGAGTAGGTGCATTTTGGCCTGCCCTATAGAACAAAAAGTGGTCCCAAGTCTGTTTTTTCTTCTTCAGCTCTTCTTCAACCAGAACTTTTATCAAAGCTTGATGGTACAAGCTATATTCAGAAACATCAGTATGAGTTTGAAACCTTGCTAACATCTTGGTTGGGATTTTCAACAAGAATAATGGCAGATTAAATGACTCCATCCCTACAATATGAAACAGAATTCTCATGTGATAGAGGAATACCATTGTATACCTCCTTTCACATGTGAGGTATATCTTGATAATTTTGATTGTCTCTGCCCAACCATTCTTAAGGTAGTTGTTTGGGATGCCTTTTGCCCAGTTTGGATCTCTGTGAGCATCCTTGAGGAATTTTTTGAGATCACCTCTTGTAATAACTTGTCCCTTGAACCATCTTTCACCTTCTTGAGGAAGGTTAAAGGCTTCTACGATGGAGTCTTCAGAAACCTGCAAAGTGAGGCCATAAATTGTAGCCTCATGTCCATTAAATGAATTAGAAAACTCTATAGAAACTCCTGAATGTGATCTTCCCAACCTGGTGCAAAGAGGATACCATCCTGACTGCATAAACAAATTTCTCACCCTCAAATTAGCATCAACCAAATCTACACCTTGTGGCTCTATTCGATTTATCTTACCACCTGTTTTAGTCATCTTCAGAAAAATAATGACTGTGTCTCCTACAGATGATAGGTGGAAGAATATGAGGATTTTACCTTATAGGTGTGGCCTGAATTCTTCTCTGGAATCTTATCTGAAATATTGACTCCTTCTCCAACTATAACTCTCACCAAATTCGAAATCAGTAGCTTAGACTTCAAATGACAACATTCATGTTTTTTAGGTGGTTTTAAAACTAACTCTTGATTCACTACCCCTTGCAAATCACTCTCCATTGATAAAAATCTTCATGGTAATGATGTGCACCATGTGACACACCATCACCACCTTCAGTTGGCTCTGTTTTTTGTATGGGATCTCTAGATAGCTTATGGAAAGTGTCTTTGATGACACATAGTCACCTCCGAAAACGGTGTTTTTGATTGGATGGAATTTCCGGCAGCACCACTGTGTGGCCAGTAGAGAGCTTATGGAGTGTGGTGTGATCACCACGATCTCTCTAACTCAGAAAAACATGTACATAAACGTATGTATGACTGACTCAGCGTAGACAGGCATGACTGGCAACGGTTCGATCATTAATTATGGATTGACACATGTGGCATAACGTATACAACGACTTGACTCAAACTAACTAACTGAAATATGAAACCTCTCATTAGATCTTAAAGGATTTAAAAAAGATTCGATGTGTATTAACCCTACGACACGTGGTATGACTAAAGCGGATGCGCTTTTTCGCTTTATTTAAAAAACAAAGTATGCTTCGGTAAATTCTGGTAGCATCGGAAAATAAAAATAAAAGACAGAAACAGGAAATAAGAGACTTTATGAAAGGCCAAAAAAATTGGTGCTTCCGGAAATTCCGATAGTGCCCAAAAAAAATTGAAATTTTTGAACTTTAATCCTAAAATAAAACTATGGAATGGACTCCTTACTTAGCAAAAAATTGTGCTAACAAGGAACATATTTATTGTTGTGGTCGTTGATAGACTTTGTCCCAAACAGAGCAACCAATTATCAAATGAAACAACTCCAACCTATTCTAATATATTTCTATGATATATTAATCCTATATTGTAATTATATCTTAAGGTGTTTTCCAACTAAGATCTTCCAAAAAAAAGCAAGCACAATATCTTATAAATATGTCCATCACTTTGACCATCCGAATTTGGGGGAATTAGTTATAATTCACCCCCTACTCTTTTCTTGTATAAATGTATGGACAAAGAGTAGGTTGGGGGTGTTTAGGAAGTTATGTTAGGAAGGTGGAGACGTCATCATTTCAAACTGTGCATCTTGTAATTCCATTTCCAAAGCCAATGCAATATCTGCAAGTTCATGACTTATATTTGAATTTCTCTTTTGTGAGTTGTGAATTACCAACTCCCTACTAAGGAGGAAGGACCATCCTCTTTAGCAGGGTTTTTTTTGTCAATAGAGGTAGATAATTGTTTCATATTAATTTATTTGTAGGTTATGTTAATTCAATTCCTATTGTAGTTTCAATTATCACTGCTACATATTCTTGTTGATACATTCTTGCTAATGTTCGTTAATTTAACTTGCAATATATTAATGAAGATTGTTCATTTTCCAACATAGTTACCCCTGCATCAATCCTCATTAATTGAGTGTTTCTATCAGTGTTCGATTTTTGATACTGTTAGAATGGTATTGAAGAATGAGTGTTATTTTATTTTGCAAGTGTGATTTTATTTCTAGCATTGTGTGTGGAGTATTATTTTTATGCAAGTGAGGGTTTGAAAATGTGGTTTTTGTTTTACAATCCTACAAGTGTGAATAATGACAAGAAGTTTTGGTTTTATTTAGTGGAAATTTCTTGTAGGAGAAAGCTTAGCATTAGGAATTAGCCAATGTTAGTTAGCAATTTTTTCCTACATATACTGTGCACGATAACCTTGAAATAAAAAGACATACCCTAGTTGATAATTTGTGTATGAGCGAATTGACTTGTTTTATTAAGAAAATTCATTTGCCAAACAAAACTCTAATATTTTTTGTATATTGGTGGAATGTGGAATACAAACGCTAATGGTTACATGGATGCAACAAGAATGATTATCTTCTTGTAACCTTGAAAAACAAGAGGATCAAATGTATCATTTGAAATGGTTTTCAAATGTGATGTTGCTATAAATTCATGGCATCTTTTCTATGATGTTATGTTATTATTTCAAACTCAATGTTCTTGACATATTGACCTACATTTTTATCTTGACATATTGTCATAATGTTACAAGTTCATGGCAATGTCTCTAGTTTAATTTTGATTACTTATTTCAAATCATAAAAATTCTAGTTGAACTTTGATGGCATGTTTGACCTTAAATATTCATGTGCCGTCTATGTTTAAAATTCATTTTGTAGATTGAAATGGAGTAACAATTTTGATTTATAATATGTTATAATTGTATGCTACCTTACCATAACTTCTTCATATGAAATGCATATTTAGAGTTGGCCTATAGTTGAAATTGTGGTTTTAATGTTGGTTGTTAGAAAAAATGTTATATATATTTAATTTGTTTATTCGACTATATTGGACTTTTTCTATGATTTATAATGTATTTTTCTTTCTAATTTGTAATTTATGTCTTCAG
This sequence comes from Pinus albicaulis, assembly GCA_034641835.2. Lineage (NCBI taxonomy): Eukaryota > Viridiplantae > Streptophyta > Pinopsida > Pinales > Pinaceae > Pinus > Pinus albicaulis. Next base: position 706,683,803 of record CM076573.1, on the reverse strand, counting down.
TACTTCTAAATCTATATAATTTTAACATTCTTTGTTATCATGAATATGGCACACATCTTTTCCAACCTTGATTTTGGGGACAATTAAAAAATGATTTTTCCACATGATTTTAGTTTAATTTTTATTTAAATATCTATACATATTCTTAAGTTAAACCATCCACAATGGTATGCATGAGATATTTTTATGTATTAAAATATTGTTTAGATTAGGAAAACTATTGTATAAAAACTTTGAAATGTTATACTATAGTGGTCACTTTGTCTTTCCTCTTTTGCAAAGTATGCAAAATTGAAGGTTAAAAAAATTAATAGAACTTCATTATTTAAGGTTAATTTTTTAATCAAAGTAGCTTTATTGTTGAAGAGCATTATTTTTTATTCGTAAATGTTGTGGATATTCCACTGGATATTTCAACACAACATAATTTATGAAATTATACTTAAAATCATAAATCTACACTATCAAAGTTAACTTATCCTTATATTTTTGGATTCATTAATTATTTCGGTATGCTTATGTATGAAATATATAAAATAAGTAGAAAAAATAGAATGGAAAAATAAAAATAACCAAAAACAATTGACACTAGATATAAATTAGGAAACACTTTCAAGAGAAAATTTGGTTGGAAGGTGAGGTTTCTCTTCTCTCTTTCCCTTAATGGAAAATGGATGAAAGTGAAAAGAAGTGAGACTTGTGGCCCATGGGTTGTTATACTGCACAACCCCTATTTGTTTTCTCTCTTCCTATCCACTCTCTTCTAATCTGCTCATCTATACAAAATGCACTCCAATAGAATGGAACCCATTTTCCTTCTAGTGGCCTAAATATAACACAGACCAATAGCCTACTAGTGGTAAGGTTTGACTCCTTCAACTCTTAACTAGAGTTACAATATCGAAACTTGTAGAGTCTTATTCATCATGATCACATGGCTAACCCATTTTCCATGAATAATGGGGGTAGACATGGCATCCTCCCAAAATATAGTGGTGAAACAAGAAGGTCAACTTTTGGGTGGAATAAATTTTACATGTGAACTCTGATTTAGGTGATTCTACCATTGGAAAGGTATCTATGTGTAGAATAGAGATATGGGGTGCAAGATTAAGTGGAAAATTTTTACTCCAAAAAATGTTGTTTGATTCCTCAAACTACTACCAAAAGGTTTCAAACACCAATTTTCCAAACTAGGACCCACCAATAAAAATGATCATGTGAGATGATTCCTCTAATTTTTCCACTCTAAAAACATCAAGATGAATGACAAATAATATAATGATCCAATCTAGATAAATTTTATATATAACATTATTTGATGTATAATATAGGCCCAAAACTTCAAATAAGTTTGTTTGATAGGTAAACAGGAATACAAATTCCAATCCTCTTTTGGGATTTACTTGCAATATATGAAGGATCATGTAATAATATGGAATGTCATGAGTATTTGTCTCCCAAAAAAAGGCTTTAATATGGTGGATAAACTCAAGATGGAATCCTAAGGGCAAAATATATTTGGATCTAACGTCCAATAATTTTTTCACAATTGTTTTTCCAACCCTAGAAGATAGAGAAAGGGTCTTTGAGGATGGCTCATTCTCATTCAAATTAGTAGGTTTACATTTGAGGCTCTAGGCATAGAAGCTTAGCCTCAAAAATGAATATTTTGTAGTAGCTTTGGTGTCGATACAATTTTATTCACTCCCTCAAGAATTTTAGAATGAAAAAAATATCACAAGAATAGGAAACACGCTGTGATGATTTTCCAGTCCTAAAAAATCACTAGAATAGGTAGATATATATACTTTTCAAGAATAAGAGTTTATATGAATATTTTAGGGGTTCTCCCATAATCCACCTACATCAACTTCCAAGACTTATAATTTCTAGAAACCATAGACCGCGAACACATTAATTTCCACTATAGGAAATGGCATGAACATGCGTATATTTTTTAGGAATTTTCCTATAAATTCCATAGCTAATCTCAAAAATTAGGAGGAAGAGATTGATAAGCACTTCGTCAAGGTGTGAAGCAAAGGAAAATTAGCAAAATCCACCCCACCCAAGTATATCATAATATCCTTAGAGCGGATAACATTTTTTAATCATTAGCAAAGGATTAGGATCCTACAAAGGTTAAATTAAGAGATGGAGCATCTGAAAATAAGGAAAATATGCCTTGTGCAACTACCCTAGACAAGCCAAAACATAGAAAAAAGGGATAAATATTGTAGCTAGTAGAAGGAGAAATTGAAGAACTTAGACCTGGACATGGGAGAGGAGGAGTAAGACATTCAATTTACATGAAGGAAATTTAAGCTCAATAGAATACATGGACATGCAAGAGATAAATGTATTAGCACTTAGACATATATAAAGAAAAAATATTAACAAAATATATTATAAGAAGAGATTCAAGTTGTATAGATTGAAATATTGAAAGGAAAATATAATATTGGCTCATCCACACAAAATTAGGGAGCTTTGTTAAGGATGGCAGCCAAAACTACACAACTCAAGACACGCAAAAAATCCGCAAGGAAATAAAGAAAAAACAGTAGAAAACCTAGGAGGGGGAAGCGGGGGGGGGGGTACTATTAGACTTGGAACAAGTGTTACTCTATTCAAAAAATACTTCATCACCAAGCACAAAGATTAACTATTAAGGTCACGTCATGGAATATCATAGCGGTGAATGGTAGAAATAAGTAAAGGATACTCAAGAATGATATCATTAAAGGAAAATAAATTATTTTTATGATTCAAGAAACTAAATGTGATCAAGTAATAAGAAAACTAGCCTCAAGATGTTGGAAATGTTATGACTTAATAATTATCAACATGGAGGGGGTTTAAATATGGTTGTCCATTCTATGGAATCCATCTTTGATAGTGCTAGAAAACTTTGTAACAACAAGTTGCACTACCTTTGCAAGTTTAAAGGAGATTGTATCAACAACAGGGGGTATATTAACCAATATTCATGAACCTAATATCATGCTTGGAAAACTAGTCTTTTTGGAGATTTTACAAAATATAGAAGCAATGATATATCAAGATCCCTAAAACATTGGAGGTGACTTTAACACAATAACCTTGTTGAGTGAAAATATGGGAAGCATAAGACAACTAGAGGAGGGAAATTTTATCTCAATGTTATCATCAAATATACTATTACAGAATTCAAAATAGTGGACGTAATGATGAACAATGGTTGTAACACATGGAATAATAGAATAGTAAACATGCACCAAATAGTAGTAAGGTTAGATCATTTATTAAACTTAGAATCCCTCATCCAATTAGGAGTTGTATTTGAATTAAAAATATTATGATAAGAGAGATCTAATCACTAGACCACAGATATAACTTGGAAGAGTTTGGATCCTCCCAAATCATGACTTTTTCTTTGAGAAAGTTTGGCATGATCACCCTAAATTCAAAGAAAATATAAATCAATAATGGAAGGAGGCAAATATGATGAGAATATCATCAATGTATCTACAAATAGGCTTAAAAATCCAAATCCAAACTAAATCTTTAGAACAAAGTAGTATTTACAACAACAACAAAAAAACCAAGTGCAAAGATGATATAGAAACCCAAATGAAAGAGGTTCAAACAACCATCTTCAATGTAGGAATGGCGAACTCGTACTTATGAGAGGAAATTTTGAAGGATAAAATAGAAGGGTGAAGAAAGAAAAAATTCCATGGAGGAAAAAATAAAGAACAAAATGGCTCAAAAAAAAATACAAAAATATGAGCTTCTTCCACACTTCAATGATCAATATTAGACACCACAATAAAATTGTTTCCCTACAAAATGAAAAAGGAAAAAAACTAGAAGAGTATAGGGACATTAAAAATGATCTTATATAATGTTAACTCCAATATTTTTTAGAGCCAAAAGTAGATAATAAATATACCATGAATTTCATCTTAAACCACATCTAATGTCTCGTAACTCCAAAACAAAAAGCAAACCTTATGAGAGAAGTTACTACAAAAAAAATTGATAGAATACTCATGGAAATAGCAACTAGAAAGTTAGCAAGTCCAAATGGGTTCACCACATAATTATTAGTTATTTTTATATTCTTTTGGTGTTGTTGGAATTTTGAACCATATGATAACCCATAATTTCCATCATTTCTTAATCGATGTTTCAATTCTAAATCAAGATTCATATTCATGATTGATTGTTGAGTGAATATACGCAAGGAGAACTCACAAATACTTGTTGAAAAGAGTGGAAGAACCCCAAAAATAATTGGTGAACCCAATTTGTAGTGGTGGATAAAAATGTTCAACTAAATAGCAATGCTCAATTCATTTATAAGACAATTGTGAACCTTTCATCATGTGAATTGAGTATGGAGGAAAGTCAATTCTTAAATAGATGACTTGGCTTTGCAATTGCACCTAGGCATATTCCTATAACAAGAATTACAAGTTGTGTAGAAGAAGGGATTAGTAACTTGATGATAATTAAAATGAACAAGGAAATGTTGTGCCTTATTTTTAGGAGATAAAAAACACCTAAATGCAACCTTTATTTTGAACAAATTCAAGCAATAAATAACCTAAGAAACAATTATAATATAATTATCTTAAGGCTTACAAATTTGTAGCCATTTTATTAATGAAAAAAGAGGAATAAATCTTAAAAATGAGGGATCATCTCAACAACAATGGCAGCTACAAAAAGCTAAAATAAAACCCAATCTCCAAGGTCATCAAACAGGTTAAGAAATCCACTAAATAATCCAGCCTTATTGAAGCACTGAGGAAAGGACTTCTTCCCAGTTGTGAGATCACTCCTATAATATATGGTGTCCCTAATATTCACAAGAAATATTCCCCACTAAGACCAAAATTCAACACCATTAGGCTCCCCATGTATGGTCTAGCAAAGTAAGTAGCAAGCATTATTCATCCTCTAGCTTGGAACATAGACTCATTCATTAAGGACTTTAGCCAATTTGTCAATATCATCAAAGAAGAAATAAATTTTCCAAAAGACATGATAGTAAGATTAGATGTAGTATACTTGTTTACCAATATCCCTCTAAATGAACCATCCACGTTCTCAAAGAGGTTACTAACCCTTAGATAGGGAAACATGTTGAGGTTTGTTTAAGATCAACATTCATCAGCTTCCAAGGAGAACATTACAAGTAGAAGATAGGTGTGGCCATGGGATCCCTACTTTCACCCATTGTAGCCAATATATTCATTAAAGTTTTAAGAAGAAATCTCTAGACCCTTGTCCCTTAAAAACGATTAGGTGGAAAATATACATAGATGACACTAACGTAAAATGGCCACATGAGAGTTGTTATCACTCTGTAATTTCTTAAGGTTGTGAAAGAAATTGCAAAGGTAACCACATACCCACTTTTAAGTATGAGAGTTAGCCCTCCTAAACTCAGAGAGGTATCTCTCCGTTAGATTTAGCTTTCTTTGATTTATAGGATTTTAGGCTAAATGTTTAAAGTTCAGGGTTTGGTTTAATTTGTATATTGTTTGGTTGATATTGCAAAAAGATACCATTGGGAAATGGAGTCAATTGGCGTCAGATGGATCAATTTCAACATTGAAAGATAGATTTAATAGGGCGAAGTAGGAAGCTTTGTTAGATCTTATACGCTTGATGAGATGGGAAAGAAGAGATGATTAAGTTTCCATTAAACATAGATAAATTAAGAATTATATTGCTTAACTTTAGTTGAAAACATTGAAATTGTTCAAAAGACAGAATTGAGTGTACTTAAATAAATTCAGATTCATTATCTTCTTTGAGCAAAAATAGCTTAGAAAACACATGTAATTACACAGAAAGAAAAATACAGTAACAGAGAGAAAATCACTTCACCAACAAAATCTGACACTGGAATATTGTATGTGCTGCATCTGGAGGATCTTGTGAGGCTGAGGAAGATGGAGAGCCTATAAAAATATCTTCTTGTCTTTTACCTACAAAAATGTCTTCTGGTCTGGTAGAAACATGTGGACCTGTCAAAACTATATTAGCATGTTCTTTATCCTCCTGCATAAAGACTAGTTTTGGATCGGTTTTCTGCTTCCTTTTATATATTAGGAATTCTTTGGCTCCAATTTATGTTACTGCGGTAGACTCTTCTTCTCTTGGCCTTTTGTCATGTTTCTCCTGAGGTACTGGAGTTTGTGAAGTGGTTGTAGACAGAACCTGTTCTTCAGCTTCTTGCAGAGTGTTCTCTTCCCACTGATACTACTTCATGAATTTTTCAATTTCTAGCCTGGGAGTGTGTGTAAGGAGTGGTCTTCTGCTCCACTCTTAAACTAGAAACGATGCCTAAAGGGTCATATGACCAAGTAAAACTCAGCTGGAAGTTCATATATTTTAGAAGTGCATATGCTTATTTACCTGCTGCTCTTTTGTTGCATATGAATGGCCCAACCTGTGTCTTTATTTTGAATTGTGCTTCTTTCTTTGCTGAGACAAAGTCTAATTCATCCATGTTTATCATTTTCCTTATATATTCTAATGAAAAAATTTGCATGGGAACATATTTTTCCAATTTTTAAGGTGGAAACTCACAACCATATACTCTAATCTATGTATAATTGAGGTACAAGTACCAATCCCCTGTCATAGTTTTTTCACTGAGGTGTAGGATCCTTTGTATCTCAGGACCTATCCTAGGTTCCAAATTACTATTAAGAAGGCACGCAACTGTGTAAATTAAATGATCCATGAATTTATTGAAGCTAAAGTCATTAGAATTCTTCCTCACCAAATTGGTCCAATGGATGATTGATCGTGCATTGACTTGTTCATCTAGTTTCTGCAAAGAAATTGGGAATATTTCAGCCTAGTGGAATAGGAACATATAAACCAATACTAGTGCATGTCTAAACACTCCTTTTATTGTAATTCTGAGAAATTTTTCATGGAGGCTATCTGCAAGAAATTCACTGAAATCGAACATCACATAAGGTTTCTCTTTTGTAGAAAAAATGGACAAAAAACCTCAGATAGGTTCATCAACCAATTGATCTGACTAATACCCCAGGAGACAAGACACTAATGACACAATTTTCTTAGTTCTTTTTGGAAACATAGAGGCTGTGTAGGGTGGAATTTTCTTTGAAATTTGGACATCTTCAGGAAAGAAAAATTCTAATATTTTAGCCCTCTGAGCGAAGGTTAGCTTTTGGTAGATGGAATTTACAAAGAAATGTATTAAATAATCATTGTGGGGGACTTGAAGCATTTGGTTAATTGAATCTGAAGTAATAATAAATAAAATGTCTCCATTCTAGGCCACAATGGCTCTTTGGCTGGGGATATACCTAGCTTGACACCATAAAACAAAATCTAGGAAAGGGTGAGTCTAGGGAAACATGAATTGTGGCAAGAGGGATTCCCATAGATTGATTTCATCACTCTAGTCCAGAAAGGCTTGTTTTAGCCAATTGTGTAGTTCTAACAAGTCGAACTCACAATTGGTCTCTGTGATTTTATATTGGTGGTCAACCAGGGGTAAATGATAAATTTCAATGTAGAAGGTGTCATCGGGTTTTCACTGGTTGGCTTCGACTTTCCCTTAGGTGCCATGTTCAGAAAAATTAGGAACAGAGGTGAATATTTGGTATTTACCCGGGAAAATTTGATTTCTTGCTGAATAATTTGATTGTTGTAATAGGATCCTAGCTAAAAATGGCTACTTGGAATCTGCAGTAGGTGAAAGGAAAATTCAGTGGAGGAGGTGGCAGTTTGGAGTCACTGTACCTATTCTCTGAAGTAAATGGGAAGCAGAAAGGGAACCACAATGGATCTTTTGGAGGTTTTTATAATCGATTTTTAATTCTTGTTGCCTCTGGCTTGTTATGGAGTGGGTATGTTGCAATCAGGTGACCGTTTGATAGAAAAATACTTAATGTATAAAGGATAGGGGTAACAGAAAGGATGGGTGGCAGAAGAGAGTAGCAAATATATGCAGGAGTGGGCAGGGCGCATGGCAGAATAGGAATGGAGGGGGAAAAGAGATGTGGCAGGTGGAGTGAAGTGACAAGTGTTCATATTCATTGGTGGGAGATAGAGTGGCTTTTGGAGGGGGGGGTGGGTAGGTGGTAAGTCGTTTTGAGCGATGGGGGGTATGAAATGTTGAGCACCCGCCACGTAGCATGGGGCCGGGGAAAAGTGAATCCGCTTTTCGGACCACACCCCCCCCTCCCGCTGATAACAATAGAATAGACTGGGGGTCTAAAACCGATCCCTCACCTTTGATCCGAGCAAGGTAGATCGTGGCGGTTGGATTTTGCGCGTGCTTTACCACAAACCGAAAAATTAAGTTCATCGCCTTAGAACTTTTAAAACATTAGTGTTAGTGCATTTTATTACAAATTATAAATCATGTTTAAATGACATGATTAACTTATAAAAAAAAATATTAGTGTATTTAAAACACACTTAATTTACCCTAAGGGTGCATTTTTTCTTGCAAGCCCAGTTTTATTTTTCTAAGGTTGTTCAACTTCTATCTTAATGCTTATTTATCAAATTTAACCAAGATTAAACACTTTGGTTAATGTTTCTCTAATCTACCTAATTAATCTCAACCAATATTAAACTAGATGGTTGATTTATTCACTAATCTAACTTTATTTAACTTATTTTAATCATCATTAAACAATATGATCAAACTAGGAAGACTACTTTTATGTGGCATTTAAAAAAGCTGCACACTTTATTTGAAAATTCCTAAAGTATCTTTAAAGTAAATTTTTTTATTTTTTTGGTGGAATTTAGACTTGCTCACCTACATACATTTTTTATGGGGTTTCTTAATTTTTTCCTTTTTTATTCTATTTTTATTTTTCACATATACATTTATTATACCCTCTTTTCATATATATATATATATATATATATATATATATTGTAAATCATTTGCAGAATACAATATTATTTACAATTTCCCTCAACTAAAAAAAGAAAATAGTCAATAATCATTTGATCCTATAAATCATAGGACCCTAACAGTGGCTCCAACTGGGGATGATATCCTTCTTGTGAGGTTTCAAGAATGTTGTAGATCAGTAGCCTTGGTCCATTGTCTTCAACCTTTATTCTGCATCTGAATTGATCTGTTATTGTTGTATATATGGAAGCATCTCATCAGGAGCTTATGGCCCTCTCCTCGAGCTTTAAATTCTGATGTAAGCAACCCACACTGATAGTAAAAAATAAAATGGGATTTACAATGGTTTGAGTGAAAAGTGATTTTATCCTTGGGGAAAGTAATGTTTGAGCATTATGCCATTGACATGTCCACCAGGAAGTTCTACTCCAGATAGATCTTTTATAAAAAATGCATTATTGCCTTTGTAAGCATCAATTTTGTATGGTTCCTTCCATAAATTGTCAAATTTACCATGTTTACCTTTGTCCTCGTTTCTTGAATCCCATCTTAATACCATGTCTTCTATCTGAAAATCATCAGCTTTAGTTCTCCTTCATAAATCTTCTTGATTTTATCTTGGATAACTTGGGTTTTATTTTCAACTTCCTCCTACAGTTGTATGGTTTGTTTATTCTCCTTTGTAGATCATTAGTGATCGAAATCTGGATCAGGGGAAAAAATTAGGTCAAAAATTAAAGTGCTCATAATAGCATTAAACCAGATTCAAAGCTATTGGCACGTTGCAAGGAATCCAATGCAACGCATTTCTTTGAAAACTGAGTTCGGATGAAGGAGTTATGGTCTATTGATCACCATTCAGAACAGGAAAAAAAATTGCGGAACACTGATAGGCTGATGACATGGGAGCCAGTCAGCACTCCAGGAAGATTCTCCAGTTTTCGCCCAATGACACTATGACAAGTGTCGCAACTAGATTCACCAATTTTGGTTGTGGAAAGAGAAAATTTCTCAATGACTCTCAAAGGTCAATTTTTTGAATTATGGGTGCAAGTGCAATTTTTATATATAGTGGAAAATTTCGGCCAATGGGGAAGAGACATGTGGTGCAACCATGGGATTCCACGTGCCCCCCCCCAAATGGCAAAGGTTTACAACATAATGGCATGAATATGGCACATATATTTTTTTTAACCAAAGTTTTATTTAATTTTTGGGTTAGACATATATGGCGCATAAATTTTTTATATCTCAAGTCCGAACTTGCAAATTTCGAGTGGTAAAATATATATATGTCGAGGAGGGGCGTGTTGATCAGCGGTTGTCATTGATGTCAACCCAAGCAGCACCAGGGGCTAACCCAATATTACATGGAAATTTTGACCTACCAAATTAATATATTCTTGGTCAATAATGCTTTTGATGGTTTCTACTTGTCGAGATGTTTCCATTGATATATGGCACGCCATGTAATTCTTCACGGTTTGAGAGATATTCATGTTTGAATTTTGTACCCCCAGTTAGTGGGCTAAAACCCCATAGGGTTGGGGCATGGGTCATTGAAAATTCATAATTAATATTTTTTAGGCTCCTAAAATCCCTCCCACATTCACTTGTTGAAGCCCCTCTCAACTTAAGCATTCATATAAATTGTGATCTTCATTTCCTCCTTATGTATGGGATTTGGCCATCTGAAACAGGTCATTTTAGAATTTTCGCTCTAACTTTTTTTCTACGAAGGCTCAGAAGCTGAAATTTCTATGAGCGGAAGAAAAAATCCTGAGGAAGCTGTAGTAAAAATTTTAGATCAAGTTGCACAAAATTTTTGGAGATATGATCTGTGGAAATAAGGTTTTTTGCAGGCTCCTGAAATTCATCTCAAAGAAGTTACCTTGGTAAAATCGTCATAACTCTCTCTCTGAGTATCAGATTGGAATTCTGTAAAAAGTGACAGATAGTGCACAGTCTTTAGTTTTCTCTCTATCAATTTCAGAGGAAAATGAAAAAGCAGTGACACGTGGCATGCCATACTAGTGCACTCTGCCGAAACAGTCCATAATTAGGCAGTGTGAGAAATTGGGTATAACTCTCTCTTGAAGAATCCAAATTGAGTCAAACCTATGGCATCAGAAAGAAGACTTAGAGGACTATGATAGGACTGAAAATCAAATATTGAGGATCTAAAATAACAAAGATACACCAGATTCAATATCAATCTCCTAGAAGGCAAGAAAAAGCTAGATCATGTGTTGTCAAGGATTGCAAAGGACCAGAGTTTCTATGGCAGAAAAGAAAAACAAGGTGCAGCAGAGGGTAGCATGACAAGAGCAGCAACCAAGGTGCATAACAGTAGCAAGAAGTTCATCATATGAAGTCTTCAAGTGGGCAGCACTGCATACAATCATTGTAAAGGTATCATTGTACTTAGTCATTGTAAATATATTATTGTATAAATTGTACTAGTGTCTATCTGCCAAGGGTTGAAGAGGCAGTGTTGGGAGGTCTAGGATCATCATTAGGTGGTTGTGTCAAAGTTGGGGTTATGGTCTATTATATCTTCTTCTTCTACATCATTCTATATCATTTTAAAGTGGACCATTTTCCCTGGTACCAGAGTCCATTCTTCTTTTATTCTTCTATAGGGTGGTAGGGTGGTGCTAGGGTGAGTTGTAGCTCATTGGGTGTTGGGGAATCCGTTCAGTTGACTACTGAATAATCTCAGGTGTTGGAGCGTCCATCCAGTGGGAGCTGGAGAAGAATGCTTTTTTTGATTCTAGGAAGTTGGAGCTTTATTTTCAAGTGGATTTGAAAAGAATTATTAGAAAAGCATTAGGTGGTTTTTGTCCCGGAGTGGGTTTCCACCTTAAAAACTGTATGTATTTTTTTCCTCTTGTTTTCCACTATCATTGTACAAACACTGATAATAATTGAAGATTAACTAATGCTCTTATTGAAATAAATAATGATTCACCCCCCCTCTCAGTGTTTCCAACAATTGGTGTCAGAGCTTAGTTCCTTCAATAGTAGTTTAACAGCTGCAAGGAGGTCATGGAGCATACCAATAATGGTGTACCTCTATTCAATGAAAATAATTATGCACTTTGGAAAGGAAGAATGGAGGTCTATCTCCTGGCGCAAGGTTACGAAGTATGGGACACTGTTCAAAATGGATTTACATCAACCGCAAATGAACAAGGTAAGAATAATTTGGTAAATGATGCAAAAGCAAAGAATATTATTATCAGTGGACTTATTGAATCTGCTTATCATAAGGTGTTAGTTTGTAAAATTGCCAAAAATGTATGGGACAAGCTTTAGAATATATATGCAGGTGACTCAAATGTCAAAGAAGCAAAGCTTCAAATCTATAGAGCAAAATTTGAGCAACTCAGAATGAAAGAATATTGCAACATTGCTGCATACTTTCAATACGTTGATGAAATAACCAATACTCTGGAAGGATTGGGAGAGCCAGTTGATGAGAAGACTATTATACGGAAGATTCTTAGAACATTACTAGGGAGATTCAACCCAAAGGTATCGGTCTTAGAATACAATGCAAATCTGGACAAACTCAGCAAAGAGGAATTATATGGAGTTCTCATAGCATATGAAATGAGACTTGATGAAGAAGAGGGTACTTTGCATCTAGAAACTGCGTTCGTTGCATCTAAGAAAACCAATAAGGATAAACAACCTTCAATTGAAAAGACATGCACCTGCAAGTGTGAAGAAAAGGGAGATGATGAAGAAGGTCTTTCAGATGAAGAATATGCTTACTTCACAAGAAAACTACAAATTGGTAAGGGACAATTAAAAAGTAAACTTCCATTTATGTTTCAGCTGTAATGAGGTTGGGAATTTTGCGGAAAAATGTCCAAACAAAAGTAATGGCAACTCAAAAAGAAAGAAAGGCTTTAAGAAATTCAACAAGCAAGGATCCAAAAGGAACTTTCTCTCTAAAGAAGATAGCTCATCATCCGATGAAGACAATGATAGTGAAGAAGAAGCCAATGAGAGAGTATTTTTATGGCCAAGCACAATAAACCCAAGCACAATAAGCAAGAGGTATAAAACAACGAAGAAGAAGGATGGACCATAGACGAATTTTATGAGGAAGCAATCAAGCTTATAAAAGATCTCAAGGAAGAGAAGATCCATTCCAAAACTCTTGAAGAACAAGTTCAAGGTCTCAAAATTGAAGTTGAAGAACACAACTGCATTGAAGAGTCACTTCAAAAGAAGTTGGAAGAAAGCAACCAAGAAAGGGAATAATTAGAAGCCGAAGTAGTCTCGTTGCGTGAGGAAGTGAAGAAAGGAAAAACTATCCAAAACTATGCCAACAGCTCAATGGCATTGGAAGAACTCATCAACAATCAACAATCTTACAACGACAAAACTAGCATCGGTTACAAAGAAGAAGTAGGACCTTCTACAACAAAATACAATGAACCTATGAGATCTGACATGCATGTAGAATTCATTGGACAAGATTCGCAAGAACAACCTTGGAAGACAATTCCTCGATGAAAATTTCCATCCAGGTACCAAAATATTTTTTATGGCTACTGTTATTCATGTGGAAAATTTGGTCATAAAGCTGTAGAATGTCGCACGTACCCTAGGAACGAATACAATTTCAGGAGATCTATCAAACATGAACCTCCCAGGGCTCAGCAAAATATCAATAGATTTGAACATTTAAGAAATAATATTGAATGTTACAAATGTCAAAACTTTGGACACATAGCCAAAGACTTCAGACTTGAAAATCCTCCAGAAGAATCTTCGAAGCCATAGAATGAACGAACATGGAAGAAGAAGAAGAATGATAATTGTGCTCTCGCTCTCAAGGCTCAAAAGAAAAAAGATGTGTGGTATGTTGATAGCAGTTGCTCAACGCATATGACTAGAGATAGAAATAAATTTGTATCTCTGAAAGAGAAGAAGGATGGAACCGTGTCCTTTGGAAATGATGGATCTTCAAATGTTATAGGATCAGGTACTATCACTCTCGGAAGCAAAGATGTTCTAGCCAAGAATGTTCTATTGGTTGAAAACATGAATCACAATCTGCTCAGTGTTGGAAAAATGTGTGATCAAGGACACACAATACTATTCAACTCCACGAAATGTGAAATCAAGAAAGGCGTGTATGGTGAAATTGTGGCTATAGCAAGTCGAGCTCCAAAAAACATATATGTTTTGGATGAAGCAAATAAAGCATGTCTAATAGCTAAAGAGGATGATACAATAATTGGTAGCAATGATGATCAACTAAGTAAGAATTTTGCTACAAAGGTGCAAAGTGATTTAGAGATGTCTTTACTTGGTTGCAAATTGAGCATTGACGACTCATCTAAGGATGTCAAGATGTAGAAAGTTGTCTGAGTCTGGAGTTCGTAGTATTCTATAACGACCTCAGGCCAATCTGTATGCAAGCAGTTGGAAAAATAGCAAGATTCCAAGCAGCACCAAAATAATCACATATTAAATATTCGGTAGCGTTGGAATATCTTTGCCAGAAGCTTGGGATTCCCCCAAGTTCTCATTAGATTTTCCTTTTTCATAATATAAAGGGGGAGTGGAAGTGTGTACAGGTCTACATTACGGTTGTGTGTCAGCGTGAGTGGAAGTGTGCACAGGTCTACAGGATGGTTGTGTTTCAGGGGGAGTTACCCTTTTCCATTGATGTCAAAGGGGGAGAAAATGTTGTAGGAAGAGGTGTCATGATCGCAAGGGGAGTACTTGTGTTGCCATCAATGCCAAAGGGGGAGATTGTTGATAATGTTGTCATTGATGTCAACCCAAGCAGCACCAGGGGCTAACCCAATATTGCATGGGAATTTTGACCTACCAAATTAATATATTCTGGGTCAATAATGCTTTTGATATTTTCTACTTGTCGAGATGTTTCTGTTGATATATGGCACGCCATGTAATTCTTCACGATTTGAGAGATATTCATGTTTTAAGTTTGTACCCCCAGTTAGTGGGATAAAACCCCATGGGGTTAGGGCATGGGTCATTGAAAAGTCATAATAAATATTTTTTAAGCTCCTAAAATCCCTCCCACGTTCACTTGTTGAAGCCCCTCTCAACTTAAGCATTCATATAAATTGTGATCTTTATTTCCTCCTTATGTATGGGATTTGGCCATCTGAAACAGGTCATTGTGGAATTTTCGCTCTTAATTTTTTTCTACGAAGGCTCAGAAGCTGAAATTTTTATGAGGTGAAGCCAAAATCCTGAGGAAGCTGCAGTAAAAATCTCAGATTAAGTTGCACAACAGTTTTGTAGATATGATATGTGGAAGTAAGGTTTTTTGCAAGCTCCTGAAATTCATCTCAAAGAAGTGACCTTGGTAAAATCATCATATCTCTCTCTCTGAGTATTAGACTAGAATTCTGTAAAAATTGGTAGATAGTGCACAGTCTGTAGTATTTTCTCTATCAATTTTAGAGGAAAATGAAAAAACAGTGACACGTGGCATGCCGTACTAGTGCACTCTGCTGAAACAGTCCATAATTAGGGCAGTGTGATAAATTGGGTATAACTCTCTCTTGAAGAATCAAAATTGAGTCAGACCTGTGGAATTGGAAAGAAGACTCATAGGACTACTACAGGACTAAAAATCAGATATTGAGGATCTAAAATAATAGAGATACACCAGATTCAATATCGAGCTCCTAGAAGGCAAGAAAAAAGCTAGATCATGTGTTGTCAAGGATTGCAAAGGACCAGAATTTCTATGGAAAAAAAGAAAAACAAGGTGCAGCAGAGGGTAGCATGACAAGAGAAACAACCAAGGTGCATAACAGCAGCAAGAAGTTCATCATATGAAGTCTTCAAGTGGGCAGCACTGCATACAATCATTGTAAAGGTATCATTGTACTTAGTCATTGTAAATACATTATTGTACAAATTGTACTATTGTCTATCTGCCAAGGGTTGAAGAGGCAGTGTTGGGAGGTCTAGGATCATCATTAAGTGGTTGTGTCAAATTTCGGGTTATGTTCTATTATATCTTCTTCTTCTACATCATTCTATATCATTGTAAAGTGGACCATTTTCCCTGGTACGAGAGTCCATTATTCTTTTATTCTTCTATAGGGTGGTAGGGTGGTGCTAGGGTGAGTCATAGCTCATTGGGTGTTGGGGAATCCGTTCAGTTGACTACTGAAGAATCTTGGGTGTTGGAGCATCCGTCCAGTGGGAGCTGGAGAAGAATGCTCTTCTAGATTCTAGGAAGTTGGAGCTTTATTTTCAATGGGAGTTGAAAAGAATTATTAGAAAAGCATTAGGTGGTTTTTGTCCCGGAGTGGGTTTCCACCTTAAAAACTGTGTGCATTTTGTTCCTCTTGTTTGTTGCTATCATTGTACAAACACTGATAATAATTGAAGATTAACTAATGCTCTAATTGAAAGAAATACTGATTCTCCCCCCCTCTCAGTATTTCCAACAGGTCGGAGGTCGGGGTCTACCCCGTGACCTCCCCCGTAACAGCGCCACCAAGAACCACCATACCACAGCCTAATTTCTTAATATACATAGGCATCGACTAGTATTTAAACCTTTCAAATGGCTCCAGCAAGTGAAAATAGGGGCCAGCCCCTCATCCCATGTGACCTAGCACGGAGAACAAGGAGCGGAACCCGTGTTCATCGTGCTTAACGTGTGTCTTAACTACCACTAATCCATAATTAAAGTTAAACTAATCCACAGTTAAGTTAGTGGAATTTTAGTGGAGGGCGCCAAATTCAGCGCTAATCCTAAATTTGTCAGCCTTAACTAGCAGTCCACCAAATTTAGTGGCAGTTTACTAGGCCTGGAGTAAATGAGGCCTATCTTGAGAAATATTCAACCAAATTGGGCTCAAGAAAAGTCATTAATAGCAGATTGGCATGCTAGGAATCCATTGGAACAGGTTTCGGAGGAAATGGAGCTCGTCTACAGGTTTTTTTGGGACGTTGAAGAATTTTGAAGCCCAGGGCCACAAGGAGGGAAGGCCATGCCTAAACAACCTGTAAACCAATTGAAGAACCAGAAGAGGCTACTTAGTGGTTTATGGATGCTCTGAATCCATTGATAACTTCTATTTTTTGTTTAGAGCACATATTCAAGTTCAAACTGCAAGTTGAACTAGGAGGGTGTATGGATCATTCAAATATTGAGCCAGTTCTTGGAGGATTTTGAGATGGAGATGATCTTGCAGGGATCTTCCAACCTCCATATGTTTGCAGCAACAACCTTTGAAGTAGTGTTGTAGCCTTTTTCTCATATTTTCTCTTTATGTGTTTTAGAGAAAAAATACTGTTGATGTACTTACATTTATTGAAGTACAAATTTGATGCTCTTTCATATTTGAGTAAGGGATCTTGGTAAGATGCCCATGTGTTGCTGATAGTAAGTGTATGGTAAAAGGAATTTTCAGGAGTTGTTTCTTTTTAGGAGAAACTTACCATTTCATATCAGCACATTGATGTACTCATCATTTTGAAATTGGAGCATAATAACAATGAATCATGCCTTAGAGCTGATTCAAGGAGATGTAGCCCAGGCGGGGTGAACTCCTTCATCAAATGGCTTGTGTTTTGCTGTATGATGTATTTTCCTTTCATGTGCTTAATGGTTTCATGTATATAACCTACTCATGGAATTACATATTGAAAGACACCAAAATGAAATTATTGTGATAATATGAAAGCTCGGTAAAATTCCTATGCACTTAAGAAACACATTTTTAATACCGATGAGGGAGCTTGCATAGAATTAACAAGTTTTCCCATATTCATATCAAGTAGGTATCAGAGCTAGGTTCATTATTACTTTTGTTTCTTTGTGAAAAGAGGGTTTGTTTATTTGCAAGGTGAAAATGCTTACCAGGTTGAAGCTTCGGAGAGAAGAAGGAAAACTTGTTGGTATAGCTTCCCAAGTAGGAACAAGGAGAAGGAGGTTGGTATTGCCACAAGCTCCACCTAAAGTTTCACCTTTAGAAATAATTAAGGCTTAGAAGAGCATATCTCAAGGAGAAAAGCCTACAAGTATCACAAGGGAAGAAGGTAAAAAGAATTTTGTTTCACCACCATCTTCACCACAAACTTATTTTTATTCTACAAATTTGATGCAATTTGTTGATGTAGAAAATCCTTCCAAGATGGAAGATGGACATATTTGTGATTTTTGTCCACATGATGTGGAAGAGGTTAAATTGGCAACTTATGTTGAGGAGTTGAAAGAATAAGACAAAAGAGTCCAAGACAACACTTTGAGAATCTGAAAGGAGTATGAAACCATCTTTGTGTCTCAATCAAGATATGAGACACATGGTCAGCATGCATATGCTTCTTATTTATATGCACATATTGATGAAAATTCTTTTGTAGCCTTTGAAAGACACAGCAAAGGTATTGTGTCCAAGATCTTGGAAAATATGGGATACCAAGAAGGCTTAGGACTTGGTGTAAATCATCAAGGCATCAAGAACCCAATAGAGGCGAAAGAAAAGCCTAATCATGAAGGCTTGGGGTATGTTGCACAAGAAGAATGGTCTTCCGATGACAACGATTGGGTATCATGTACCTATTTTCACAAAAGAGGACATGAAGAAGCAAGGTGTTGGACTTTGAATCCAGAGCTTGTACCTGTTTGGTCCTCTAGATAGACCCCACTGAAATGGTTTGTTCCTTTACATTCTATGTTGCATGTTTGCACCAAGAAGGTGTTTGAAAGAGGATTATGTTGAGACTCACTTTATTGCAACAAATTTGTTTATTCAGCTCTAAGAGTATAGGTACATTTGAATGTGAAACTCTTGTACTATGATTGTATGAGAATCATATACATGCGTGAGAGATGTGTGTATGAACAGTGGAACTTTGATGATTTCAATGTGTTTGAACATGCATGAGTGTCAACATGTGTTGGTCGATCGTGTGTACATGCATGTCATATCGACTTGGAAAAGTTTATTTTGTCTCCAAATGTGAAACGGAATATGTTGACGAAGTGTTTTCATGAAATGTGAAATTATTTTTGTTTGGGAAAATAATCGTCAAATCATTATGCATGCTTATGCTTGACTTGTGAGTCGGTTGTTTAAAGAGGCATGTTTTTTCGACTTATGTTTGGTCGATGTTTTACACCAAGATGTGAGAGAACATGGTGATGTTCACATGATGTGAATTTTTTTTATTTTTGAGGTGAAAGAGAATATGTCGTCAAGTTATGCTTCTTGCATGATGTGTTTTTTCAGATTGATGGTTGTTGTTTGTGACAAGAGTTCCAAGAAATTTCAGCCAGAAAAATTTTGCATCCATTGTGGATTGTTTATGTGTTGACATCAAGAAGAGAAGGAGATGGCAAATGCATTATTCCAAATGTGGAATTTGGAACCGTGGAGGTAAAAGAATGTTAATTTATTTTCTATTTTTTGTTGATGTTTGAAATCACAGTTGTAGTTCACTCAGATGGGCTTACTTGAAAATTAGTTTCCAAAAAGAGAAGTTTGCATCGCATGCATGATTGTGAAAAGGACGAACCTGATTCTCAGTGGGAAGACAAGTTAGCTTTCCAAGAACAGAAGAATCCGTTGGTATAGAAATTTTTTAAATCAGTCACCAAGTGTTTGATATTTGGGTCAGCAGCAAAAGGAGAACAATGGCTGAAGAGCCAATTCATTTGCAAGGCAAGGCAAGGAGTGTCAGTGACCGAAGTGGTTGTCATGATGATTTCTCCAAGTAGAATAAAGATGACAGAACTTTGGAAACAGAAGAGTGCTCAACACTCATGAGATAACCATATTTTTTGGGTCCAAAATCATGTCAGTGGGAAGGTGTGATCGAAATCTAGATCATGGGCAAAATTTAGCTCAAAAATGAAAGTGCTCAAAATAGCATCAAACTAGATTTAAAGCAACTGGCCCATCACAATGAATCCAACACAACTTGTTTCATTGAAAACTAAGTTCAGATGAAGGAGTTATGGTATGTTGATTGCCATTCAGAATAGGCAAAAAAATTGCAGAACAATGACAAGATGATGACATGGAAGCCGGTCAGCACTCCAGGAATATTCTCCAGTTTTCGCCCAATGACACTATGACAAGTGTCACGACCATATTTTCCAATTTTGGTTGTGGAAAGAGAAAATTTCTCAATGACTCTCAAAGGTCAAATTTTCTAACTATGGGTGCAAGTGAAATTCTTTATATATATCAAAGGTTGGCAACGTAATGGCATGAATATGGTGCATATATTTTTTTACCAAAGTTTTATTTAAATTTTGGGTTAGAAATATATGGCGCATAAAATTTTTATATCCAAAGTCTGAACTTGAAAAGTTTGAGTGGTAAAATATATATATGTCAAGGAGGGGCGGAGGTCAGGGTCGACCACGCGACCTCCCCCATAACAGCGCCACCAAGAACCACCATACCACAGCCTAATGTCTTAATATACATAGGTGCCAACTAGTATTTGAACCTTTCAAATGGCTCTGGTGGGTGGAAATAGGGGCCATCCCCTCATCCCATGTGACCTAGCATGGAGAACCAGGAGCGGAGCCCACGTTAATCGCGCTTAACGTACAACTTAACTACCACTAATCCAAAATTAAAGTTAAACTAATCCACAGTAAAGTTAGCTGACTTTTAGTGGAGCATGCCAAATTTGGCACTAGTCCTAAATTTTTCGGCCTTAACTGGTAGTCCACCAAATTTAGTGGCAGTTTACTAGGCCTAGAGTAAATGAGGCCTATCTTGAGCAATATTCGACCAAATTGGGCTCAGAAAAATTCATTCTTAGCATATTGGCATGCTAGGAATCCATTGGAATAGGTTTCAGAGGCAATGGAGCTTATCTATAGGTGGTTTTTGCACGTTGAATAATTTTGAAGCCTAGGGCCACCAGGAGGGAAGGCCATGCCTAGAGGACCTGTAGACCAATTGAAGAACCATAAGAGGCTACTCAAGGGTTTATGCACTACTACATTTGGCGGAAATTCTGACACTTGTTTCCGACGCTTTTGACCAAATGTCAGAAATTTTCCCAAATTTTTTCCATCCCGCCCGAAACCGTCGCTATACCGACGTCTATAGAAAAGTGTCGCAATACCGACACTTAAAAATGTGTCGCAATTGCGATGTTTAGAGGAAGACGTCGCAATTGCGACACCATGGCCCAAAGCGTCGCTATTGAGACGACTCTAAACGTCGCAACTGCGACACAATGTCTAGGTGTCGCCATTGCGACGTTTGGAGGCACCCGTCCTAATAGCGACGCCTTTTCCGCCGTCGGTATAGCGACAGTTATTTTCGCGCTACATAAAAATACCAAAATTATATGGGCGCTACATAAAAATTCGAAACTTATATGCGCGCTACATAAAAATGATTTTATTGTTTCGTATTTGTCGCAATAGCTACATTAACGTTTGATATCACGCGCGCATTCGCCCTCTGCTCTTGCAGAATAGCATTTGCCCTCAGCATTCGCGCTCAGCTCTTGCAGAACAGCATTTGCCCTCAGCATTCGCCCTCAGCATTCGCCCTCAGCTCTTGCAGAACAACATTCGCCCTCAGCTCTTGCAGAACAGCATTCGCCCTCAGCTCTTGCAAAATGGTAAGTTCTTACTGCAGGCCCTTCCTCCTATAGTAGGGTTGACTCTATTTGGGTTTTTTTGGTCAATTCCATTGGATTGTGTTAGGCTGTAGGGTTCTCCGTAGATGTCAAGAGTCAAGATTCAATACCCTCTATTATCTTCATCACCCAATACAAGATTTAAATTTTTCCCAAAGAAACGCTTATTAATTTGGCAGCCATTATTTCTCCCTGCTTTAAAAACCCTGCATTTAAATGAAAACAAGCATTGCATTTCAACTACAAAAATCTATTAGTGTTCAAATGTACATGTGTGCTACATTAACATCTAATATCACGCGCACATTCGCCCTCCGCTCTTGCAGAACACCATTCGCCC
Organism: Pinus albicaulis; assembly: GCA_034641835.2. Lineage (NCBI taxonomy): Eukaryota > Viridiplantae > Streptophyta > Pinopsida > Pinales > Pinaceae > Pinus > Pinus albicaulis. The sequence goes on along the minus strand of CM076573.1, from coordinate 706,661,907 downwards.
GAAAGACCGCCCCTCGCCCTCTGCGGCAACGCATTTCGCCTTCGCTCCGCCCGAGCTCTGCGTGCACGCATCCGCCCCCGCCCTCCGCCCGAGCCCCCGCGTGCACAACATCCGCCCCGGATTCGCCTCGCCTTTCAGAATGCGCATTCGCCTCGCCCGCGTGCACGCATTTTCCCCGCATTCACCCCTCGCCGTTCACCCTCGCCCCTCTTGCAGAACAACATTCGCCCTCAGCTCTTGTTAGCTCTTGCAAAATGGTAAGTTCTTACTGCAGGCCCTTCCTCCTATAGTAGGGTTGACTCTATTTGGGTTTTTTGGTCAATTCTATTGGATTGTGTTAGGCTGTATGGTTCTCTCTAGATGTCAAGAATCAAGATTCAATACCCTCTATTATCTTCATCACCCAATACAAGATTTAAATTTTTCCCAAAGAACGCTTATTAATTTGGCAGCCATTATTTCTCCCTGCTTTAAAAACCCTACATTTAAATGAAAACAAGCATTGCATTTCAACTACAAAAATCTATTAGTGTTCAAATGTACATGTGTGCAGTATAGTTCATATTTTTTGTGATTTAGATTGCCTTGAAAAAGGAAAGGTAAATTATTTCCCATGGAAAAAGAAGGTTTTCCCTTTTTATAGGTTGTTTGGACTTATGTGGAAAAATTTATGGTATGCCTTTCATATTATGTAGTTTAAATTTGAATTAACAGATTATTCTACATGAAAATATAATTACCTATGTGATGTCCTTCATCACTAATTAAAATTATAGGGTTTCAATTTCCTAGACGCTAACTCATCTGATGCTAAATTCTAGGTTCTCATTGGTGGATCACTCTTCCATTGATTTCCTTTCCCTCTGGATCTTGTCATACTTTAAAAGTCATCAATGATACATATATTATTTCGGGTATCCCAAAAGGCTTTATAGTAGAACATATTGTGAAGTTTTTTTGACACTTGAGGATTCTTTTTAGAACTGCAACGCGGTCTATGCTATCGAGTTATATATCGAGCAACTTGTCCTTAATAACCACACTATGAGGTAGGTTCAAATAGTTTGAACTTGTTGGGACATAGCATATGAAGTTGTGTGATGAGTCCATATCACAGGTCTATTATGGTGACAAAAGTGAAGACACGTAATGATAGTTATTATGTTAACATTACTAGAAACATTTTCGAAATTATCCATGCTATCGAGATGTCAAAATTCCAGGCATTAGGTGTCAATACTCGTAGCTAATAGATAATAATAATAATATAAAAAAATCACAACTTTATTCTTGAAATATGATTGTTACACATTTGTAACCTAGTTCATGAGTTACTATCACCCAAAGATTGCAAAACAAACTTAAAATATAAATTAAACCAACATGAGAATCCAACTAAGGGTTTCTCGAAAAAATCATGCCATAACCTGGCATTTTGAAACCCAAATTTGAATCCATCATAAGTAATACAATGCAAACTCAGATGGATTTTCAATGCATGTTTGCATGCTACACTTATTCTCTGTCTAGATATCATTTTTTTAAATGGAACCATTAGTCAAGCCCACAGTCCTTTTTATGTGAAAAATTTCAGCTCTATTTGAGCTCTTTTTTGCTCCACCACCTCCATAAACCAGTGTTACACGGGGTCTCGCCCCCCCACCTGGGGGTCTAGATTCCTCGCCCCCTCGCGCTCCGGGGTCTTGGGGACTTCTAGGGGATGTTTCCCTCACGCCCCCTCACGTCCCCTCACCGCCCCTTTTATTTTATGGTTTCGTGTTAAAATTTGATGTGCCACTTAGCATATTTGAGAATCCAAGTGATTCTGATTCGGATGGTGACATGGTTGATCTTGATATATTCATGCAGAAGTTGGATGCAGAGACTAGTGGGGCATTAACTTGAGCATTTATGCTCATTTATCAATATGATGATATCATTTGATATTCATATGTTATGTTTTATGTTTTATGTTTCAGACATAACTTATTTGCGTTTAAGTTTTATGTTTCGGACTTGAGTTGTAAACTTCAGTTTAAACTCTATTTTGAATCTTGATATAATATGTCATATGATATCTTAAACTTTATTTTCATTGTACATTGTTAGTAGTTACATTAATGATTATATAGTTACAAACTTACAAACTTACATGCATGATTGTATGATGTATGTTTTAACTTTTTAACTTTTAAATTTGTTTCAATTATATGATTCATCATTCATCGATTTGTAATTTTATCATTTATGATTTATCTTTCATGATGCAAGTGTATGATGACTGTATATACATTCCTTGAAAAAATATAGTTACATTTTAAATATTAAATTTTATAATTTTTAAGACCCCGACGTCCCCCCACGTTTCCTGAAAATTGGTAGGGAGCTTTTGCATAGGCCACTCCCGCGCTCCCTCGCCCCCTCGCTCCCACCTCCAGGGGACTTGGTGGAACATTTCCATAAACATATGCAAACATATATCATGATCTTGGAATTCCATTACATATGTATGTGCCAATGTTCCATAATCTTGCCCCATCATCAATTTAAGAAATTTCCATTGAATATCAAATTATGGAGGGGGGAACTTTTTGCTGCAACATTTGGCTCAAAATCAGGGACCATCTTCGTATGAGGTGAATGAGAAATATAGATATTTGAATAAGTAGATTAGTGCCTTTTCCTCTAGCCATGGAGTCATATATAGTCATCCATCACAAAAATTTGTCTTTGTTCATTCTCACCTTGAAAGTTGCAAAAAATCATGCCCTAATTGAAACGACACTAAATTTGAAAGATATAATAAGAATGCAAGCTAGAAGTGCCCTATTAATACAAAGGGAAAACCTTCCTACCTACCCTAACTGAGATAAATTTTGATTGAATAGGAAACATGATATTTCCTATGGAGTTGATCCAACAACTTGTTAAATGTATGGGACTAAATCATGCATTTGATTTCCGGGGAAACATGCGCATGAAGAGAAAAAGTGCAGAATTAATGGAAAATCCATACATGCCACTTATAAAAACTACACCGAAAGGTCAAAAAATACTTAAGGCCTTAACTTAATTTGAATCCCAAAATGACAAAACAGGATTAGTGAAAACACGAGAGTGGTGTGGGTGAACAACATAAATAAAAAGTGAAGATACCTTTCCCCAAGATGCCTTTGTCACCGTTGTAGGAAAACATGTTTTCCTTTCCCTTTATACATGCAAGTGAATGCATTATAGGTATGGTGTTTTCCCAGAATAGGAGAAGCCTACTTAAATATATCATTTGTGGATTGAATGTTTGGGTGCCTTAATGTGCAATGACATGTTTCCAGGACTGAATTCAATGCAGGGCATATTTGAAACTCTAACTCTGTCTTCCGGTGTCTTATTAGAAATTATTTCAGTTTTCATTTTGTGTTTTCAAGTTAGATATTGTTTTCAAGTTTTTACATTTATAATTTTATTGCAATGTGGCAGACTGATCAGAGCAGTGCAGGAACAACCCCGAGACGGGATGATCACGGAAAGAGGCCAGCGGAAGAACATGTAAAGTGCCAGCATTGCTCTATCTTTAGGTATTTTAGTTATTTACATAATTGAAATAATATTAACTTTGTTCAAATATGCAGACACCTAGCCATGGTACGCCTGATGATTCCCTCTTTGAGGAAGAGCTTTCTTCATCCCTATCTCCAGTGTTTTTGTTGCAAAAAAAGGCACGAGATGCAAGGTCGGAATTTAATGCTTTGATAGACGCGCCTCAAACACCTGAAACAGAAGAGAGGATACAACATCTTATGAGGCAGCTAAATAGATATCAGGTAATAATAAAAAGTCAAAAGGATATTTTTTTTTGTTTTGCATGAGATGAATTGTGATAGTTTGATTTTTAATTTTTACATTGACTAAACTAACAAAAAGTTCTTTTGTATGTAGCGTCTTCTGGCATTTGCTGAACCCGGTGTTGGTGGTAGTGGGACACAAGGGCAAGATATTGCCCAACAACCCTCTCATACACCTTCTACTCCTTTAGGTGCTAGCCAAGAAACACACCCTGCCCAAGCAGACACCCAGCCAACCGCTGAACGTGTTGGCAATGATGAGGCTGATATGGCCAACTACATTATTGCGTTTCCCGGAGCTACACGTGTCAGCTCCACAGGGACCATTAATGGCACGTTGTTGGTGAACGATGAAGGTGTCCCTATAAAGCATGTACAACTCCCAGGTAAATTTTAATATTTTAACTATTTCATGTACTTTATCTAAAACATATTTATCATGATTTTTATTTTTAAATTATTGATAATATCTTCTTTTTCTTTTGGTTTTATTCTGTGTAGGAAACAATGAGTTCTACAGGATTCTGGAGAGCCATGCGTTGGTAATTTTTGGCCCAACCATACGTACGGGGTGGAATTCCCAGAATTCCAACCTGAAAAAAGAACTTCTAGATTATCTAGAAGCCCTTTTGGGGTCGGCACATTTGACAGAACAGCGGTGGCTCAGGTAGCCGGCAAATATTTGAAATATACCAGGGACACCTATAGGACGCAATTGCAATTTAACCCTAGATATGAGCATCCTCTCGCAGTTTCAGAGAGTGAGTGGAGAGCACTCATCCATGACGGAAGAGAGAAAAGGGCAAAGAAAGAAGGAAAAATGCCAACTGGACCCGCAAGGTAAATTACAACTTTAATTCAATAGCTTTAATTTTCTCTATGTCTAAAATAAAAGTGTGCTACGTCATATCTGACTTCAATCTTTTGATGCTAGTTTTCCTGACACCTCAAAGGCAACCAAAGCTAGGATTGAAAAAAAGGGCCATCACAAGCTAGGCCAGGGCGGCTACTTGAAATTAGCCGCAAGAATTGTAATTAAGTAGCTAAACATATTATAATTAATTGTATCGCCTTCCAACGTTTTTGTAATCCTATCAAATATGATTAAAAATACACAATCATATGTAATGTAGGGTGATGACTTCGGAACAGAAACTACAGAGGAAGATAAAAATATTGCTTTCCATTTCAGCTATCAAGCCGTAGTTGAACGTCGCAGAAGCTTGGGGCAGGTCCCAAGATCCAGAATGCCCGATAAGGTAAAACATTAACCTTTCAATATGTTTGTTTTCGTCCATAAATTTAATGTCTAACAACTTTGTTTAAATCAGGGGAGCAGCACTACCGACGAGGCAAATAACCCAGTTTTAGAGCCAAATGTAGATGATCCTCACGTGCAACTTGATCATTGTAGTGGGGACCAGGCCGACAATGCTACTATCAGTGAGGGCCGTGACGGTAATTAATTTCCACTTATAATTTTTTCTAATTATACCTTGATGGTTGTCCTTATAACGTTTTTGTTTAAATGACAGAGAATGTTTCCCTTGAGGATCTTACCACCAGAGAGGAAGACAGGGCAACAGTCCCAACGGCGACAACTGGTGCACCAGGTAAATAATCTCATTACAATTTTTTTTATTAATATTACCGAACTAGTTCAATGATATTTAAAAACTGACAATTAAAATTTAATATTATCTGTTTTTGTAGGCGATGCCCCGTCACTGGATGAGACCAGACATCGTGACAACGCAACTAGGTCAGCGGCGACAACTGGTGCACCAGGGAAATAATCTCATTGCAATTTTTTTTATTAATATTACCGAACTAGTTCAATGATATTTAAAAACTGACAATTAAAATTTAATATTATCTGTTTTTGTAGGCGATGCCCCGTCACTGGATGAGCCCGGACATCGTGAATACGCAACTAGGTCAGCAGTGCGGGTTGAAAGGCACGAAACAGGAGCAGAGCACGATGATATTGATGATGTAATTAGGAGCTTTAAAAATAGGAAGAACAAAAAGAAAATTTGACAATGTAAAATATTGTATTATTATAAGACAAACGTTACCATACTTGGAACGTTTTTTGCGTTATATAAAAAACTCATTTATCATACTATTTTTATGTCAAGCATTAATTTCAATGTTTCCTTGCGTACTTTTTGTTGAATTGTTTTTTATTAGTTATTGAATATTTTTTTTTATGCTCATGAAAGTAAAAAATGAAATATAGATTGGGTATTGGGGAATTGAGAGTGATGTGAGGGGGGGAGGGGCCATAAGAGCTTCCACCTTCACATGGTTGGCCCTGTTTAGTAGAGAATAATTTATTGGAGCGATTTAATCTTGGAGCAAACCTCCCTCGATCCAGCGTAGCAACAAAAAAGTCAATGTTGACTTAGTCGCTACTCTTTCAGATCGTGGGAGGCTTGTTCCAAGTTCATGCGACTCCAATAAATTGTTCTTGAAACGAAGAGGAGCTTATTCAGGTATGTTTTGACATTTTCAACATATGTTCTAACATTATCATAAGAATGCATCTTAGAGTAAAAAATGCTACATCAATTACTTGTATTTATTGTATAGATAATGATGGATTTTGATTGACTTGGCAGTGCAGGTACAAATCCTCTTGCATCATGAGCAATACAACTTGTCAACCAGGATCATGTCCAGGATATTTTTGCTTGTGCGCTTGACCAGGTTCGTAATGTCACATTTTTTAAGTTCCTTTACAGTTCATAATTCAATATTAAGCTTGTGCACGATTATTATCTAGGTTTTTTGTATGTGTTTTTTCATCTATTTGATTGTAAGAAACTATGCATGTTTCCTGTTGTTCACTATGATTTCTCCCATTACCACTCCCAGGATGAATCCGAATTTATTGTTACATAGGTTAATTTATTGTTACTATGATTTCTCCATTTACGATTTCATAGGTTACATCATGTAAAGTTGTCAATCTCAGGTTGGTGATGAGCTTTAGTTCTCCAGATTTGGGGCTTTTCTGATATTTTCTCCCTCATGTCATTCATGCATCACCTCGTTGTTTGAGCATGCCAATTGTCTACCACTTGTACCAATTGGCAAATGTCAATCCCTGAGTGGTGCCACATTTCACCTATTTTCAGTGAGAGTTTAGGGTTTCTCTAACATAGCTTCAGAAATCCGATTCAGTGCCTGCTTGAATATTGTCACATAATACTTATGGTTTGGATTGATGAGCATGTTCTGAATGGTTGGTTGATTTATAAGAACCACCCATAAATCTCCCTTCCTCTAACACACAGAAAATAAAAATTTCTTTGACAGGAGACAGAGTTTCAATACTTTGAAAACAAACTTCTATTCCCTTCAATAACTCAAAAAAAAACTATTACACTACTTCCTCACTGAGAGGGATTACAAAATTATGACTGCTACAAAACGCAGTGCATAAAACTAACTCACTGTCTGTTCAAAACAAACATACTCTGTCTCTAAAACACTCTGCTGTGTTTTTCCCTTTCGCACTGCTGTGCATACACACTTAAAAAGTTACACTCAGTCTTTCACTTTTTACACACTGTTGTGTAATAAAAAATTTACGTACTGTCTATAAAAAAAACTACCAAGCTTTTTCAACCTTTTTATTTTTATATGCCGTAACATATAAAACATATTATAATAAACCCTCTTTTAAAAAAATAAAATTAAAACTAAATTCTATGGCCCACCTTTCATTTCGCATATGATATATATATAACATATGTTTAAAACATATGTATATATTAAAATATCAAAACATTAAAGAACCCTTTCCGTCGGACTTCAAAAGTCTGAATAGATTGAATTTCAAACCAAATTCGCGTTCCAAAATGGGATGTTGACGTCTGCCTAATTTTAACTCAAATTCTCAATCCAATGTGCCCTATAAAAAATTCGGGTCCGGTTTTCAGGTTTTCAGATTCCCTTCAATTTCATGCGATCCAATATTAATGCTCCACGTGTCCTCCTTTTGAATTTACAAAGCTGTCGGGTAAATTTCTGTTTGTTTAATTTCTGGTTGGTGAATTGCGTTAATGCTGGTTGTTGTGTTTAAATACAATCCTGTACAGAAATATGGCTGCGGCCGTCTACAAAAAAAACTTGCAGGAATTTTAAATGCTGAATTAAATTTCTGGATGGCATGCAAACAACCTCCAAAAAAAAATGTTGCTGCTGCATCCGTCCTTCTGCTGCAGCAGTTGAAGTTAAAATTCAACAGCACAGGGTTTAATAAGTGAGGGTGTAAAGGTAACTTTTTGTCGATAGTACTGGATTAAGATCATCTATTCATTTTTGTAGGGTCTTATGGTGTTTGGGTTTTTAGTTTTGGGTTGGGCTTATTGAGTCTAAGATAGTTTTTGAGTGAAAAAATTGCTATCAGGTATTAAAAAATTTTGGTTCTTTTGTCAAAATTTATGAACTTGTTAGGAAATACAAAACTGACAATGGTTGTATCTTAAATTTGTGGAAAATAATTTGAAATGAAACCTTTTTGTTTAGGTTGTTGCAGCAGATGAAAACCCCATTCAAATTACTAGGGGCATTGACAAGACAATAAAGGCCCTTGTTTCGGAACTCAAAATTTTGTCAAAGGAGGTAAACGCTTGCCTTTTGAGTAGGCTGGTTTTCTTTTTGCTGATGGTTTGGTGTATCTAATTGAATTAGTTGCCTAAGGTATTTTTGGTTGCAAACTCCTTTTCATTTTTCATACAGTATTGGCCTTGTAGAATACATTTGATTGTGTGGTCTTGTTAGATCTACAACATTTGTAGTTTTTTAGTCTTATGGCCGAGGTGCACTTTTATTATGGAAATAGTTGATGCAATATTGTCATTTAATCCTTACTGCAGGGTAGCATGTTGAGAATTTTTTTGTGAAACATTTGGTATTCAAAATGAAACTTGATCCTATACAGCATCATGCACTTGACTTCAAAATTTATATTCAAAGTGTGCCAGACAATTCTTGCAAAATTTCAAATATTTAGGTTGTTTTAAACCATTATCTTTTTCATGTATTGGATGCTGAAAATGTGAAAAAGACTTTGGTATGAAACCAACTGGTGAATAATTTCCAGCACAACAACCACTTCCAAGACATGATTTAGAGGTAGAACAAATGTGCTTATGAAGCATAGAAAGATATCGTTGATGCATTGTCAATGTTTGGCTAGGGTTATTTTTGGAGAAAATAACTCCTTATTCCTAGAATAGTGATCTTCAATACAAGTAAATGCCAGAGAAGAGAGATCATCGTGTGATGCAACAAAACTGAAATTGGACCCCCAAGGAGAGCTGGTGTGTCTACAATCGCTCTGTCAGCATTTTCCCTTGGTGTACCCGTTCTTTTCCTCCAGCCTGAGTCTTAATTGACTTCTTCTTTCTTCGGGTTTATTTATCAAATTCGTAGAATTTGATAAATAAATACTATCCACAATGGTTGGACTTTAATTTATATTCCCGACTTTATATTATCTCCAAGCCTTATAACCAATGTTTAACTTTCAACACTTTGTATTTATACTCACGTTTCTTTTTAAATAAATAACTTGTAATGAACTTTCGGCTCTATATTTCACCACCCAACCTTACAACAATCACGCTCCAGACTTATGCTAATTATCCGCCAATCGTTTAATTAAACAATTTCATTATACTCCGGCCCCACCTATATATATCAATAACCAATCAAACACTTGTATCATACCTGGCTATCCTCCGCACACCTTAGTTAACCTCCGGGCAAGTTCAACGTGCGACCACCGTCCGATGGCCCTTCTCCAAATCAACGACTCTTGGCAATTTCGCTCGGCTTCCAACGTCGGGCTTTAACGTGCGATGGCGTGGGTTAAACAGTTGTTTTCCGGGGTCACTTCACCACGTGTCGCATTCCCTATGGAATCGCTCGCGAATAGGAAATACCGCCTACTCCGCAAAAGCGGTGCGATATGGGCAACCTGCTTTTGTGATTCCGCTCATGGTTTTGGTAGAGTGCTTGACCACGGGTGCATGTCCGGTTCCGCTATCCTTTTTTTTGTTAACTCATGTCCAATCCTCGGGTCAGGTTCCGAAAGCACAACAATTTTGTCTCTTTATTAAGCGGGATTTTAATATGTGTATTATCAAAGAAAACCAACACAAATTTTATAAGATGGGATCAAACAAAATTGTTCTTAAGTCGAGCCCGCCGGACTTCAAACGGCGATAAACCATAATTCAAACTAAATTTGCGTTCCAAAATAGCCTGCTGACGTCGGCCAATTTTGTGAAGCGAATTTCTTATCAAATTCGCCCTAATATTTTACGGGTCCGGATTTCCACTGCGCGAGCAGCCCAAACAAAGATCCGCTCCAATCAATTTATGCCACGTGTCCTCAATAAAAACTTGCCCTGCTCCCGGCTGCGGGTGCATTCGATGGCGTTTAAGGTAATGGGACATAGATATGGCGATTTCATATCAATCGCATTAACATTTAAAGCTATTCAATTAAGTTTTCACATCAAATCTGCATTAATTAATTTTTAACACTGTTCAAGATCGGACCTCCACTCCTCTGAGCGATTCCGCACGCTCCAATTTGATCTGGCCTTCGGCTCTCATTATTAATGATCAGAGATTAATTATGACGGGCGTCCTTTGATTGCATTGCAGACGGGTCGACATACAAAATGGCGTTTAGCCATGGTTTTGAACCAAGCAGTTCTTCCCACGGATTACCTTGCACAGTAGCGCGAGCGATAGATGACGGCGGAACTACGCCTAGACTTTCGCGCATGTTCCATTTCTCTCGGTTACTTTGTCTCGTAAATATTCTTTCGTATATATTCTTCGTTCTTCCTCTTGTTTATGGGTGCTTCTTCGTCTCTTGCGCCCACTGCGCCTGCGCCTGAGATTGCACCCATGCCTCGCGTGCGTCATAGGATGCGTTGCTGCAGGGGGGGCACTAGAGGTCAATCCCGGCGCGCTCCCTCCAGCACCTCAACATAGATGACTTCCGGCCAGTCCAGTGATTATTACTTAGGTCGATATCCAAATACTAGGAGTGGGCGGGGTCGGCTTGTAGCATCTGGCCACCGTATGGATTCCCCTGCTCCTGGCTTCCCCACCGCTAGTTCACCTTCTCCCCCGACGCGCACTGCGCAATTTTCCTTTGATTGCACTCTCAACCGCCCGCGAATCACAGCTGTAGTCACTGTGGTCTTCCGCGAGGAGGCCCAAACGGAGGAAGAATGCACCCGTCCGGCGGGTCTGAGCTCGGAAAAAGCCGGCCAGCATTCGGGCCTTCAGGAGGGGATCCGTGGCATGCATGTGGAGGTAGCACCTAGCGATCCTGGACCTTCCGAAGGATGGTGCCGAATCGTGGAGGAACCAGCGGAGGAGTAGTTTGGTTAATTTGTTTTTCTTTCTTAGCAGGCCCAGTTAATTGCGCTGCTTTTAGTTTATTTTACTGTGCTGGACCTTTAAGTAATATTTTTGAATTCTGTAAATTAAACGTTCAAGACTGGTTTCCCCGTATGAGGGCAGTCTTCTTAATTTTTTGATTTTTTAATGACAAATTTGCCATGAGTATGGCCAGGCAATGTTTTTGAATTCGGTGTAATTTTATTTGCAATGTTAATAGATTAACTTTACTTTGAATTCTCACATGATTAGCGTTTTTCTTGATCTGTTCAAGGATTTTGGGTACTTTAATTTGTATTTGGAACAATGGACGTCGGTACTCTATCTGTTGCTTTACTGTTCTACATACTACTATTTCACTTTCTTATAAATGCCTCGGGAATATTTGAATGCTTTCTCAGATTGTCGATAATCTCCATGTGGACCGTTACTGGATTTTATATCATGTCCCTGTATGTGACATGGGGTATTTTTCTATCATTGTCTGGGGTGGGACTTCCACTTTTCTGGATGGATATTTGGGTTCCAATCTTCAGATGTGAAAATGTAATGACTTCATGGACTGTTTTACTTCATGTAATATATTCAAAATAGCATTTTTTCTCTTCTGAAAAAAAAATGATTAATGTTTATCATTCTGCCTTCAAAACTAGCGATGCTGGTCTATGTTGCTGGTTTATTGATATGGTCTGATGGTCTTTTTATATTTTGGACATATCACACTCCTCGCATGATTAGCGTTTTTCTCTGTTCAAGGATTTTGGGTACTTTAATTTGTATTTGGAACAATGGACGTCGGTACTCTATCTGTTGTTTTACTATTCTACATACTGCTATTTCACTTTCTTATAGATGCCTCGGGCATATTTGGATGCTTTCTCAGAATTGTCGATAATCTCCATGTGGACCGTTACTGGGTTTTATATCATGTCCCTGTATGTGACATGGGGTATTTTTCTATCATTGTCTGGGGTGGGACTTCCACTTTTCTGGATGGATATTTGGGTTCCAATCTTCAGATGTGAAAATGTAATGACTTCATGGACTGTTTTACTTCATATAATATATTCAAAACATCGTTTTTCTCTTGTGAAAAAAAAATGATTAATGTTTATCACTCTGCCTTCAAAACTAGCGATGCTGGTCTATGTTGCTGGTTTATTGATATGGTCTGATGGTCTTTTTATATTTTGGACATATCACACTCCTCACATGATATGCGTTTTTCTCTGTTCAAGGATTTTGGGTACTTTAATTTGTATTTGGAACAATGGACGTCGGTACGTACTCTATCTGTTGCTTTACTATTCTACATACTGCTGTTTCACTTTCTTATAGATGCCTTGGGCATATTTGGATGCTTTCTCAGATTGTCGATAATCTCCATGTGGACCGTTACTGGGTTTTATATCAAGTCCTTGTATGTGACATGGGGTATTTTTCTATCATTGTCTAGGGTGGGACTTCCACTTTTCTGGATGGATATTTGGGTTCCAATCTTCAAATGTGAAAATGTAATGACTTCATGGATTGTTTTACTTCATATAATATATTCAAAACAACGTTTTTTCTCTTGCGAAAAAAAAATGATTAATGTTTATCACTCTGCCTTCAAAACTAGCGATGTTGGTCTATGTTGCTGGTTTATTGATATGGTCTGATGGTCTTTTTATATTTTGGACATATCACACTCCTCACATGATTAGCGTTTTTCTCTGTTGCAGGGTTTTGGGTACTTTAATTTGTATTTGGAACAATGGACGTCGGTATTCTATCTGTTGCTTTACTATTCTACATACTGCTATTTCACTTTCATGGACTGTTTTACTTCACTGTTGTAGGGTTTTGGGTACTTTAATTTGTATTTGGAACAATGGACGTCGGTACTCTATCTGTTGCTTTACTATTCTAGATACTGCTATTTCACTTTCATGGACTGTTTTACTTCATATAATATATTCAAAACAGCGTTTCTCGTCTTTTAAAATTTTAATTTTTTTTTTTTTAAATTGAACCCTCCGTCGATCTACCGACGCCTTGTAGACGTCGGAACTGCGACAAACCAGAAACGTCGGAAGAGAGACAGTATGAAAATGTCGGAAGAGCGACGTTCCAAACGTCGGACCACATATCGTCAGCATTGCGACATCTTCCAGACGGCGGAAGAGTGACGTCCAAAAATTCGGACCACGTTTAGTCGGAATTGCGACGGTTTACAAGCGTCGGAAGAGCGACGTCCAAAACGTCGGACCACGTTTAGTCGAAATTGCGACGATTTACAAGCGTCGGAAGAGCGACGTCCAAAACGTCGGACCACGTTGGGTCGGAATTGCGACGGTTTACAAGCGTCGGAAGAGCGACGTTCCAAATGTCGAACCACATTTCATCGGAAGTGCGACAGTTTACAAACGTCGGAGGCGCGACGGTTTGTGAGACGTTGGAAGAGTGACGCTTGTTCGGAACGACGGAAGAAGTGTCGATAGTGCGACACTTTTTACATGCGTCAGAACGGCGACGGCATGACAAACCACGGTTTGTCTGCCCCCGAACTGTCGCTCTTGCGACGACTATGTGTCGGAATAGCGACGAATTGGCCGTCGGAATTTCCGCCAAATTCTCTAGTGATGGATGCTATGAATCCATCGGTACCTTCTATTTTCTATTTAAATCACATCTTCAAGTTCAAATTATAGATTGAACCAGGAGGGTGTATGGATCATTCAGATATTGAGCCAGTTATTGGAGGATTTTGAGATGGAGATGATCTTGCAGGGATCTTCCAGCCTCCATATGTTTGCAACAATGTTGTAGCATTTTTATCATCTTTTCTCTTTATTTGTTTTAGAGAAAAAGACTATTGATGTACTTACAGTTATTGAAGTACAAATTTTATGCTCTTTCATATTTGAGTAAGGGAGGTGAGATACCCATGTGTTGCTGACAGTAAGTGTATTGTAATGGAATTTACAGGAGTTGCTTCTTTTTAGGAGTAAATTACCATTTCAGATCAGCACATTGATGTACTCATAATTTTGAAATTGGAGCATAATAACAATGAATCATGCCTTAGAGTTTATTCAAGGAGATGTAACCCAGGCAGGGTGAACTCCTTCATCAAATGGCTTGTGTTTTGTTGTATGATGTATTTTCCTTTCATGTGTTTAATGGTTTCATGTTTATAATCTACTCATGGAATTACATATTGAAAGACACCAAAAATAAATTCTTTTGATAATACAAAAGCTTAGTAAAATTCCTATGCACATAAGAAACACATTTTTAATACTGATGAGGGAGCTTGCATAGCATTAACAAGTTTTCCCATATTCAGATTAATTAGGCTCAAATTATGATTCTTGCAGTAATTTCAAAATAGGAATACCTAGGGATGTGGTGAAAATAACATCTATTCCATAAATTAGTTGGAATGGAGACATATTGATAGACTTTTTGGTAGTGAATCTATCGGCCCACAAAGCATTGATTAATTTTTTATGCCAAGATGTTTTATTATCCTGCAAGAACTTCTTGATGATATTTATCAAAATTTTATTGGAAGGCTCAGCTAACCCATTTCCTTGTGGGTAATAAGCAGTAGAGTGAACCAATTTTATGTTATTGTTTTTCAAAATTCCACCATCTTCTTTGATTTGAATGCAAATTCATTATTATTAATAATCTTATTTGGGCATCCAAACCTAGAAATAATGTTACCTTCAAAAAACTTAACGATCAAAGAATTTGTGGCTTGTCTTGTAGGTATATCTTCAATCCATTTTTTGAAATAATTAGTGGTTGTAAGGATCCACTTAAGATGAGTTGAGGAACTGGGATGAATTTCTCCAATGAAATCCAAACCCCATTTTTGGAAAGAGGTTTCAACTTATATGGGCTTGAATGGTAGGGGTAACAAGTTTCTCTTTCCTTCAAATATTTGGCATTGATGACAATTGGTGACCTTCCTATGGACATCTACAAATAAGGTTGACCAGTAAAAACCAGCCCTTAAGACCTTGTTGGCAGTATTCTTCCAGTACAAGTTCCTCCACAATATCCTCCGTGGAACTCTTGTATAACTTTGTATGCTTCATATTTTAGTAAACAGTTAAGTAGGATTCCTCTTGCATCTTTCCAATACATATTATTATCCAAAATACAAAATATCATAGCTTTCAATTTTAGAAATATATCTTTAGTTTTATTCAAACCTGGAGGAGCATATAAATTTTTCTGTACAAATATAATGTCTTTATACCATGGAGAAATAGCAAAGGCTTTTGATACCTGTGGAGTCACCCGCTCTTCTTGTTCATCAAGTTCATCTATAACATTTTTATCAAGTGAAAGGAAATTAGATTATGCCATCATTTTTGCAAATCCCTGACCTTTGATCAATTTAGTGGGTTTGATTTCAAGATCGTATTCTAAAATTAAAGCAATCCATTTTCCCCTCTTTCCATCAGGATCAGTTTGTGTCAAAATATATTTTACAATAGCAATAGGGGAAAATGAAATAACATGGGATTGTAATATGTAAACCCTAAATTCCTTTAGTGCTTTTACCATGGAAAAAACCTATTTCTCCATTATATTGTATTTCAATGAAGCATCCCTCAAAGCTCTTTTAAAGAAAGCAATTAGTTGCTCATGTAATTCCCCATTCTTCTGCAATAAAACAACTGCAATAGTATGATTAGATGAAAAATAAAATATCATGAAAACTTTGGTGAAGTCTGGACTAATCAATACAGGAGCATTTGTTAGAGCTAATTTTACCTCGCTGAAATTTTTTTTGGCTTCAGAGTTCCATTTTATATCATTATCATTTCTCAACATATTAGTAATGGTCCTTATTATTTCAGCTAATTTTAGGATAAAACTTCTTAATAAATTGATCTTGCCGAGGAAGGATTGGACCTTTTTTTATTTCTAGGAGGATCAATTTTCAGTATTCCTTCAACTTTGTGAGGATCTATCCTGATACCCTCCTTGGAAATAATATTTCCTAATAGTTTTCCCTTTTTTAAGCCGAAAAGGGATTTTGTAGGATTCAGTGAAATGCCAAAATTCCTACATGTTTCAAAAACCTTCCTTAGATGTAATAAGTGGTATTCCACTATTTTTAAAAACATAGTAATAGTATTCAAATAAATCACTATGAACCCATCATTTTCATCAGCAAAGGAAACATCCATTGCCCACTCAGGTATCCTACTTTGATAGTCCTGGGGCATAGGATGGAGTTGTGAAATTAAAACCAATGGAGCATACTTAGCTGCCTTGATCGTGTTTGGGAAGCAGATGGAACTACAATAGGATTGGGTATGGAAGCTAATAAATAAGGTGTAATTATATTTTTTTGTGTAGATGCAGGGATGGTAGGGATTGAAGATGAAGCATGTGAACTGGTAATGGGGGTTGTTCCTACAGAAATAGTGGAAATGAAAGAGGTTTGTGCTGGTATGGTATAAACAAGGGAAGTTCTAGGTGGGGTGGAAATTTTAGGTGGGCCCTTAGGTGGATCTAAGGATGAAGTAGTGGAGGAAGAGGATGCAGTTTTAGGTGATTCACAAAATGTTTGTACTGTCTAATCTAATTCAAATACCAGTTTCTCAAGTTTTTCAAAATTTTCAATGACATCAACTTCAAGTTTAGCTTTGATAGTATCTTGTTTTAAAATATGAGGTTTTAATATGTTCTCATCAACCACTATTTGAGGGATCCAAGTGTCTGACTTAGTTCTAAAAAGGCTATGCAAAAGCTAGATCCAACCTGACATCAACTTCATCTAGATTCTCAAAACCTACAGGGAGGGATTCAGCTCTAGATGGAGGGTTATTACTCCCCTAGCTTTCAATTAGACTTTTCTTTCTAAGGATTAGCTCAGGGTTGTCTACAATCTGTGGTGGATTGGAATATGGGTTGTCTCTAATGTGTATTATTTTGGGAGCCAGATCTACTACAAGAGGTGT
The DNA here is from genome assembly GCA_034641835.2 of Pinus albicaulis. Classification (NCBI taxonomy): domain Eukaryota; kingdom Viridiplantae; phylum Streptophyta; class Pinopsida; order Pinales; family Pinaceae; genus Pinus; species Pinus albicaulis. Next base: position 706,644,653 of record CM076573.1, on the reverse strand, counting down.
TCAATTATGAAATTTTATACCACTTGATGAATGATAAACAACCTTAGCTTAGATCATAGAAATATATTTTTAAGCTTTGAGACAAATTTTAATATAGGGAAACACAAATATGAATCAAGTTTGTGCTTCCCCAATATGGTCGCCAAAATTTTATCACTCCGTAATATATTACGGTTGTGAAATGAATTTCAAAGGTAACCACAGAACCACTTTTAATTCTAGGAGCTAGCACTAATAAACTTAGAGAGGGATCTCTCTGTTAGATTTAGGTTTGTTTGCTTTATAGGATTGTAGGCTAGATCTTTAAAATTCAAGGTTTTCTTTCTTTTTATATTGTTTGGTTGATATTGCAAAAAGATACCATTGGGCAATGGAGTCAATTGGCTTCGTATGGATCTATTTCAGCATTGACAGACATATTTAACAGGGCAAGGTAGGAAGAATTTTTAGATTTTATATGCTTGATGAGATGGGAAAGAAAAGATGATTAATTTTCCATTAAACATAGAGCAATTAATAATTCTATTGGTTAACTTTAGTTGAAAACATTGATATTGTTCAAAAGAAATAATTGAGTGTACTTAAACAAATTCATATTCATTATCTTCTTTGAACAAAATAGCTAATAAAACACTTAGGGAATTACATAGAAAGGAAAATACAGTAACAAGAGAGAAAATCACTTCACCAACCAAATTTGGCACAGGAATCCTGTAAAAGTTTCTGTATTACTGAAATATCTCCACTGGAACTTTGTAGAATAGCTTTACATCAATGGTCCTTTTCTTTCACACAAAATCAACTTCTACTACTTCGAATTATGAATTACTTATAGAAATATTACAAAATATATTGATTTCAGAAGATCAAGATAGAATCCTAAAATATCTAAAACTTCAAAAGGTTTTGAATCATCACTAACCTATTTTAACAATACTTCACTCTTATTTAATTCTACATCATTATCTATATCTATATGTGTACAATCGAATTCATCTTCTAATTTCAGAAAAAATAAATAAATAAATAAATATAAATATAAATATAAATAAATAAATAAAAAATAAAAATAAATATATATATATATATATATATATATATATATATATATATATATATATATATTTGTTCATCATTGCCAAAACTTTCCAATATCTGATATTATCAGGCACAACAGGTCTATGTTTGACTTCAATTTCAAATTTCTTATTGGGGTTAAATGGAATATTAAAAGTGTTGGCTAAACTGGCTAAAGCATCAGCCATGATGTTTTGGTCTCTAGGAATGGCAGAAAGTCCATATTCAGGAAACTGTTGTGGGAAATATAGGATTGCATTCATATATGCTCTTAGTCTAGGATGCTTGGCTAAATATTCACCCTTTATCTAGTTAATTATAAGCTCGGAATCTCCATGGACATAGATTCTCTTATCTCCTAATATTTTTAATTAAAGCTTCGTAATTAGCAATAGTATTTGTACACTGAAAATTTAATTTGTATGAGTAGGATTTAACTTTACATGTCAATGAATTTACAATCCAAATGTCAGTCCTTGCTCCTTCTTTGCTCACAACCCCATCGAAATCCATATTCCAAAGAGTTTCTTTCTCTGCCTCCCTTTCTTCAATCTCTATTTTTATCATCTCTGTATGACTACTTTCAGCTTGTGAATGTGAGGTTTCATTATTTGTACCATCATTATTATACAAGATGAATGATTCTAAGTTTGAATGTACTGAATAGAGGGGGTAATTTTTAGGTTTGTCTTAGTTGTTAACCATGTACTTCATCAACGTTTCTCTATAAAGTCTTCTTGACTAGACAACTATAAGTATGGTAGCATAACACATATCTAGTTGTAAGGTACCTTGAAATTTTTCCCCTTGGGATCTAGACAGCAGCATGCCATACTTGGGAGGTATGTCAGCTACCACAATGTCATGACTAAGCTTTTGGCTAGGATTTGGGCTAAAGTGATACACAAATCTTTGATTAGACCTAAGCATCTCATTTTAATCGAATCAAATGAATATATATATTTGTAAGGCCTAGTGATATCCAGTCCCAATTTTTCCATAATGGCTCTGGGGATCAAATTGTGAGAGGCACCAAAATCAAGTTGTTACACCAATTTTTGGTCATCTAACGTGTTACTATTAGATGGACCAAAGTACACCATGTAAGACCAATTTTTCCCTAGTAAAATTGTTGTCACTATGAAAAATAACTTAGTAATCCATACTTTATTAAGTTTTTTATGGTCTAAACAGGAAACCCCATAAGGACTAATTGAATAAATCCTTATTTGTTTGATTTTCCTCAAGGGATAATTAATTAAAAAATAGTTTAATTAATATTCCTGGTCATATTTAACCCAAAACAAGAAAATTAATTAGATAAATCACTATTTATCTTATTATTTTCTAGGAATAATTATTTAAAACATTATTTTAATAATATTCCTTGTTAGATTTGACAAAATCATTTATGAATAGTTGAATAAATCACTATTTATTTAATTATTACTCAACCATATTCTTAAAATAATAAATAAATCATTTATTTATATATTATTTACAAATAAAGGGATTTGACCAAATTCAAATTCTTTTTCCCTCCAACAAAAATAATAAAATATTCCATAAAAGTTGGATCTAGATTTGGTTAATAATATTTTAATTATGCACCAATATCTAGACTAACTCAATATTTTGTTATAAATAGAAGGGATTTTCCATTCGTTCACTACCTTTTGTTGCTTAAAGATTTCTCAAGATCTATACTTTTGGTCTGACTTTGATCCTCCATCATTGTCATATTTTGCTACCATTTTACTTGTGAACTCCCCTAGAGTTCCATTTTTTGTCTGGGTTTTCTACACCATCAAGAGAGAGAGATCTGAGATGTGAAGCGCTGAAGACATACAAGAACCCATCCCATTGAGGGGGATAGGTAACATCTTTCTATGTTCCCTTCCCAAGTGTCATAAATACAAAATTCTTTAAAAATATTATTGTCTTGTCTATTGGATGCATGGAGAAACTCTTGCTTTTATTTGTTGTTTAATGTCTTTAACTGCATAGATCTGGATTTTGTAGCATTTATCTTGGTCAAATAACTGTAGATCTAAGTAAATTGGCAGCCATATTTGATGTTAGGGTTGTTTTTTATGCACAGCTAAAGTGAGTTGTTTTTGTACGCTTGTGATTAGAATTCACACTAACAACTAGCGACTTCACAAGGGTTTATAATTACGATCGATGTCGTTTTTCATATCCGTGCATGACCAACTGCTTCAACCCCTAGGGTTTTTCTTCAGATTCTTATTTTTCATTTCTTGATGTTGTTTTTAACCTTTAAAACCCTAAAACAGTAAAAATTCTAACTTCCGTGTGTTTCTAGGCCTGTTGCGCAGGTGACAGGTATCAGTCGCAGCTGAGACGACATGTTTTTCTAAAACCTTCTCCTGAGACAGCTAGTAGTGAAGGTCCCACTTTTTGGGCTAAAACCTACGACCTCAACTCTTAGGTAGCAGAAAACTGCCAAAAAACTGCGACCTCAACAGAAAACAGGTCAACTGTGACCTGAAATTTTTGCGGGAAATTTTCTGTGATTTTTCTGGGTTTGTTTGGGCTATTGTTAAAGGTTGTCTGACCTCCCTCTCCACCCGTATTGGACTTCTACATGCTCTCTTTTACTCGTTGAAGTAGGAACCAATCCCCTTAGGGCTTCAGTATGCTTCCACCTTTTTAGGAGGAGTTTAGCTGAAGCAGGTCGTCTGAGATTTCAGTGTGTTCAGCCATTTTTCAGATCTGATCCTATACTTTTATATCCATTTTAGATTGGCTATTCATCCATCCAAAACACCTCTTTTTAGTGTTTTTTTTTCCTCCTCTAGGGCCCCCTTTGTCTCCCTTCAGGTTGTAGCCTTTCACCACCTTGTTTGCATCACTTTTCCCTCTAGTTTTTTGTTGTTATCTGCACCTATTTCCAGCAGATCTAACCTTTAGATCCATGTCCCTCCTGACTTTAGATCCATTGGCCATCTTGTGTGTTTTAACTAGATTTTTCCCACCCATAGACTTGTTGTTGGGAAGCCCTCCTCCTTGGGTTTAAATTGATGCATCATTAGCTGTTTATTTTCTATCATATTTCAGTTTAATTCACTGTTATTTTCAGATTTATTTACAGTTATACAACACCTTTTTTCTTTTTTCTCTACACACGTCTAGGTTTTATTAAAATTAACACACTTATCACATACACGCACACCCTAAGTGAAGAGAACCTCGTTTACACCACCAGGCCAAGACTATAACATTGTAATCAATTGATCCTGCACCTCCCTGCCCTTGTTTCGACATTGTAATCATTTGATCCTGCACCTCTTTACCCTTATTGGTCTCTCTTCCTTCTGTGATTTGTGTATGTTTATCCATCATTGCACCCACAAGGCATTTATCCTGGAGACTTCTTAGCCTTCATCCTCAAGTTCCGTTAGGAAGAGTTACTCCTCCACATAGGGTTCGTGTTAGTCCTCCATCGAGTCCCCATTTTGACTCTACTTTTGGTTCATTGGGTTCCCCTTATGGTTCTATCCTTGGTTCTCCTCCTGCCACCTTCACCATGTCTGGTTTAGGACCTAACGTTGGCGGTAGCCCCGGCCCTAATGCTGGGAATACTACTAGTGGGACCGCAACAGGATCTATCCCAGTTGCTCCCTTGCTCCCTTATATGGTAGGCCTCAGTCTTCCTGGTTTTAACCAATTGATCAATGACCCCATACACCATGATCTTCGTTGGCCTGTTATGTTAACCAAGATCCCTTCAGACATTCCCCAAGTTTGAAGGCCTTGCTAGAGAGGATCCTACAAACCATGTTTGTTCTTTCCACATGTGATGTTCGTCTATCTCCATCATCGATGACTTTGTTCGTCTTCGGTTGTTCTAGCGTACGCTTACTGGAGAAGCTCCCAAGTGGTATGTCGACCAGGCCTCCTCCTCTCATACTACTTTTGTGACTCTTGCCAGGGCTTTTCTATCTTACTTCCATCTTCCCCTTCATTATTACATTGGTACCGAACTTTTGACCTATTTTCGTTAATCGTCTGCAACCCACCTATCCGATCATGTCCAAGAATGGCAAAGAAGAAAGACTCTATGTCGAGCCCCTACCTTCAAAGACCATATCTACATGGACTGGTTTCTCAGATTCCTTTTTCCTGCTATTGGAAAATATGTCGCATCTCATTTCCCTCATACCGAAGAAGCTTCCCTCTAGATTGTGTTGAAATATGACCTGATCTACGCACACTCTAGTTATGTTTATACCATCTTACCTGATCTCCCTATACCCGGTGGTGCCAATGCACCGAGGGAATCTCATGTCACCAATGGTATTGTTGGAGCCCTTTCTCATCCGTACACTCATCCTCCCATGGGTTATGGTTTCCCTCAAGGAGGGGCCAGCTCCTCCAGCACTTTTCCCCCTTCCGATAGCATATGTCCAGGATACGGCATGCCTCCTCTTTTTTCCCAGCCTGTTTACCACAATATTACCCAACCTCTTTATTATATGTATCCACAACCTAGTGCTCCAGCTCCTTTAGCATTAGCACGTCAACCTCCCTTTCTTTCTCAACCCCACGCAACAGCAGCCACCACCCCCCCATGGTTAGGTGTATGCACATCATGGTGCGACTAATCCTGCTACTTCCAAAAAGAAGAGGAAAGGAAACCAAAACTAATATTCCCCAGGTATTCTAGGACCCAATCCCCAAGGGAATGCACCTAACACAGCAACCCAGCAACAGGGCACTCAGCCCAAGTAGGACAAGCCTGTTTGCATGAACAAACCTTATTCTTGTTGCAGTGTCTATGGTCACTACACCCACAATTGTCCTCTTTTACCTCAGATTCTCAGATGTTGGAAGCTCAAGCAGCATCTTGAGGACAGAAAGCCTTCCCTTCGGTTCCTCCTAATGTTGCACCTATCAAACTGGCTGTGTTTACCAATCCTTTCCCCCAGCAAGGATTCGTGGCTACCCAACCCCCTGAAATTCAGGCGGACGCTCAACCTCCTCCATCTGGTACCTCTAATTACTAGATCCTCATGATGAAATCTAATGAACCCATTACCATTGACCTCAACCTTCAGACTCGGTCTCGTCAGTACAACAAGTCCCCCGCTACGTCTGCCCTCGAGCCCCCTTCTTCAGGTCTCACAGAGCCTCTTTCATCACCCAATAGCCCTTTACTGATCCCTCAGCCTAAGGTAGAGGTTCATACCAAGATCCCCAAGAGGCCATTATGTCGAAACGCTGCTTTTGGTAAAGCTTCCCATTCGTATAGTATAGTAGATGACTTGGCGCAATCCATTGCTACCATGTCAACGCTAGAAGTCCTACAGTCGTGCCCTTCACAACAAAAATATCTAATAACTTCCATGGGCATTATGGATCCTTCATATGATCATTTGATTGTCTTCGATGTTGACCGGTCAGAACATCCCCCCCTTCCTGCCTCTGTTGCCTTCCAAATCCCTGTCAAGATCCAGAATGCCAACGTCTCCCATTGTATCATTGATGAGGGGGCATACACCTATGTGATGTCCGCTTCAGTTTGGAAGAAACTCGAATCTCCTGAGTTGGCCCCTTCCACTATCACCCTCTGAGTGTGGGATGACCACTCTTCCCAGCCCCTTGGCATTTCCGCAATTGTCCTATTACTCTTACGGGTAAGACTGTTTGTGTTGACGTAGAAGTAATTGATGCCCCCTTAGACTAAAACATTCTATTGGGTCGTAGTTACACTTATACGGTGTCTGCTGTCCCATATGCGGTTCACCGTAAGATGTGCTTTCCTCTTAATGGAAATATTGTCACCATTGACCAGTTGACATATTACGAACCAAATTCTCAGACCTCCCCTAAATCCATCATCTCTTCGGTGGCCAGTAAACAAATATTCGAACCTCCAACCAATGTCTCACCCAAAGTCTACAAAGACTCTGCTTTGCTTGGTTCATTCCCTGGTATTCCCCCTCTTATCTCTGATCCCATCTCATCGAATTTTTACATGATGCAGTCGTCTTAGTCCGACCTCAAATGGACCAGTTCAACTAGCCAGCAGCCCCGCCCTCCGCAACCTGCTCCTAGTACTTTGACTCAACCTTCAAGACCCCCTCCTTAAGGCCCCTCATCTGTAGATGGTGTCCATGATCATATCTATCCTCTTGGAACGGTTCCCCCTAGCCTTAACCATCTCGGAGTTGTCTCGCCTGGCCATTACCCCTCCGGTCAGATATCGTTTCTTGCTCCCCCTCCTGGAGTATTTTCAGTACCTGTTATGGCTACCTTATCTCTTCCAAACATGACCCTAGGAATCCCAGTTTGGTACATTGATCCCCCAGCTAATATCCCACCTGGTTACCCCAAACCTTATACTTATTTGACCCCGATCCAACCAATCGCCATGACCCCTCCTCTTTCTTTTGTGCCTCAGCCACCTCAACAGTAACCTACTCATGTTGCGAAAGCCTCAGGTGAGGGGGGAAAGCCTGAAAGAAGGCACCTAAGGATAAGGCTGCCCAGACAACCCCTACTCCTCCTTGGCCTCCAAATCATACCCCCCCCCTCGTGTGCTTTGCGTGATGTTGTCGGTCACGCCACCCATAATTGTCTTTAAATACTCATATCAAACCCATGGTCAACAAAGTGTTTCTGGAGTTTAATATCCCAGAGGTCTATGTCACTTTACCCGATTTAGCCCCGAAACTCAAGTCTTTGTGCACAAATTATCCTTATACTTTTTGTGACTTCCATGGCCACTATACTCACCTCTATCCCCGCCTTGAAGACTATCGCACCTCTTTGGAAGTCGTCTACCAATTCAAGGCCAAGCGCAACTAGTCCACCTCTCCCATATTTGCAATTTTTTCTTCGGCAAAACTAGAGGATACATCCACTCCCATTGACATTTCCCCTCCCAATGTCGAGATGACGAATTCTACGACCACTATCCACTACCTGTCATCATCTATGAGATCCTCGGTGGAAGACCCCCCTAGGACTTCCCCTTATTTTTTCACTGACCTCCCTTCAGCGATCACATTGGGCTCAACATCGATGGATCCTTCATCTACTTTTTTTTCAATCACTTCTCATGATGATGAGTCAGGTAGCTTCGCCGCACCACGTGGTCTTTCTTCCACCAGTTACCCCATATTATATTATGATAATGACATTATGGAAGCATTTACCTCCCCTGACTTTATCTATCCCCCCTTACATCGAAACCATGCATTCGATCCACATACACCTTGTGGTCATGAAACTGACACCCACTGTTTTGGTAAGGGGGCACCCATATTTGAGAGTCCAGGAGAAGCAATTCTCCACAACCCCCCTAGTGCATATGGTCGTGTCGACTCTATTACCATTATTCTTCCCCATTTAGAAGAACCTCTAGATTCCCATATCACTTCAAATCACTCTAAGGATGATCCCCCTCATCATTCCTTCATCTTACATCAACAACCCAGTCCCCTAGACATTATCATTGACCAACCTATGTGTTTTCTAGGTGAGCACCAGTTCATTATATCCAAATCCACTCTTTGGGATAGTGACACCATTTATGTGAACCCTAAAATATAGTCCATTTGCTTCATATATGTAGTACCAAAATAGATTGTTAATACTCCATTCCCTTTCTCGAACTGCATCTATCCATTCTTCCCACAGAAGATAACCATAACATAAAAAAATGGCAAACCATATCATTAAAATGTGTTTAGATTCCCCTTTTCTAAATACATTTGGCATGACCATAACATGCTTGGGGGAACCCATGCCCCTCAACCATAAAAATGCCAACTCTTAGCCAAAAATGACACTAAAACCCCCTTTCTCTGATAGGTCACACTTTTCAGATCATTTCCTGGGACAAGTCGTAATTTCCTGCCCAGTACTTTCTACCCAGGTCGCAGAACATACCCCAAAAAGTGCGACCTGGTCTATTCCTAAGCTCTGAGTGCCTAATCTGAAACTTTAATCCCCTGAATTGAAAAAGTAGGGTTAGGCCTCTTACCTACAACTAACGGATCTCAATTCCAACAGTCAGTTTGTCCACTACAATCGCTGCAAGATTTAAGGCATTTTCTCCTCACATTCACAACATCTACACTTGCAAATGAATCAAATTGAAGGGAAAATGCCTTATTAAAAGAGAACCCCATATTTTTCTTTTGCCAACTACGACCAAACCGTAGCTAAATTTGACAAACCGTTAGCACCGTTGGAAAGCTCTCACCGAGCTCTCAAATGGGTATCCTTTATTTTTTGTGATTTGATACTTCACCCAGACACATTTTTTTCCAATAAGCATCACTTCACCACTCCTAAAAATCGAATTTCTTCACTTGCAACACTTGTACTTGGGGCACCACTTTGCCTTCATACTTTTCCATGCTCATTTTGATTTTCGTCGTGCGTAAACATCCTGTACTCATGTTTTTATGGTCCCCACTAGGCATGTTATGTGTTGCAACATCATTGAGTCGCCCTTGTTAGAGCATCTAAGTTGATTCATCGTCGCATCCATGGAGTCTATCCCGAGTCCCTTTATATCCCGCTATAGTCCTCCATCCTTCATTGCTTTGTTCATATCTTGTGTCGCACATTTTGGCCTTCATTCATACTATCTCTTATCCCCTCCGGTGTCACGTCAGTAGCTTCCAGGTCATCCATGCCCTTTATGCTCTAACAGGGAAGTCATCAGTCCGCTACTCAGTACCCCCCATTCCACCATTATCCCTGGTATTAGTCTATCAGTCGCTCTACTATTTTCTCTTGTGCCCTAGTTGAGGATCCTTTATTGCCTCACCTATGGTGGACCTCCTTTTGTCGACATCAGCTTATTCATTCCATAAGACAGGTCTAGAGGGAAATGTACCTTGGTTCCAGCTTCCACTCTTGTTCAGTGCCTCGGATCAGGAAAAGGGACTATTTATTGCCCTTTGACTTGATTGTTTCTCATCTCTAGCGCCTTATGGCATGATCGAGATCTGTATACCTCATGGTTCAGTGATGCAACAAATTGTACCGGTGATTCCCGGGTGTGTGTGAGATGTTTCAGACCTCATGAGAGGGTGACCCTTCAGGTAGCCCCCCACATGCCCGAATGACCTCTCTATTACAGCCTTGGATGTAGCTCCATAGATTTGATGATTCCAGCCTCAGCCGCTTGCAACGCCTTTTTATTTTGCATGTATCATTCAGATTTTCAGAGCTCTTTCCTATTTTACAGGCCCTCTTTGGTTGCACTTATATCTCATGTACTCAGATATTATTGTATAATTCCTGGATGTTGTCCCAGGCACAGTATGTATGTGGGATGCATTATCGTGTTTTTCTCTGGCCCATGTTTACACCAGCATGTATTATATAGTTCATTTCCTTGTTTAATGGACACATTATTCTTTGTACTTTGTTATCTCGGCCGGCATAGGTATGCCTCCCCCGCCTCATGTAGAGCAAGTACTCACTCAAAAAAGAGACTTGTCACACCTATAAGTCTCACCTCTTCAAGGTCTTGTTCTCTCGCGCTTTAGTCTACCTTATATTTCTCTCTCTCTGACTCCCCCTTCGATGTCTAGTGATTGAGTTCTTACAGCGTACTTCGATCATACAATTAGCTCCTAACGCTTGCATGCTGGGGGCAATCTGTTACACCAATTTTTGGTCATCTAACCTGTTAATATTAGATGGACCAAAGTACGCCATGTAAGACCAATTTTACCCTAGTAAAATTGCTTTCACTATGAAAAATAACTTAGTAATCCATACTTTATTAAGTTGTTTATAGTCTAAATAGGAAACCCCATAAGGAATAATTGAATAAATCCTTATTTTTTTTATTTTCCTCAAGAGATAATTAATTAAACAGCAATTTAATTAATATTCATGGTCATATTAAACCCAAAATAGGAAAATTAATTAGATAAATCACTATTTATCTTATTATTTTCTAGTAATAATTATTTAAAACATTATTTAAATAATATTCCTTGTTAAATTTGACTAAATAATTTATAAATAATTGAATAAATCACTATTTATTTAATTATTACTCAACCACATTCTTAAAATAATAAATAAATCATTTATTTATATATTATTTACAAATAAAGGGATTTGAACAAATTCAAATTCTTTTTTCCTCCAACAAAAATAATAAATATTCCATAAAAGTTGGATCTAGATTTGGTTAATAATATTTTAATTATGCGTCAATATATAGAATAACTTAATATTTTGTTATAAATAGAAGGGTTTTTCCATTCATTCACTACCTTTTGTTGCCTAAAGATCACTCTAGATCTATACTTTTGATCTAACTTTGATCCTCCATCATTGTCATATTTTGCTACCATTTTTCTTGTGAACTCCCCTAGAGTTCTATTTTTTGTCTGGGTTTTCTACACCATCAAGAGAGAGAGATCTTAGATATGAAGCACTGAGGACATACAAGAACCCATCCCATTGAGGGGGACAGGTAACATCTTTCTATGTTCCCTTCCCAGGTGTCATAAACACAAAATTATTTAAAAATATTCTTGTCTTGTCTATTGGATGCATGGAGCAACCCTTGCTTTTATTTGTTGTTTAATGTCTTTAACTGCATAGATCTGGATTTTGTAGCATTTATCTTGGTCAACTAACTCCAGATCTACGGAAATTGGCAGCCATCTCTGATGTTAGGGTTGTTTGTTATGAACACCTAAAGTGAGCTTTTTTCATACGTTTGCGATTAGAATTCACACTAACACAAGCATAGCATTGTCCAAGGTTTTATCATGAATATTCAGACTAATATAAAAAGGAGGAACAACTCCATGCTGGGATTTAATTTCCACTTTGGGTCCAAATAAAAATTGAGGTTGATCATCATAAGGTCTACAGTATATGTTCCTTCTTATAATTTCATGGCCTTTATTACTTGGGCTTTGTATGCATTATTTTTTATCAACTCAATAAGGGGAATGGAAATTTTATCTTTGGCCAATTCGTTTTCAATGTTAAATCTATTTTGAGACTTTTCAACTTCCTTGATATTAATATCTTGTCTTTTGGGATTTTCCTTCTGAGAGTCTTCTTTAGGTTGACTAGTGGAAGGAATATCAGCTTGATATCTCTTAGAAATAGTGTCAGATACCCTTTTGGAAGGTATATTTATAATTTTTTTGGAGAAGTATCAAGGTTTTTCTTTGATGGATTATCAGCAGTTTTCTTACTCCTCAAATTTTATTTTCTATGTACCTCCATAATGGCGTTCTGATATCCATGTTTATAGTCTTCGGATTCTAATGGACAGACTTCGGGAAGTATGAATATGTCTTGTTCTTCTTGAGTTAAGAAAATAGGATCAATATCATTTATTCCCATCAAATTTATTTAATTTTCTTCAGGGTCTTCAGCTAATTCCACTTTTTCTTCCACATAATTTTCTTGAAAGGGAGGCCTAATTGGTTGTTTTTGGTCATTTGGGCCTCTTTTCTCTCTTTATTTCATTTGAGTTGGATTTTTTCTGAGGTTTAGATTTATGTTCGTAGGAACACCTTGATTATCTCTTGGGGGAGTTTTATTAGCTAAATTGATCCTCTCTACCATTCTTTCCATGGTTCTTACTAGGCTATCCAATTTTGCATCAGATGAAGAAGAAGAAGGCTCTTCTTTGATGGAAACTATTGTTTCAATTTTTAGTCTAGTTCTTTTTCCCAACAGATTAGCTTCTACACTAACTGCATTTCTTAGCATCTCCTCAAGGGTAGCAGGTTTTATTTCTCTCAATTGGTAAGACATGTCAAGGTCAGATCCATGAGGGAAATTGATTAAAGATATACCTGGTGGTGGTTTTCACAACAGCAGAAATAGATTTGTACACTTTATTAAATCTGGAACAATAGTCTCAGATTGTTTCACCAGGTGCTCTTTTGATACTTTCATATTCAGAGAGGATTTGTAGAAGGTTCTTCTTTACTTCCCATCTTGCAAGAAAGTTTTGGTGAAATTGGGTAAGTTCTTTTAAAGAATAATATTGTAAATAACTAAACCACTTTTTCACTTCTCCAGTCAGGCTCTGTGCAAAAAACCTTGTTTTAACATCATCTTCATCGATTTCTTGCAAATAAAAATAATCATTCATTATACCGACATGTTATTGAGTTGTAATTGGGCTAGTACTATCAAACTGAGGTGTCCTACTTAAGGTAGTCCTAGGTCATAGGATGGAGTTGTGCAAGTAAAACCAATGGATAATAGTTAGTTGCCTTGATTGGTGTTTGGGAATAATATGGAACTACAATATGATTTGGTATGGAAGGTATGAAAGAAGGTGTAATTATAGTTTGTTGTGTAGATGTAGGGATGGTAGGTATTGAAGATGAAGCAGGTGAACTGGTAATAGGGGTTGTTCCTACAGAAATAGTGGAAATGAAAGAGGTTTGTTTTGGTATGGTATAAACAAGGGAAGTTATAGGTGGGGTGGAAACTTTAGGTGGGCCCTTAGGTGGATCTGAGGATGAAGTAGTGGAGGAAGAGGATCTATTTTTAGGTGATTCACAAGACGTTTGTACTGCTTGATCTAGTTCAAATAACAGTTTCTCAAGTTTTTCAAATTTTTCGATGACATCATCTTCAAGATCAGGTTTGACAGTATCTTTTTTTAAAATGTGAGGTTTGAATATGTTCTCATCAACCATTGTTTCAGGGATCCAAGTGTCTGACTTGGTTCTAAAAATACTATGTGCAAAATCTAGATCCAACCCAATATCAACTTCATCTAGATTCTCAAAACCTATAGGGAGGGATTCGGCTCTAGATGGAGATTTATTACTCCCCTGGCTTTCAGTTAGAATTTTATTTCTAAGGAACATCTCAGAGTTGTCTACAATCTATGGTGGATTAGGATCTGGGTTGGCTCTAGTGTGTATTGTTTTGGGAGCCAGATCTACTACAAGAGGTGTTCAATTATCAAATTTTATACCACTTGATTAATGATAAACAACCTTAGCTTAGATCTTAGAAATATATTTTTAAGCACTGAGACAAATTTTAATCTAGGTAAACATAAATATGAATCAAGTTTGTTTTTCCCCAGTATGGTCACCAGAATTTTATCACTTTGTAATTTCTTAAGGTTGTGAAATAAATTGCAAAGGTAACCACATAACCACTTTTAAGTCTAGGAGCTATACCTCTTAAAATTAGAGAGGGATATCTCTGTTAGATTTAGCTTTGTTTTCTTTATAGGATTTTAGGCTAGATGTTTAAAGTTCAAGTTTTTCTTTGTTTTTATATTATTTTTTTGATATTGCAAAAATATACCATTGGAAAATGGAGTCAATTGGGTTCATATGGATCTATTTCATCATCGGCAGACATATTTAACAAGGCAAGGTAGGAAGATTTGTTAGATCTTATATGCTTGATGAGATAGGAAAGAAGAGAGTATTAAGTTTCCATTAAACATAGAGAAATTAAGAATTATATTGCCTAAATTTAGTTGAAAACATTGAAATTGTTCAAAAGACAGCATTGAGTTTACTTAAACAAATTCATATTCATTATATTCTCTGAACACAAGAAAACACTTATGGAATTACATAGAAATGAAAATACGATAACAAGAGATAAAATCACTTCACCAACAAAATTTGGCACATGAATCCTATAAAATCTTATGTATTACTAAAATATGTCCACTGGAACTATGTAGAAAAGATTTACATCAATGGTCCTTTTCTTTCACACAAAATCAACTTCTACTACTTCGAATTATGAAGTACTTATAGAAATATTACAAAATATCTTGATTTTAGAAAATCAAGATAGAATCCTAAAATATCTAAAACTAATTACACAAATAGTACAAATTTAGGAAATATGAGTTGTTGGAGCTCCTGGCACTATAGACGAGGATGGTTGTTGATGACTGGGCCTAAAAATTTGTTGCCTCATTGTCTGAATGTTGGAGATGAAAATATTTCACTCAAATAATTCACATAATTGATCCCATCGCTCTTCACTAGGGATAAAAAGATTTATTAGCTTTGTGTAAGTCTCATCAACTTCAGTATATTTTTCAAATGTAGACTTGTTGATGAATATGTGTTTGATCTCATGTTTTATGATCAAGTAAAAATCTAAAGCCTCTAGGAAATCCTTTGTTGTAAGTATTCCCTTTACACCTGCAAATATAGAATTATTTCTCGCAATAGTAAAAATCTTCTGGTTTTAATCACTCAAATTGATCAATCTATCATTCAATGCCACCAACCCTAGTAGTCCTCTCTGATTTAGCAAATTGAACTTGGTATGAAATCTCAGAATAGAAGTTTCTAGAGTCTGACATGTGTTCTCTAGTTGTACCATGAGGTTTCTTTTCTGTAAGACTTTATTTATCTCCAAAATGGTTTTTGTTCTGTCTACAATCTGAAGCTCCTCGAATTCTTCCTTAGTTTTAGAGTTTAAAACCTTGATTAAATTTGTTGCTTCACTAGGTTTCTGTCCCAACGTTCCTATTACTTGCTCTATTATTGTTTTTTTATCTCTGAATCAATTATTCATGCTCAAAGATGATTTGGATTTATGGCCATATTTTAGTCATGGCCTGATTTATTTCCACCCATATACTTTTCCTAGCTTGTGATAAATTTTGATCCATCACTGACTCATTCTCTAACAATTCAATTCTTTGTGTAAGCCTGTGGAATTTCTGTAATTATGTCACATAGAAGTTTTCTATCTTCAACTTTTGTTCCTCTAAATTCTTTAGCTGATCTTTTAATCTCTCAATTTATTTTCCTTTAAGGGACATATCCCACATGGCTTTAATAAACTCATTAGAGGAATTTGAAGTCTGCGATGGTGTTTTTGTTGATGTAGAAGTTTATGCTATTCCTGCAGCTAAAATGGGCACTACAGTCAGTGGAAATATGGCCAAATGTGAGGATTGCTCTTTTTCCTTGAGAAAATTTTCTAAATCCACTTCCATTTCTCTAATCTAGACATTCTATTCAATTATTATCTTGAACACTTATTCCTTATGCTTTTCAATTTCTTCCATTTCCTTGGTTTGTGGATCCTCTGTAGATGGCAGCTTGAGCTGATTCTTCAATGCTGATATATCTGAATTTTTCCTTCTTTCAATTTCTTCTACTACTTTTACATCATTGGGGTCATAACCCATATTAATGATTAATTAATCCTCCACTGAATTGATTTTAGTGTCTTTTTCCAGAGAGGAAATCTTCTCCAGCTTCAATTGTGACTAAATATTATTGATTGAGGTCTGCAGTTTTGAAGTTGTCATGGCAGTATTAGTCAATGTGGAGTATAACATTTATCCATTCTGCTTATGCATATCAATCTGATCAATCAGATGGATCTGCTTGGTGTCAAAAGAGAAAATGGTCTTCTTGTAGTCTGCTAGTGATTTTTGGAATGGAACTTGTGCATGTAGAAATCCATTTGCAATATTCCCTTTTCATTATCAAAGGCTAGCAGAATCATGTGTTGGGAAGAAGCATTTTGTTTCCAAAATTGAGCATATGTACTCGCCTTAAGCATCTCATTTTTCTGTTTGATTTCTTTGTATTTATAAAAAAAAAAATTGGCTTTGTTTGGCCTTGAGTGAATTATGTTGTCTGTGCTGCATCTGGAGGATCTTGTGAGGTTGAGGAAGATGGAGAGCCTAAAACAATATATTCTTGTATTGTACCCGCAAAAAATTCTTCTGGTCTCGTAGAAACATGTGGACATGTCAAAACTATAGTATCCTGTTCTTTATCCTCCAGCATAAAGATTGGTTTTAGATTAGTTTTCTACTTATTTTTATATATTAGGAATTCTTTGGCTCCAATTTATGTTATTGCAGGAGAGTCTTATTCTCTTTACCTTTTGTCATTTTTCTCCTGAGGCACTAGATTTTTTGAAGTGGTTGTAGACAGAACATGTTCTTCATCTTCTTGTTCAGTGTTCTCTTCCCACTGATCTTGGTTCATGATTTTTCAAATTCTGTCCTGGGAGTGTGAGTGCAAGGAGTGGTCTTCTGCTCCATTCTTAAACTGGAAACAATGCTAAAAGGGTGGTATGACAAATTAAAACTCAACTCGAAGTTCATATGTTTTAGAAGTGCATCTTCTTCTTTACCTTCTGCTCTGATGTTTCATATGAATGGCCCAACCTATGTCTTGATTTTGAATTGTGCAATTTCATTTTTTGAGACTAAGTGTATGTCATCCATGTTTATCATTTGTATTATATATTTTAATGAGAAAATTCCCATGGGAACATATTTTGGCAATTTTTAAGGTAACCACTCACAGCCATATATTGTAATCTTTGTATAATTCTGGTACAAGTATCAGTCCCATGTATTAGTTTGTTCACTGAGTTGTAGGATCCTTTCTATCTCAGGACTTATCCTAGGTTCCACATTACTGTTAAGAAGGCATGCAACTGTATAAATGAACTAATCCATTAATATACTTAAGCTAAATTCATTAGAATTCTTCCTCACCAAAGCAGTCCAATGGACGATTGATTGTGCATTTCCTTGTTCATCTAGAATCTTCAAAGAAATTGGGAATATTTCGACCTAGTGGAATAGGAACATATAAACTAATATTGATGCATGTCTAAACATTCCTTCTGTTGTAATTCGGAGAAATTTTTCATGGAGGTTATATGTAAGAAATTGACTGAAAGAGAACATCCCAGAAAGTTTTTCTTTTGTAGAAAAAAAGTACAAAAAACCTAGGATAGGTTCATCAACCAATTGATCAGACTGATACCCTAGGAGACAAGGCACTAATGAGGCAATTTTCTTAGTTTTTTCTAG
Source organism: Pinus albicaulis (assembly GCA_034641835.2). Lineage (NCBI taxonomy): Eukaryota > Viridiplantae > Streptophyta > Pinopsida > Pinales > Pinaceae > Pinus > Pinus albicaulis. Next base: position 706,626,748 of record CM076573.1, on the reverse strand, counting down.
AAACATAGAGGCTGGGTAGGGTGGACTTTTCTTTGGAAGTCAGACATCTTCTGGCAATAAAATTTCAAATATTCTAGCTCTTTGAGGGAAGGTTATCTTTTGGTAGATTTCCATGAGGGGATATATAGATAAATAGTTTAAAGAATCGCTGTGGGGGACTTGAAGCATCTGGTTAACTGACTATGAAATTATGGTAAACAGAATGCCTCCATTCAAGGCCACAATGGCTCTTTGGCTGGGGATATACCTAGCTTGACACCATAAAATAAAATCTGAGAAAGGGTGGGTCTGGGGAAAAATGAATTGTGGCAAGAGGGATTCCCAGAGATTGATTTCATCACTCTAGTCAAGAAAGGTTTGTTTAAGCCAATTGTGCAGTTTGAACAAGTCGAACTCACAACTAGTCTCTATTATTTTATATTGTTGGTTAGCCAGGGGTAAATGATAAGGGTCAACGGTAGGAGGTGTCATCGGGTTTTCACTGGTTGGCTTTGACTTTCCCATAGGTGCCATGTTCAGAAAAATTAGGAACATATGCGAAGATTTGGTATTTGCCTCGGAAAATTTTATTGCTTACCGATTAATTCGATTATTGTAAAATAGTTGTTTGGAATCAGCAATAGGTGACAGGAAAATTTAGTGGAGGAGGTGGCAATTGGAATTCATTGTACATGTTCTTTTAAGTAAACGAGAGGCGGAAAGGTGAGAACAATGGAAAATTTGGAGGTTTTTATAAGTATTTGGTAATTTTCGTTACCTCTGGCCCGTTATGGAGCAGGTTCATTGTGATCATGTGATCGTTTGAGATAAAAATGGTTAATGTATAACGGATAGGGTGTAACTGAAAGTACAGGTGGCAGAACAAACAGGCAAAGGTATGTGGGAGCGAGGAGGATGCGTGGAAGGATAGGAATGGAGGGGGAGTAGAGACATGGCAGGTGGACTGAAGTGACGAGTGTTCATATTCGTTAGCGGGAGATGGAATGGTTTTCGAAGGGGGGAGTGGGGGGTAAGAGGTTTTGAATGGGGGGATCCGAAATTTTGAGCGCCCTCCATGTAGCGTAGGGCCGGAGAAAAGTGAATCCGCTTTTTGGACCCCCCCTTCTGATAGCAATAGAATAGACCGGGGGGTCTGAAATCGATCTCCCACTGTTGATCCGGGCGGGGTATATCTTGGCGGTTGGATTGTGCATGTGCTTTACGACAAGCTGAAAATTTAATTTTGTCGCTTTCAACCTTTTAAAACATTAGCGCCAGTGCATTTTATTACAAATTATTAATCATGTTTAAATGACATGATTATCTTTTTTTTCCAAGGAAAAATTTGTAATTTTATTAATGAAAACAAAATTACATGTTACATGTTTTGGTAATTTTCAATCAAGGCAGTCAAGTATGCCGCAAATGAATATTTTACAAGGGGAGGAAATTAAGATTTCCTCCCTTTTTTCCTTTCAACCTTTCGCCAAGCACCTTGTGTTGGCGTGGTCGAGATAAGGGCGAGCTGGTTTTATTCTTTGAGTGCTCCATTGTCCTTGTCTGAGTCTGAAGTGTCTGAAGTATGTTGTCTTTTATTCCCCCCGTTGTCTGGTGCCCCAGGGTCCATATCCGAATGTGCCATGGTGGTGATGTCAAAATGATCTTTCATTTCATGTTCTTCTGTACCCGGAGAGGTTGCAGTCTGTTTACTCTCGTGTGGGATGGGGTCTTCCTCTTATTCATTTGTCTGTTGCTCTGGTTCCTCTGAACAAAATTGCCATCCTTTGGCAGCTTTTCATGTCTTCTTTTTTCTATTATCTCGTGTTGCTTTCGGGCATGTGTTTTGTAGGTGTCCCGTATTTCTGCATATTCGTCACCTAAATGTTGTGTTTTCATAGTCTAAATGTTGTGCCCATATTTTTTGTTTTTGAATCAGTTGAATGCTCTCTAGTAGGCCTTTTCTAAAATCCACTTCCACACAGATTCGTGTAAAAGTGTAAATGCGCTCCTCCAAGGGTTGGGTATCTATTTTTATATATTTTCCGAGGGTGTTCCCAATTCCACCTAGAACACTTTCATTCTAAAAATGAAGCGGAAGGTTGTATAGCCAAACCCAAACCGGCATTCTAGTAACCTCCTTATTGTTGGCGTCAAAATCAGGAAACCATGATGTGATGAAGAGTCTGGTGGATACCGAGAACTACGTTCCTTCCCTCAGTATGATATCTCTGGCTTTCGATGATGGGAACTTGACAATGAAGAAACCCTTTGAATATAGATGGATTTCACAGTCCATGGTCCAGTTGGTAAAGATCTAGTGGAAAAGCTCCATTGGCTTGGGCCAGAAGTAGTTGAATCTGCATATTATTGCTTGGGATTAAAAATTGGTTCGATGCTCGTCTATCTTTGGAGTGTCTAAATTCAGTTTGGGCACACTGTTTTTTTGCTCCACAATGTTTGGCTTGGGTGAAATCTCTGCTGGTGCAGTTGTTTTTATTGCTATGTTTTTTCCCCCTGTAAAATGTTTCTGTATGAGGGTCCTTTTGATTTTTCTATTTTGGAGGTTTTGGCTCCCCGAGTGGGTCCTTGGGCTCTGTTTTTTCCTAACTTGCCCCCTTGCAGTCTCATGTTGAGGGACACAAAAGATCCAGAGCCGATGGTGTATGCATTGATAGAGATGGAATCTGATAAAGATTTCCCCCCATAAATCAAAAATTGAAGGTGGAAAGGGTAACCTGCAATGGACTAGATTTTTTCTTTCATATTTGAAACCCTATATGTGTCCCATACCCAAATAATAAAACTATTCCCCACTGGGGGCTTTATGAAAACTTGAAATTGTGCAGAGCTTACCTGTATTTCATTTCCTAAGATAACTCTATGACTCCCTTTGACCTTCAGGTCTGGTGTCTTGGGCGGAGTACAAAAGGGTTCAAATAATTGTTTCCCCTAGAAAGGAGCGACTTGAGGGCAACCACCACAAAACGATGTTGCATGCACATTTCCCAGTGGTTGAGATAGTCGTTGCTAGAACAGGATTTGTACTTAGATTCCCATCATAACCACTTCAGCCATAGGCCAGAGAGCATGAGCAGAGTATCATCGCACGAGCCCATCGAATGTGATGGTCGTCTGACCCTTTGCGAGTCCAAAGTCCAGAGAGGTTGATGGGGAAAACAAATGCAGCCTCCATGCGAAAAGGTAAAAGCTCACGCAATACAAATCTCCATAACAACTCATGTGTGAGGCCAATAGCCTGGAGGCTGTGAATCATTGGTGTTCGGCTCGTCAGGTGCCCAGCCATTGTTGTCCACCGCTACAAGTGCCAACAGTCTAGAGTTGTGCACCGTAGGATTTTCTCCGACCTCCATCGCAGTCTCTCCTCTCTTCATCGTATTCTTCTTTTTCAGGTGAATGACATGATTAACTTTAAAAATAAGATTAATGTATTCTAAAACACACTTAATTTACCCTGAGGGTGCATTTTCTCCTGCTATCAAATTTTTATTTTTCTAAGGTTGTTCAACTTCTATATTTATGCTTATTTATCAAATTTAACCAAGCTTAAACACTTTGGTTAATGTTTCTCCAATCTACCTAATTAATTTCAACTAAGATTAAACTAGACGGTTGATTTATTCACTAATCTAATTTTATTTAACTTAGTTTAATCATGATAAAACAGTAATATCAAACTAGGAAGACTACTTCTATGTGGAATTTAAACAAGTTGTACACTTTATTTGAAATTTCCTAGAGTATCTTTAATGCAATTTTTGTTTTTTTTTGGGTGGCATTTAGACTTGCTCACTTGCATACATTTTTATGGGGTTTCCTCATTTTTTCCTTTTTTATTCTATTTTTCTTTTTCACATATACATTTTTATACCCTCTTTTCATTTCTTTATATATGTGTGTGTGTGTGTGTGTGTGTGTGTGTGTGTGTGTGTGTGTGTGTGTTTTGTAAATCATTTGCAGAATACAATATTATTTACAGTTTCCCTCAACTGAAAAGAAAATAGCCAATCATCATTTTATCCTATGAATCATAGGACCCTAACAGTGGCTCCAACTGGGGTTGACATCCTCCCTGTGAGGTGTCAAGAATGTTGTATATCAGTATCCTTGGTCCATTGTCTTCAGTCTTTATTCTGCATCTGAATTGATCTGTTATTGTTGTAGATATGGAAGCATCTCATCAGGAGTTTATGGCCTTCTCCTCGGGCTTTAACTTTTGATGTAAGCCACCCACACTCACAGTAAAAAATAAAATGGAATTTACAATGATTTGAGTGAAAAGTGATTTTATCCTTGGGGAAAGTAATGTTTGATAATTATTCCATTGATAGGTCCACCAAGCAATTATGCTCCAGACATATATTTTAGACAAAATGCATTATTTCCTCTGTAAGAATCAATTTTTTATGGTCCCTTCCACAAATTATCAAACTTGCCATGCTTACCTTTGTCGTCATTTCTTGAATCCCATCTTAATACCATGTCTTATATCTGAAAATTATCAGCTTTTGTTCTCCTATCCTAAATATTCTTGATGTTCTCTTGGATAACTTGGGTTCTATTGTAAACTTCATCATGTAGTTGTATGGTTTTTTTTATTCTCCTCTGTAGATTTTTAGGCTCAACTTGTGGTTCCTGCAGTAATTTCAAAACAAGGATACCTAGGGATGTGGGGAAAACAACATCTATTCCATAAACTAGTTGGAATGGAGACATGCCGATAGAATTTTTGGTAGTGAGTCTATCGTCCCACAAAGCATTGGTTAATTTTCTATGGCAATATTTGTTGTTATCCTACAACAAATTCTTGATGATATTTATCAAAAATTTATTGGAATACTCAGCTAACATATTTCCCTATGGGTAATAGGCTTTAGAGTGACCATTATTATGTTATATTTGTTGCAAAAGTCCACCATCCTCTTTGATTTGAATGCATATGCATTATCACTAATAATCTTATTTGGGAATAAATCTAGAAAGAATGTTACCTTCCAAAAACTTAATGTTCAAAGCATTTGTGGCTTCTCTTGTAAGTATAGCTTCAATCCATTTTTTGAAATAATCAGTGGTTGCAAGGATCCACTTATGCTGAGCTGAGGAACTGGGATGAATTTCTCCAATTAAATCCAAACCCCATTGTTGGAAATGAGTTTCAACTAATATGCGCTTCAAGGGTAGGGGTAACAACTTTCTCTTTCCTTCAAATATTTTGCACTGATTACAAGTGGTGACCTTCCTATGGACATCTTCAAATAAGGTTGACCAGTAAAAACCAACCATTAAGATCTTGTTGGCAGTAGTATTCATGTACAAGTTCCCTCCACAATCACCTTCATGGAACTCCAACATAACTTTGTATGCTTCATATTTTAGTAACCAGTTAAATAGGATTCTTCTTGCATCTTTCTAGTACATATTATTATCCAAAATACAAAATATCATGGATTTCAATTTTAGAAATCTAGCTTTAGTTTTAGTCAAACCTGGATGAGCTTATAAAGTTTGCAGTACAAAGATAATGTCTTCAAACCATGGAGAGGTAGCAAAGGCTTTTGATGCCTATGGAGTCACCTGCTCTTCTAGTTCATCAAGTTCAGCCATGAAATTTATATCAAGTGCATGGAAATTAGATTTTTCCATCATTTTTTCCAATCCCTGACCTTCGATCAATTTAGTGGGTTTGATTTCAAGATCGTATTGTAAAATAACAGCAATCCATTTTCCCCTCTTTTCATCAAGATCAGTTTGTGTCAAAATATATTTTACAATATCATTAGGGACAAATACAATAATATGGGAGTGTAAGATGTAAACCCTAAATTCCTTTAGTGATTATACCAAGGCAAACACTTGTTTCTCCATTATATTGTATTTTAGTGAAGCATCCCTCAAATATATGCTAAAGAAAGCAATTGGTTACTCTTGTCCTTCCCCATTCTTCTGCAATAAAATAGCTGCAATAGTATGATCAGATGCAAAATAAAATATCATGAAATATTTGGTGAAGTCTGGACTAATCAATACAGGAGCAGTTGCTAGAGATAATTTTAGCTGGCTGAAATATTTTTTGGCTTAAAAGTTCCATTTTATCTCATTATCTTTTCTCAACATATTAGTAATGATCCTTATCATTTCAGGTAAGTTTGGGATAAATCTTCTTAATAAATTGATCTTGCCAAGGAAGGAATAGACCTCTTTTTTAATTCTAGGAGGGTTAATTTTCATTATTCCTTCAAATTTGTGAGGATCTATCCTAATACCCTCCTTGAAAATAATATGTCCTAATATTTTTCCCTTTTCTAAACCGAAAAGGGATTTTTTAGGATTCAGTGAAATGTCAAACTTCCTGCATTTTTCAAAAACCTTCCTTAGATGTAATAGGTGGTCTTCCACTGTTTTTGAAAAAACAGTAATACGATCCAAAATAAATCATTGTGAACCTATCCTTTTCATTAGTAAATTCAAAATCGATTTCCCTTTGAAATGTGGCCCCATCATTCATTAAGCCAAAGGGAACCTTCACATACATAAAGGTGCCCCATGGGGTGGTAAAGGTTGTTTTATGTTGATCATTAGGGTGAACCAGAACCTGATTGTACTATGAGAAACCATCTAATAAGGAGATCCTGCTAGAACCCACTACATTTTGTAATATGTGGTCCATTTTAGGTAGGGAATAATTGTCTTTAAGTGATAATATGTTAAGGTTTCTAAAGTCAACATAGAGCCTAATTTCACCTTCCTTTCTTCTGGTTGGCACAAGATTGGAAACCCACTTTGAAAATCTAAGGGGCACAATTATTCATGCTTCAAAAAGTGTCTTAACTTCCTTTTCAATTAGAGGTAATAGGACTGGATTCACTCTTCTTAAATTTTGTTTAAAATTTTTCTGATATTCTTTAAGGGGGATAGTATGTTGAATGATGTTGGTGTTATAAGATTTTAAATCTTCATAACTCCGAGCGAAAACATCAAAAAATTCTTTAAAAAATTTGATATATTGCTCTTTTTCTTTAGGAGGAAAATTTTTGCATATTTTTATGATCTTAGGTTTTTTAGCAGTTCCTATGTTGCAATCTACAACCTCATCTCCTATTGGTTCAATCTTGGATTTCCTTTCTACATCATTGAAATCAAACAGATCTTCTAAAGGTGTTGGTCCCTTGGGCAACAAATTATTTTTTAACTGTAAAACTTCTAAAGTTTATGAATCATCACTAACCTCTTTTAGCACTACTTCAATCTTATTTAATTCTACATCACTATCTATATCTATATGTGTACACTTGAATTCATCTTCTAATTTTAGAAAATTTTCGATTTGTTCATCATTGCCAAAAACTCGCCAATATTACAACATCCCTATGCTTGACTTCAATTTAAAATTTATTATTGGAGTTAAATGGCATCTTAAAAGTGTTTGTTGACGTGGATAAAGCATCAGCCATGATATTTTGGTCTCTAGGAATGGCAGTGATTCCATATTTAGGAAAACGTTGTAGGAAATCTAGGACTACATTCCTATATGCTCTTAGTCTAGGATGCTTGGTTGAATATTCACCCTTTATCTGGTTAATTATAAGATTTGAATCTCCATGGACATAGATTCTCTTAGCTCCTAATCTTTTTAAAATTTGTAGTCCTAAAATTAAATCTTCATACTCAGAAATATTATTTGTACACTGAAAGTTTAATTTGTATGAGTGGGATTTAACTTTACCTATCTGTGAATTTACAATCCAAATTCTAGCTCCTGCTCCTGCTCCCACTTTTCTCACAACCCCGTCGAAATCCATATTCCAAAGGGTTCCTTTCTCTGCCTCCCTTTCTTGAATCTCTATTTTTATCATATTTGTACTACTAATTTCATCTTTTGAATGTGAGGTTTCATTCTCTGTACCATTATTATTATACAAGATGAATGAGTCTAAGTTTGAATGTACTGAATAGAGGGGGTAATTTTTAGGTTTTTCTTCGCTGCTAACCATGTAATTCATCAATGTTTCTCTGTAAATTCCTCTTGACTGACCAAATATAGGTATGGTAGCATACCTCATATCCAGTTGTAAGGTACATTACAATTGCCCCCCCCCCCAACATGATCTAGAGAGTGGCATGCCATGCTTGGGAGGTGTGCCAGCTACCACAATGTCCATGACTAATATTTTGTCTGGGATTTTGGCTAAAGTGATACACAAATATTTAATTAGACCTAATCACTCACTTTACTCAAATAAAATAAATATAGATATTTGTAACGCCTAGTGATATCCAGTCCCAGTTTTTCCATAATGGCTCTAGGCATCAAATTGTGAGAGGCACCACAATCAAGCATAACATTGTGCAAGGTTTTATCATGAATATTCAAACTAATATAGAATGGAGGAACATCTCCATCCTGGAATTTACCTTCCACTTCGTGTCCAAATAATAATTCAGGCTTATCATCATTAAGGTTTACAGTTTTTGTTCCTTCTTCTAATTTTAGGGAATTTATTACTTGGGTTTTGTATGCATTCTTGTTTATCAACTTAATAAGGGGAATGGAAATTTTAACTTTGGAAAAAAAAAATCAATGCTAAATGTATTTTGAGGCTTTTCAACTTCCTTGATATTCAAATCTTGTCTTTTGGGATTTTCCTTCTAAGAGCCTTCTTTAGGTTGACTAGTGGAAGGAATATCAGCTTGAGCTTTCATAGAAACAGTATCAGATACCCTTTTGGAAGGTATATCTACAATATTTTTTGGATAAATATTTGGGTTTTTCTTTGATGGATTATCAGTATTTTTCTTACTCCTCAAATTATATTGTCTATGTACCTCCATAACAGCGTTCTAATATCCCTTTTTATAGTCTTTAGATCCTAATGGACTGACTTTAGGTTGTGAAAGTATGAAAATTTCGTGTTCTTCTTGAGTTAAGAAAATAGGGTCACTATCATTTATTCCCATCAAATTTATTTGATTTTGTTCAGGGTCTTCACATAATTCCTCTTCTTCTTCCACATAATTTTCTTGAAACGGAGTCCTAATTGGTTGTTGTTGGTCATTTGGGCCTCTTTGCTCTCTTTGTTTGATTTGAGGTGGATTTCTCCTCAAGTTTAGATTTATGTTCTAAGGACCACCTGGATTATCTCTTGGGGGAGTTCTATCAGCTAAAATAATCCTTTCTACCATTCTTTCCATGGTTCTTAATAGGTTATCCTATTTAGCATCAGATGAAGAAGAAGAAGGTTCTTCTTTGATGGAAACTCTCCTTTTAGTTTTTAGTCTAGCTCTTTTTGCTAATATATTAGCTTCTACACTAACTGCATTTCGTTGCATCTCCTCAAGGTTAGCAGGGTTTCTTTCTCTCAATTGGTAGGACATGTCAGGATCAAATCCATCAGGGAACTTGATTAAAGCTAGACCTGGGGTGGTTGTATATCAGCAAGAATAGAGTTTTACACTTTATTAAATCTGGCACAATAGTCTTGTACTATTTCACTAGGTGCTCTTTTGATACTTTCATATTCATATAGGATTTGTATAGGGTTCTTCTTTACTTCCCATCTTGCAAGAAATTTTTGGTGAAATTGGGTAAGCTCTGCTAAGGAAGTAGTTTGTAAAGATCTAAACCACTTTTTCACTTATCCGATCAGGCTCTGTTCAAACAAAATTGTTTTAACATCATCTTAAAACCTTGTTTTTATACCCTCTTTTCATTTATTTATATATAATTTATTTTTTTGTAAATCATTTGCAGAATACAATATTATTTACAATTTCCCTCAACTAAAAATAAAATATCCAACCATCATTTGATCCTATGAATCATAGGACCCTAACAAGAGCCATGAACTAAACAAGTTCTTGAACCACCTCAATAGTACCTCATAATACTTCAAGTTCACTATGGAAACTAAATACAATAAAATCATCCTTTTCTTGGATGTACTTCTCACCATAAATGAATATGAAACTTTAGGACACCAAGTATTCATAAAGAAGACACATGTTTACAGCTATTTACATCCATAATCTCATCACCATACAACACTAAATATGGGGGTATTGAATACCCATGTAACCAAATCCTTAATAATATCAAACCATGAACATTTGGGGAAAGAATTAGACAACTCAACCAATATCATCCAGTGCATGGTATACAAAAAGGACCTTAATAAAACCATCAAAAGAGCACAAAAATGGAAGCCTCCCTCCTCCAAAATCTCACAACCTTGCAAATGGAAAGCTTACCTACCTTACATTCGGAAGTTCATTGATAATATTTCTAAGGTCCTAAAGAAAAAACAAATTGTATCCTCTTTCAAATCTATTGAAACTACTCATCAAAATATGATATATGTTACAAATAGGATTAACCACTTCAAGTTAAGGGAATCTACATAGTATTTTTCTCATGTGAGAAATGTTACATTAGATAAATCGGTAGGTCATTCAAAACCATATTGATGGAACATGGATTGGACATAAATAATGGAAGGGTGAGATCCTCTGCCCTAGTTGAACATTCCTCTAAGACTAAGAACCATATTAACCTATAAAACACTGAAAATCATTGCTAAACAATGCCATCATTGCAAAAGAAGATACAGGGAAGCCTTAGAAATAATCGAACACCCAAACAACATCAATAGGGACGGTGGTCTAAAGGTTAGAAACGGAGAGATCTGCTTACTTACGTCCCTGCAACTCCCCTCTTGATCATTAACAATATTTTCTATCTCCATCTATATATATCTATATCCTTATGTTATGGTTTTCCTTCCCACTTCGTTCCACCTACCTTTTCCATCTTTAATGTTCCTCCTCTCCTTACTTTTCCCACCTCCTTTCTCTTTTCTTCTTTGGGTGCCTATTCCTCATACACCAAACACCCCCATCCACCTCGCTCCTTTTTCAAACCCTTCTACCCATCCCCCTCCCCCTCCCCTCTTTTCATCACCCTCCTTTTTTCATTTTTCATTATTTTCCTTGTCTTGTCCCACTTCAAAATTCTCTTCCACCCTTTCTACTTGTATTTTCCACCCTTACTTCTATTTTGTTTCCCCTCTTTACAATATCTATTGCTTTCGGGTCACTTCACTCTTATTCATATAATATTAATCTTATTAATGTTTATATGTGTTAATGACATTACTGACATTAGTAATAATATTAATTATGTATGATAATATTAATATAACATAGTATAATATATTTGTACAATGTATCGATATTAAGGAAGTTTTGGACATATGCAAATCTGAACTCAATGCAAATTTCAAATGATAGGGGACCTCAATAGAAGAAGTGTGGTAATATTGGATTTCAAATATATTTTTTCATTTTCAGAAAATACAAAACCATGCCTCCAATTATCTGTTGGGGGGTCTCGTTGACATGAAATAAAAAAATAAAAATACTCTCTCTCTCTCTCTCTCTCTACACACACACACACACATATATATAAGCCCTAAGGGATAGCTCAGTTGGTCGAGTTCTTGTTGATAAGTACTTTTCCAGTTGGGCAGTCATGGGGTCAAATCTCCTCGATTCCCTTGGGGTAAGGCCGTCCTTGTTGTTTTGGCGAGTAGATCCCTTCGAGTTGATCAGCCTGTATTTTCCCATGGATGTAGCGGACACCGAGTATCTATGAACCATCTCTAATATATATATATATATATATATATATATAATGAGACACATCCCCTCAAATAGAATGATGACCTTATCATTCTCAATTATACCTTAATTTCCTTAGCATAAAGCTTCTAAAAATTCCAAGTTGATAGTAGAAGAGCATCTCGATATAACAAAAATTTAGGCTTTTTTCGACGGAGACTCAGAAGAGCATTAACAAATCATGTGGATGGGGATAATTTCTCTACCTTGATCAAAATTATTCTTATGAAATTAAGATGGGCTTGGGCAGTGGTACAAACACTAACATAAATATGATGACTCTCAAATTGGTCCTCCTTTTTGCAAAAGAGATAGGATGTAATAGTAATAAAATATTTGGAGATTCCCAACTAGAAATTAAGTGGATCAAAGGGGTTTTTCTTGTAGAAACCAAATCCTCAATCCTTTAGTAAATGAAGTATTGATAATTATCAACTATTCTGTTTTTTTCTCCTGTCATTACATTTTTAGGGAAAGAAATGAACAAGGAGAATGCCTTTCTAAGAAAGGAATTCACTTGGATTTTGGGAAATGGAACTTTCGGGAATTCGTGAATGGAAATTTTTATGAATTCTGCCACATACCCATCATGGATCAAGTTTATGCATTGGTTTTGGATGTGGATTCTCATTGATAATAGTAGATTACTTTTTTTTTGCAACAACAATTTTTTGGATCTTGTCAAACATTCAGGGAGCGGAGGGCTTCATATATCTATGTATTTTGGTTTTATTTTCACAGTTGTGTCACATGGAACAATGTAAATATATTTTAAAGGTTCAATTTAAAATTTGTAGACTCTAGCATACTAGTCTTATTTTCTGACAGTGGGTAGTTTTTGTCAGGTTATAGTTAGTCTATCAGTGGCATGTATGTGCACGTAATACATCACCAAGATGTATGCACATAATCTGATTTATATCATTATGATAATTAAATAAATAATGACCTTCTTCAAAGGAAAAATAACATAATATAATATATTTATTACTATTATATTAATATATTTAATAATATATCCCGGATGCGGGTGCAGAGGACAGAGTATAAAGTGATGGGATGGGGGTGCAGCATGGCGGGGAGACACTTGCCCACCCAAAAGACGGTTAACGATCGGCATTTAATGTTTGTTTCATTCGGTTTAATGGCATTTACTCTCGGCATTGGTTACAATCCCACCTCCGCTACTCGAAACGATCTCGCGTGTGGCGATATGGCTTGGCCTTCGGCTCCTATTAATGGTGGTTTATTGCAGGGGGTCCTTCAAGGCAAGGTCGTCTGGATAGATATCATGGAGAGCTGCTCTAGTTCGGCTAGCGCTCCCTTGCCAGTTAATCAATGGTGCACCCCGGATGCAGGGCTCCCAACTGTGCGCACGGCTATTGGCAAGCGGAGCAGGCTGAATTGATGTCTGGTTTTTGGAGATAATTTCCACTTCTCCCACTCTGGATCCTGTATGCTAGCTTTTGTCTCCCTACAATTTCTTTCACCTCGGTCCTCTGTCAGTCCTGCGCTTCCTCTGTTGCCTGGTTCTTTTGGCACTGCTAAGAACATGCCTCGCCTTAGGCAAAGGATGAGGTGCCGAAGAGGCACCACCAGACGCCAGCCTCAGCGTTCTCCCTCCACCTCCAGCACCTCCTCAGAGTCATCCTCTCATTCAGATAGCCAACCTATAATTCAGCAAGGTCGCCTACTTCGCTCGGGATGACACTTGGGCTCCCCTAAACCTCCACTTCCCCCTGCACAGACCCATTCTGCGCACTTTTCTTTTAACTATTCGCTCAATCGCCCTCGGGTCATTGCCTCCATCACCATTGTCTTCCACGAAGAGCCTCAGGAGGATGCTACTAGTACACGCCAGGCAGGTTTGTACAACACTGAGGCCCAAACCTCGAGTCCAACTGTTGGGTCGATGCACCTTGCGAGCAAGGAGTTGCAGGGTCAGGCGAGCCAGGATTTGCAGGGTCAGACGAGCAAGGATTTGCAGGGTCAACCAAGCGGGATTCAGGATGTGGACACAGTGCAAGGCGATATTGGGCAAGCGAGCGAGGCGCAGGTGGCTCCACCACCCTCCAGGCGGGTGGTCACTTCCATTGCGGACCTGTACACGGAAGACGGGGAACCAAATGAGCTCTGGTGCAGAGTCGTGGAAGAGCCACCTAATGAGTAGTACCCCCTTCTCAGTTTGATTTTCCTGTTCTGTTTCGGCCCTTACTCTCGGGCTTGTTTTTTAGTTTTCTGTTCTGTTTTGGCCCTTACTCTCGGGCTTTTTTTTGAGTTTTTTTGTAGTTTCAGTACATACATCAGTTTTTGATAGCTGTGGTTTCCAGAAACAAAACTCTATGGCTCCCTTGCGTGGGAATTATCTAGATTATTGTTCAAGGCTGGTTTCCCTTCTGAAGGGAAGTCTACATCACTGGTTTTTTGGTTAATTTTTCCACAAACTTGGGCATAGTTCTGGCTTCGGCCCCCTGTACATTATTACCTCTGTTAATAGAATGCTTTTACTTAGAAAAAAAAATTTATTTAATAATATAATATAATTATTATTATTATATTACAATTGTATTGATATATTCAATTATTATAATATAATCATTACTATTATATTACATATAATAAATGAAATTATTACTATGAGATTATACAACAATACGCAGATTTATAACTACCACATATTCCTTTGAAATATAACTTAATTTTTACGCTTAATTTTATAGGTTTTTGGAAGGTCGCTCCTCTCTTTTCACTTAGCCAATTGTTTTATGGTTCGTCGACTATTTTTAGGGTACTTCCACTCTTCTCAATAATTATATATGATTTATCCTTCCAACTCTTCACTCAGTAATCAATCCTAAAGAAGAATCTTGATTTGAAGTTGAAAAAACGATCAAGAAACAATGAAAATGATGGGTTATAATCTAGTTCAGAATTTCAACATGTAATTATTTTAGAGCTAGTGAATACTTAGATGAGAAATATCTAGAGAGTGGTGGAAGAATCAAGAGCCTCATACGAAATCCTTCAAGGATTTAACTCCACTTTCCTTTCTCTCATACCTAAGGAATATAGGCTAACTCTATGTACAAATTTATACCAATGTTGCTCAAATATAATGTGATATATAAAATCATATTTTAAGGTTATAGCTAGTGAGCTAAAGTTGACATGACTTTTATAACTTCACATGAGTAAGGATGATACGTTGAAGGGTGCTATATTTTATATGGCATCATAACTGTTGATAAGGGCATTCACTCCCTAAATTCAAGCAAAATACAAGCATGTTTATCAAACTTGACATTTCAAAATCTTTTGATCATTTAACCTGGGATTTCTTCGTTCAAATGCCATCAACTTTTGGCTATAGTCAATCTTGGGTCAAATAAGTAAAAAATATTATTTCCTTATCCCTCTTCATTATTCTTCTTAATGGTTTTATGCCCCCTCATTCAACAAATCTTGTGGAATCAAGCAAGGAAATCCCCTATATCATTTTTTGTTTATTCTCGTGATAGAGGATTTTGGTAGAAATATTCATCATGGCATTACTTCTGAGAATTTAAATGACCTCAATCTCCGTGTTGATGTGTCAACACGACATTGATCCCCTTTCACACCTTCAACTTGTTGATGACAAGATGTGCATGGATCATTCTTTAACCAAGGAAATAGTATATTTTAAAGGAACCTTGGATACCTCTATATTAGTTCTAGAACTCATATCCATCATGATAAATCCCTTATATTTATCTTCAACACTCCATTAATTACCAATCACAACATAGTTTGAATGCTTGGTATTCAAAAAGGGACACATTCCTCAAAATACCTCATTGATCCTCACATTAAGATTACATTAAGAAATATCCCCTGGGAAGACCTCCTCTCTAATATTGACCATAAAATCACCTCCTAGACCTTCAAATCTCTAAAACTCCTTAACATATCAAATTTTATTAAATTTATTCATCGATCTATGTCTCTATACTTTTTCTTAGTGCTAATAGAAACTTCCAAATTTCTAAGGGCCATAAAAAGTCTTCTAATATCATTTCTCTAGGAAGGATTAAAAAGGAAAGAAAATGAACCCTAGTGGCTTGGTCTACTGACAAGAAGTTTGAGAGTATCATTTCTACCAGTCCATTAACAAGGAGCGATGCATCACCCTTTTCACCTTATCAAGGAGGGATGATCACCATTTACACTCTAGCAGGGAGTGATGACCATCAAAGGATTCTAGATTTCGTCTTTCTAAGGATATCAACTCAATAAGGGTTGGATTACCTCGTCTAATAGATTAGGAAATCATATTCGAATATACATTAAAAAATACATAGGGGTCTATATTCATTGTCTCACATCCTCACTGAGTAGATATGAAGAATCCATTACCATGGGAGATGAGGAGAGAACATACATGTAGCTACATGCTACCAAAATTTTAGAGAGAACCTTATTGTAGAGAGCTTACATTTATAAGTTTTTCACACTTGTGATTGCAATCCAAGGAGAAGCTTGGAGATACTATGGATTGCAATGGTGCTCAAGGTGAAACTTTTGTAGTTTTCTATTTCTAATATAGATTTCAATATTTCCCCCTCCAATTGATGTTTTTTATGCATTAAATGGTTAAATCTAGATTTACTTGAGAAATCAAGGCTAGATTTTTTTTATTTCTAACACTTTCATCACTAGGAGAGGTATATTTTGGTGTGGTTTATATCTATGGTATTCAAGACGTAAGTTTGGGAAACAAATAAAATATCTAGGAATTGGAGAAGGGTCTTCATCTACAAGTACTCCAATCAGAAGCATGTAGAAACTATTTGAAGAAAGGTGTGCACCTATTTTCTCACCTTAATTTTCCTTGCATGTAAAATTTGTTTGATAATTTAAATCTAGTGGAAAACATGGGTGATCTATCCATGTTTTGTCACAGATCACAGGAATATATGTGCAAAATTCCACCTAGCAATAAGGGGATTTCCCTTACAATGTGTTACCTCCCATGTCTAAATATTATGTCCATCTATACCCACAAACCATCTAAGGGTTGTTTCCATTAAAGTACAGGGGGGAAATATCATCTTTTGGGCATCATGATTGTAGTATAGGAAAGTGTATCGGTACTTACTGATCATTCCATGAAAATGGTGAAGAATTGTTGGTTTTATGTTTTTCATTCCTTCTTCCCTCTTTTTTGGATAGGAAAATTAAACATCTCTTTATCTTCTTCATTTCTTTCTTCCATCCTGTCCTATGTTCTTTCATTAGCCATACTTAAAAGAGAAAAATGTGAAAATGAAGAAGTTTCATCATCCCCAATTCTTCAGTACTTTCTTTAGGGATTTTTTTATGACTATCTTTAGTAATTAATAATTTAAAGTTCCTTTATATTTCCTTGCCTCTCTTTTCCTATTGGACCTGCACTTTGATTATAAAATCTTGGTCGAAATATTCCTAATTTATCCTTATTTTGGTGCATACATTTCTCTCACAACCAATCTACTGGAAATAAAGAATAAAACCACTTTGTAAAAGGAAACTCTTAAGAGTGTTCCTTCTCGTTTTCACAATGTAATCCTCATTCAATAGTTTTTTTCGTTGAATATTTTAGTGTTTCCCAATGACAATGTCAAAAAGTGGTGAGCTCAAGTGGTGGTATGCCAAACGTGGGAACATCAAACATACAAAATTTGTAGTTGATAAAATATATCTAGTAAGTATTGTTTTGTGGAATGCAATGATTGCAAATTATAACCATCATGAGTTGTGAAAGTATATGGAGCATGGGAAAGTTGGGAATATAGGTACAAGCATAGGTTCATCTTAACTCCTGATCTACTAAGCGTTGAGAGCGATCAAATATCTTTTCACTCTAAAAGAGGTTTTCATATCAAGATATTTGATCCCTCCCAACGCTTAGTAGATCTGAAGTTAAGATGGATCTAAGTTGGTTTAAATATTAATTATATTTAATTATAATTATAATTATTAGTTTTATGTTCTTTTATTTTATTTTATCTTTATTTTTAATTTTATGTAATTTTACCAAGTCAAAATGTTTACAAGACATTACATTACATTACAACACAACATCTTTACCATATTGGACTCGAGAGTGCCTCTCGACGCAACAAGTACTCAAAATAGCTAGAATCTTCTCCCAAATTTTCAATAAATGATAATTTGGGAGTGACAACTATATATATATATATATATATATATATATATATAGAGAGAGAGAGAGAGAGAGAGAGAGAGAGAGAGAGTTGATAACATATGAAAAATTTAAACATGGAAAATGGGAGATATTTATGCAAACTTGACATGGCTTGTGTGAAAATTCCTTGAATGCAACAAATAGATATTTATTTTCTAATTGTTAGCAATTTATGTGAATTGTGAAATAATTATTCGACAAATAATGATAAATTCACTGATGTATTCTTGAAAATAACAACATTGCAGAAATATAAAATATAAACTCATAAGTAGATGCACACACACACAAAAATTGGCATCGTTCTTTTTGGGAAATTGTCCTTGGAAAACCCCCGAGGGGAAAACTAGTGCAGTAGATGAGGGTTTTATTATTATGTAGCGATTTCATGGAAATATTACAATTGGTTTATGAATTGGAAAACCTCTTGGAATCTACTGGAAAAATATGTTGGAGACACTCGTGTATCCCTGTTCAACTGATGTAGCCCTCTCCTAGCCACTTGCACCCTTGTCTAGAATTCGAACTTCCTTAAGAAATGTGAATATTTTGTTGTAGGAAAGTAGTAGAGCTTTATAATCACCTCCATGTGATTTTTCCTGCCTCATTATGCCTCTAAAACTAAATTTATTTGCCTCTGGGACACTGATCCGGCCACTAGAAACTGAAACATGACTTCCTCCAACAACTCGCACTGGGAATCTGACTAACTCACATTGTTGCATCCATCCTTATCTATAAATAATATGGTCTCCTATTTCCTATCTCCAGACACTGAAAATACTAAGGAATTCTTCCTCTAGAATCTTTTCTCCCAAATAACTACTACAACCCTTGCTTCGATGGTCTCCCTAGCTTCAATTGTGCCCTTGTTGAATACCCGTAACTGGGTAGTTGAACTGCTTAACTTGTTAGAAATTAATTAATGGAGCAATGAAACACATAAAATATTGCAGAAACACATAAAACAAAACAGACACAGATATACGTGGTTCACCCAATTTGGGATAAGTCCACAGAGAAACAACTAATGCTTCCTTTTATATTATCTAGCAAAATGAAGAGATACAACCTACAACAGATCTGTTGAAATTTCCTCTTCTCTCTCACATAATATCATCTCTCTTTCTTGCTCAGAATACTAATACATGGTCGCAATGCAATTCCCTCATATAAACTGAGGGTTTCCTTCTAGGGAAAAAACCCTAAATTAACATAACTTCTACCTTCAGATAATCTGCCTAATGAGCGGCCTAGATTGACTAAAAAATTACAATATTTTACAAGGAAAATTTTCATCTATTTTTAGCTTCAGGGCACTGCCTCCAAACCCCAGCCAAGGGGGGTGGGGGGGCGATCATACACGTGGTTTTTTCACCTCGTTAGCAAAAAGGATCCAACACAGTTGAAACAAAAACCTCTAACCAATCAGGAAGATAATCAAGCTCGACACCCAACAATCTCCCACTTGGATACTTATTATATATAAACTCCATTATTGCTTCACTTACTGTACAATTCTCCCACTTGGACCTGGTTGCTTCTCATCTTCACCATAATAGATGAAGACCAATTGAAACTGAGTAGAATCTCAAATTATCCTTAGTTACAACATTTGTTAACAAATCTGCAATATTCTGGCTAGTGTGTATCTTTTCTAGTTTCAATTTTCCATCTTCCAAAACTGATCATATGAAATGGTACTTGAGTTGCATATTTTTAGCCTTGGAATGAAATGTTGAGTTATTTTCAATACGTATGGCACTTTGGATGTCACTGTATAATCTTCTCATCTCTTGCTTCTTACCCAATTCATCCATAAACCTTTGCAACCAAATCCTTTCTTTACTAGACTCTGTAGCAGCAACATACTCTGCTTTCGTTGTTGAAAGTACAACAACACTTTTCATTTTTGAAACCCAACTGAAAATTGTTCCACCTACAGTAAACACATTTTTAGGAGTTTTATTTTCCGTTATAAATCCCCTAATATAAAATTATCAACCAAGGAATCATAGGCTTTGATTCACACTGCTTGTCGATTCAGGTTTGCAATTAAGTAGAGAATGTTCAATTTCTCTTTTTATAAGCACAAAGTTGCTGAAGTGAAAAATATTATCAAATATAATTACCTTAACTCAAGAACACACTTACAATTATAAACAAATAACTAATTGACAAAGAAACTATTCTACTACTCAAGATTCTATAATTCAACTCACACTTGTTTCTATGAAAGAACACATTGTTTATTGGTTGTAAAAGAACCTTTTAATTATTGTTGATAAAGAAACACACCATTCATTTGAAATAATAACATACCATTCAACTTCTAGAAAAGAAACTTCTCATTACATCATTTACTTGCTAGAAATAAACTTCTAATCACGCCATTCACTTGCTGGAAAGTAAACTTCTATGATAGAAATTCCTTCTTACGGGAAATTATCTTCTTCAACCAACTCATAAAGAATCTTCGATTCAAGACCTATAATCTCTCGAAGTGAATCATTCAATTAAAAACTTACTTTTCACACTCAAAAAATGCATAATAAAAACTTTCGAAAGTAAATGGAAACTAAATCAATCAAAATCAAACTAATATTTCTACTTACACAATCCAATTCTTGTTCAGGCCTACTTCCACAAAGAGATAATTATGCTATGGAAAAGTGAGAAAACCTCTAACTAAAAAGAATTTTTTTTGTTGGGTTTAACATCAAATAAAAATCGTTTCAATCAACTTAGCATACCTCACACCGCTCACACTCATACACTGGCAACATCAAAAAAGGAATCACAAGTTCTATTCTTGAGAGTAGCAATCAAACCTTCATAGAATCCTCAACTAAACCATGTTTCTCACCAAATTACTTCATCAATTATATTGCAACACATCTAGTTCAAAACAAAGTATTAATCTCCTTGTTCTCGTTATATAACAATTAGTCCTAGGGTTTCTCTACAGGTATTTCCAATTGTTTTATACTTCCACAAGAATTATTCAAATTCAGAATGGAAACCTTTGATTAGATCTCAATAGCTTTACGACATCAAAGAAGATGTATTCAACCTTCACACCATCAACATAAAGCTTTGAATATAGACACAATTCACACTATGAATCTAGATCTACAATTTGAAAACCAATTCACACTGTAAACATAAATTCTAAAACTTAAGCAAATGAAGGGAATTATTTCCAGGTGGTGGTGGGACCTTGCCACTCCTGAAGCAATTTTTAAGTTAAATCAATGCCTAAAAACTGAGCAAAACCATAAAACTTATAGCGAATTCATGGCAGAATCAAGTTGTACTAAAGTTCAAAGCATAAGTTCACATACATACATTCCTTCAGTTCTTTCCAAGAAAAAACTTAATCACAACAATCCTTTGGTCTATCATTCATCTCCTCTAACTAAACAGTTACCAAACGCATCTGGCCTTAAAAGGTCAACTAATGGAAGCTAAACTTAACTAATTAGCTATACAAAGCAAATAGTTCAAACATTAAAACTGTTATAAGTTGTATGATATCTTTCGTGAAGGATCCTCCAGGTGGATCGGGTTAGCTAGGCTGCATTCTGTTTTTGGTAAAATTTCTCTCCTCTTTAAGCACAAAGACGTTCATCCTCGATCACCCAGTATATCACTCAAATATTTTTTGTTGGATTAAGTACAAAATAATGGAGAGTCGTTCAGCCTAGATTTCCTGATATGTCGCTTGAACACTAGCTGCTAAGTTAGTTACAAAATCGTAAGGCAGAGTTGTATAATAGGAGAGACCAATGTTTCAAAGTGCCGCTGCTTTAACCAAAACCTGCAACCCATGATTGTCTTTTACCAAGGATTTCTGGAAGTACAAAGCTATCTTCTAAGCATTAAATCGTCTGATAAGCCTTATTTGAGCCAACTTCCAACGAAATAGTTGTTTGTTTCTCATCTTGAATCCATCATTCTGAGATACTAAGGAAAGGTTCTTATCTTTATACTCATTGTTGACATCCCAAACATAGTGAAACAAGACCTTATACTTAAGATCCCTCTCTTTTAGTTTGATATTCTTCTTTTGAAGTTTAGCAACAAGTCAGTGCAAGTTTTCTTCTTTATGGACAGATACTAGCACCGTGGGTTGCTTGGAGTTACTTCCATTTTGAGCACAACCAATGTTTTTCATGTTGGAGCTAGATCCATGTTTCTTGCTTGCACCTCTGCTGAAATGATTTTCAGGCGGGGAACTACTCATCAAATCATGGTCAATCTCTTGCATGATATTTCCTTCAAACAGGGGAGCTTCTTTTTCTTTATCCATCACATTGGTTTCCTCAATGCCCAAATCTAGATAAGATAAAACATCTATTGGTTCTTGAATGCCACTACCCAAAATCGAAAACCCTTGCCTACACATTTTCCTATTATGACGTTGATTTTTGGAGAGAGTCAGGGTTTTTGCTACTTGTTGAAGGGTAGTAGAAGACAAATTTGTTGATCCTAAATCACCCTGGAAAATTTACTGCTTCCTTTTAAGGGTAGCTCTAGCCTTCTCATCTTGTTGTTTTGTAGCTTCAACTATGGGTTTGACAGTCCCTGGGGAAGGTTCTCTCTGTTTTTCGGCTTGCGCTTTCTTGGGAGGAATTTCTCTATGTCCAGGTTTGTATTTATTATTTCTCGTACCTTTCTTCTTTTTCCCCGAAATTGGGGTTTCTCTCTCATCCAAGATATTAGGACTTAGTGTTGCCTCTTGAGGTTTTTCTGTAAAGCTTTTTTCTACAAGAGTGGTGGGATTTGTTGTTAGACTAGGGACTCGTCTAGAACTTGGAGGAGTCTCAGCCTTAAGACTTGGAGGTTTTGACATAATACTGATGAGTCACTATCGACCTTTTTTTTGGGTTTCCTCCCTTGGGAAATTCTCGATTAGGAAGTCCTCCCAAGACTTTTGTCTTTTGCTCAACTCTATCATTACAATCATCTTAATTAAATTGTGGTGACATGTGCTTGTCTCAGGGTTTCTACCTTCGAATTGAACCCCTCTTTCCATTTTAATTAGACTTTGATGCATAAAGTAGGGAAAATTAACTTCTTGGCTCTCTGAGAAATGTAACAATAATATAATGTTGTAAAGAAAGACGGCAACATACCTCCCCTCGCATTTAATGAACCTTTGCAACTGCATGACCAATGGGTACCATTTCTCATCCAAACAACTGTGTAACATACCTTTCAACCAAATTAGTGTCTGATATACAAGCTTGAGGAATTTTTCACAATCTTTTACCTCTAAGTGTCCTCTCTTGAAGAATCGGTCGCCTATTAAAGACAACCATGTCGCATTGCTGATAGATTCCTCTATAATCTTAAATTTTAGGCTCCTTGTCTCCATATTTTCCTCGTTGAAGCTATATGAGAAGGCTGAGGCCACCTTGTCTTTACATCCCTGAAATTTCCTGAGAAACCTCATTCAATATTTTTCTTCTAACAATTCCCTACACCTTTCATACTCCAGAATTTTAGAAAATTGCACAAAGGTGGGCTCGTGCCTATCAGCCCCCGTGCCTAAATGAAGATAGGTCTTGAAAATTTTTTTGTTGCAAAATTAACACTCACAGTCGATTTTCTTAACACGCTAAGAAGATAATTACCATATTTATCCTTCATCCTTCAGGAATTTGTAAAAGGAACTCGTTTCAAAATATTGAAAACTTGCATGTGCGAAGGAATGACGAATCGGTACCCAAAAAAGGTCGTACTGGTGAGGGAATGGATGGAATGGTGGTGATGAAGGGAATGGGAATTGGTTTTCATGATGGCCAATAGCTTGTCATAATTCAAAATGATAGTAAAACAATCATGGCAAGGGTAAATTGAGGATAAACATGTGTCGTTATGGTTATAATGGAAGTGGCGAAAAATGGGAATTAATGGACATAGGAAAAGAGGGCAGGATAATAGTAAATAGTGTCGTTATCGTTACATAGTCTGAATAACCCAAAGTAGACTCCTAGGGGGTTTATTTTCCATAAATATTCCTCTGAGCCTAGAAAAGAATAATTTTGTACTCAGGGGATCCATAAACTACCATTGTTCCATTTAATTTATATGAGCCTGGACCAGTTACTGCTCAGAACTTTCAATTTTTGGGAGTCTCAAATGTTCAAATAGGACTCCAGATTTTCCTTTTCCACGGATGATCTGTCAAGTCTGGTTAAAGGAATAAACTTACCCAAGACAGATTTCTCCTTTATTCTACGTGAGCTGAGACGAGAACACATATAGATATGAAAAATATATCATCTCACTGTTATACACATATATATAGTTAAAATAAAATTAGTTTGAAGAACCAAAAGGAGTCAGATTCCTCCCTTGGACCAACTCCATTTCTGGATCTTTCATCACTTCCTGCAAAAATTATTGGCGAGAGAGCGGTTGGTTATATACCTTCAAACGGTGGCCATTCACCACAAATGGGGTTTTATAATCATAAATAGTTTTGATTTGGACAGAGCCATTATCAAAGTCTTCTTCCACTTCATAAGGTCCCAACCACCTAGTTGAAAATTTCCCTTTGAAATGTTTGAATTTAATATCATAAAGCAGTGCCCAATATCCTTCCTGAAAGACCTTTTTCTTGATAAATTTACCATGCCACTGAGCTCACTAATCTTGTACTAACATGGTTCAGTGAAATGCATCTTTCCTGGTCTCATCAAGATAATTTAACTGCATTAAATTTTTCTCTTGAGCTTCATTCAGATTCATTCCTAATTGAATGGTTGTTCGTTTTTACTTTGAATTCAATTAGGAGTAACATTTGTTTCCCATATACCAATTCATAAGGAGGGTGCCCTGTCACATAACTCCAGGTTATATGGTAGGGCCATAATGCTTCAGGAAACTTGTCGGCCCAATCACCATGGTGAAGTTGAATGGTCTTAGTGAGGATGGACTCCAAGACTTTTTTTGTAGATCCCACCTGCCCGTTTTCTTGGGGGTGGTATGGGGTAGATTTTTTATGATTAATATGGTATTTTTCAGTGATGGCCTTCACAAATTTAGATGTGAATTGTGTGCCTTGTTCAATAACAATTTCTCTAGGCACCCCAAATCGGGTGAATATTTCTTTGAAAAGGAAATCCACCACAACTTTCTCGGAAGTGGAATACAAAGCCTTGGCCTCCACCCATTTCATCGCATAATCAATGCAGACCAATATGTATCTCTTCTTCTTGGACATGGGAGAGATGTGTCCCATAAAATCCATTGCCCATTTCTCAAAAGGTTCTGTTGATATTTGTGTTCAGAAAGACATCTCATCTGTAGGAACTGGCCTCCCCATTCGTTGACAAGCATCACAACTTGAAACAAAAATTTTGGCATCTTTGAAAATTGTGGGCCAATAATATCCTTCATGTAGGAATTTGTTAGTTGTTTTTTTATCTTCAAAATTCCCTCCACAAGGCTCGATGTGGCAAGCCTTATTTACATCAAACATCTCATCTTCCTGTACACACCTTCTCATAATAAAATTAGGTCCTGTGCGAAATAAGTCCCCATCTATCCAAGAATAATTTGCACTACACTAAAAAATATTATGTTTTTCCCTGGTACAAATATTTTGTGGAAACTTCCCTGTTACCAGGTAATTGGCCATGTCGAAAAACGAGGGAGTAAGAGTTGATATTGCAAACAAGTCCTCATCTAGGAAATCATTTGGAATTGGTGTGGAAACTGCTTCTTGAGCAATGTTCATTTGAGATAAGAAGTCAACAACCAAATTGTCATTTCCAGGTGTTAGGGTCCTATATTTCATATGATCTCAAGGTGAATAAGTTTATTCTATCTGTCAAATTTACTTTGTAAAATGATTTCCTATCTGCAAATAATTTTCAAAAAAAAAAGAGATAACATAAAAAATCAAAAGAGGGTATATGTTAAATTAATATATATATATATATGAACCCCATCAAAAAGAAGAAAAATAATAAATTCTGAAAGTGTTGCACATCCAAATGCCACTACTCTTAGTCTAGCTTATTTCTGAAAGTAAATTGTGTGAAACTTGTTTAAATTGCCACAAAAGTTAAATAGAATTCAATCACACAGTTTAATCATGATTGAATTAGGTTTAATTTGCTTGCTTTTAGGTAGTGAAAATTATTTGTCAAACTATTTAATCTTGACAGATCAATAGTTAGGTAGAAAATAAAAATTGGTTCAATAATTTAGTCTGAACCAAGGAAGGAGTAAGTCATAGAAGTAGATTAGTTGTTAAAAAGAAAAATGTTGAGTTGCTAGTCTAAATGCACTCAGATGAAAGAGAAATTTGTTAAAATGTTAAGGTAGGGTATGGATGCAAAAGAATGAAAATTAAAAAATGTTAGAAAATTTATTATTTTTGTAGGCATCCATGTCAATAAAATGTTAGGTGTTAGATGCTCTAAATAAAGAAGGCAAAATAAAATGTTAGGTGTTATATGGTCTAAATAAAGAAGGCAAAATAAAATGTTAGGTGTTAGATGCTCTAAATAAAGAAGGCACAATAAAATGTTAGGTGTTAGATTCTCTAAATAAAGAAGGCAAAATAAAATGCTAGGGAAGCAAGAAAGAAAAAAAAAACTTCATTCTATTTTAAAAATATTTGATTGGCTGCTAGTCTAAATGTGCCTATGGAAAAAGTTATTTGTATGGTTTAAATCCTGATTATAAATTCATATCCTAAAGTTTTAAACCATAGAAATATATCCCCGCCATACTTTCACTTCATTCCATTCCCCCTAAATCATTAAACCATACCATTTATCCCTTTTCATTTTCATTTTCCCTAAAGTCATTCCCTTTTTTATTTTCATTACCGCACACTCAAATTTCTTTTCGCATCAGAAAAATCGCAAAATCCTTTAATTGTCGTCTCCTACAAACCTATCCAGTCCCAATTGTGATTTGCGATGCGGTTGGCCCCACCATAATGCTCTTCCCCCCCATCAAACAGCTCTGGCATATAACATTACACCATAAACCTTACCCCCCTAGTTAGATTTTCACATTCACACTCTTTATTGTTCCGCAGCCAATTTTTCCACCTTTCAACTCTGCCAACATGATATAGTGGCACCCTTTCAACCACGTCACCCTTTTCCCCGCATCACATCGCAAATAAAATAACTTACCACATTTTTTCCCATCGTTAAATCCTGCGAACGCCAATGTGCGATAAACTTTAAATGTTGTGGTAAGCAATAAACCCAAAAATATGCTATATGCGATAAACTCTAAACTCTGCGATGTGCGACACGGGTGGGACCCGATCGCAATCGTAAATCGTAAGTTTCAAAGGATAGGCGCGGGAGGTAAGAGTTAAAGTTGTCGAAGTGTGATGTGCGATGCCAGTTCAGACCCGATCGCAATCACAAATCGTAAGTTTCAAAGGATGGGCATGGGAGGTAAGTGTTAAAATCATCGAAGTGTGATGTGCGATGATGGTGGGACCTGATCGCAATCGCAGATCACAAGTTTCAAAGGATAAGCACCCAGGTAAGTGTTAAAATTTCCAAAATGCGATGTATGATGATGGTGGGACCATATCGCAATCGCAAATTGCAGGTTTTAGAAGATAAGTGCCAAAGTTCGTGATAAAATCGTCGAAGTGCGAAGTGCGATGTTGGCGCGGATGCGATGCAGCTCCAAGATGAAATCTAAATGATTTCAAGTCTGGGTATATGGGTTTTTTATGTTGTTTTTTTTGAAAAAAGGCTAAACATAGCAGAAAGGACTTTGGTAGCAAATAGACACCACAGGTTAACACAGGCAAAGGGTGTTCATACAACAGATTTCGCCAGCACAGCACTCATTTTGCTAGCACAGTACTAAAAAGGTGGTGACTCAGCAACATTCGTCCAGCAAAACAGGGCCAGAAATGCAGATGCACTCCTTTTAGATCAATTTCTTTCCTTTTAGTTCACTTTGAGAAATTATAGATTGTCTTGTCACACAGGCATTGATTGTAATTTGTTTTCATTTTTGTATAAATACTTCAGTTTTGGAAGTATCAAGTGTCGATTGATTAAGATTAGAAATATTTTTTCTATTAAAGTACTGTAATATTTTTCAAAGCACTGGAGCATCAATAATAATTAGACCATTCACATCATTCTTGTGGCTTAAATACTGGTGATGTGTTTCTTCTGTTATTATGTTTCATTTCCATCTTTCATTGTAATCATCTGAATTCTAATTGTAACGCAGAAAGTGTGATGGATAGGATTTACTGTTGAGTACCTTATTCTGGTTGCATTTACTATCATAATGTTTTCCACTGAAGGCCAAACTAAAGAATTCTTAATTTCTCTTTAGTTCTGCTGAATTTTTTCATATTTATATCATAATCCATTTATAAATTTGAAAGATCTAGTAGATACTCCTAGCTTGCCATGTGTTTACTCTGTGAAAAAATGATGTAACTATCCAATTATATTTTGACTCCATTTCCCAATAGACATTAATCAATTGAATACAATCAATTTTCCAAAATCCAAAACCAAAACTCAAAACCCAAGTACAATCATAACTAGACTAAAATCTTATCCAAACAAAGTTAAATATTAAAGGGAGAGCCCTCTCTGAAACTGGCATGGCTAGATCCCAGTTTCCAAAGTTGGTTTGATGTTGGCCTATGTGATTAGTTCTCACAATCTCTAGTAAATTACAGAATGCTAACACGAGGCTAGTCAATCACAGTAATGCTAAATTCTTGCATTAAAAGAAACCATCTAGTGATTCTCCCATTAGTAATAGGTTTATTCATTAAAATTATAATAGCAAAATGATCGGTATGGAAAAAAGTCTCATAACTAGTAATATAATTTCTAAACTTGTTAATAGCATGAACAACTGCTAACAATTCCTTTTCAGTGATTGTATAGTTTAACTCTGCAGGTGAGAGGTTCTTGCTCACAAAATATATTTTGTGAGGAGAGTGATCCTCCCTTTGACCCAACACAACTCCATGGGAAACTTCAGATGCATCTATGAAAATGTGAAACGGGAGAGACCAATTAGGCCCTCTCAATACCAGAGCAATTGTAAATTTATTCTTCAGTTCCTAAAAAGAATTTTGATAGTTAGTTTCCCATAAAAATTCAGCATCTTTGGAAAGAAATTTAAACATTGGTGCTACAATTTTGGTAAAATTTACAATGAATTATCTATAGTACCCTACATGTTCCAAGAAACTCCTTACCTCTTTTTGTGTCGTGGGAATCATAATATGTACTATTACCTCTATTTTCACAGGTTCAACTTTTATCCCTTCTTGCAATACGTGATGCCCCAAGACAATCCCTTTAGTTTGCATAATTTTACATTTAATACTAATAAGGTTCAAATGAGCTTCTTGACAATGGATCAATACCTTTTCAAAGTTTTCCAAGGCCTAATCAAAATCATCGCCATATACCGTGAAGTCGTCCATATAGACTTCTACACATTCGTGTATCAAATCAGAAAAGATAGCTAGAACAGCTCATTGAAAAGTGGTTGGAGCATTACATAAACAAAAAGGAAGAACATGATAGGAATAGGTGCCCCATGGGAAGGTAAAGGTGGCCTTCTCTTGATCTTCCAGGGCTATTTGAATTTTTTTATAGCTGTTATACCCATATAGAAAAGAAAAGTACTTTTTCCCTAACAATGTATCAAGTACCTGACCAATAAATGGTAAAGGAAAATAATCTCGTAGGGTGGCCTTATTCAACTCTTTAAAGTCTACGCAGATTGTCCATTTCCCATTTTTATTTGAGACTACCACCAAAGGTGATTCCCATTTATTGTCGGAAATAGGATAGATGAAATGTGAACTCAAGAGTTACTGCAATTCATCTTTAAAAATATCTTTTAGAGTTGGGTTCATACACCTTTTAGGCTGCCTAATAGGGATAATTTCATCATTTGTATATATATGGTGTATACATGTGTCTATATCTTTCATGTCTAAGCAATCATAGGTGAATGCTCTGGGCTACTTTTGAACCATGCTCAATAATTGCTGCTTCTATTCTACACTTAAATCATTTCCAATGTGCAATGTCTTCTCGTCATCAATTTCAATAGGCTTGGTACTTACTTCATTGCTTCCTTCCAGTGCTCCCATAGTCAATGTTACAAATACAGTTAGGTGACAATTTTCTTGAAACTCATTGCTGAAAACATGTTGATAGCCATTAAAATAAATAAGATAATTAATGCAAGTAATATCAGGCAAAAACTGTTGTAAAACATGATCTTATGATTGTTCCTTAGTCCCTGTCATTGTTCCAAGGTGATTAAGGGAAACATACAGTCTTCATCCCCATAAGGACTTTCGACCAACTAGAGAGGTACTTCAATAGCCATTTGGGCAGGTGGAAAAATAGTCAAAGTCTGATTGTGTGATCCATTAGTAATAATCATTTCTCCATTTATACACCCAATGATAGCATCAGTAGTGTCCAACCAAGTTCGTCCTAAAACTATTGGATGTCCAGGTTTAGAAGTTTTTGGAGAGATCACAATAAAATCAATTGGATGTTGTTAGGAGGATATTGTATCCACAATGTCTTATAGGATCCCCATAGGTTTGACAGTGGATTTATCTCTTAATTCCAATACTATAGGTGTAGGCCTAATTCCTTGTAGTTGTAACAGTGCCAAAGTATCGACTATCATAGCATTAAATTGCTACTCTTAAATCTAAAAGGGTGTTTGGTAAAAGGATTCCATTGATTTCTATTGTAACTATAGGGTTCCCTAGGTCATTATACTTATGTGGAAAATCAGATATCATCTCTGTAATTTGACTCATTATTTTAACATTCTAATTTTTATGTGCTTTCCTTCTTGACTTCTTGATGCAAATATCCTTGAGGATCTTGGTGTAAATAGTAATGTCTCTAATAGCTCGTAATAGGGGTATTTTGATACAAACATTCCTTAATTCAGATTCAATATCATATTCCATGGGAGTTTCAACCTTCTTAAAAGTCAATCTTTCTAGATATGGAGCCTCCCTTGGTTCTTTTGGTTCTTCATCTTTTTTATTTTTTGTTTGTTGGTGAATTTTATCCTTGAGTTCTGCTTGAGGATCCTCCTCTTCGATGATTACAGTTGGTTTTTCTTTGCCTATTTTTTTCCCTGATCTTAATTGAATTTCATTAAAAGGGATAGCAGTAATAACATATGTAGGAAAGGTTCTATGTCCATAGTTTGCACAGGTTGATGAGGTCCATTATTGGGGTTAGCGACAGGTTGGGCAAGCAACAAGGTAGGGCGAGGTGGATTAAAATGTTGGTGTGCCCGTTGTGGGGGTGAAATAGAGCTTGAGGGCAGGATTTCATGTAATGGGGGTGAGGGCAGCGAAGGATTCTCATAATAGGTATGGTTATACCCTTACTAAAATGGGTGAGGGAATATTAGGTGTGCCTTCATATTGTTGGTATGGTTGATTCTAAGGCAAAAATGTATTCCCATAAAAATTTCCCCTCCATCCCTGGTTCTAAGGAAAATTTTGTGGTGGATGAGTATCCCAAGGGGGATATGATGGTTGAAAATTCCGTGGTTGGTTTTGAACGAAGCCTTGCAGATTAGAATCTTGATACATGTTTTAATTTGGCCCTCTCAATAAAGGATTTTTGTTTGCTTGAGATGGATCATTAGCCTTCATTACTCCTTTGTAAATGGCTTGTAAACCGGGAATGTATGGGAATTTTTCCGTGGCATGTTCTAACGCACAGACTCCACATACTTCAACCATATTGATAGGGCACTCCCTTTCCATATGTTTGCGCCTACATTTAGGACAGAAGATTGACATGGCAGCTTTCTCCTCTTCTTGTTTCATTTTTATTTTCAAAGTATCTAGTTGGTCACTAATGGTGTTTAAAATTTTTGTTTTAATTTTTTCCAAAATATTTCCCAACTCGACCCTAGTAACAGCATTTGATGCAGATTTTGAATTTTTAGGCACATAAACTTGTGAGTTTTCTTGAAGTATTTTTTATACTTTGGCCTAACTTCTAGAGTAGGTTTGGCATAATTTAGCTACTTCAGCAAAGGGTTTCTTATATATATCACTATCACTTAGGAGATTAAGTGTCTCAGTACATTCTTCCCTTAATCCCTTCAAGAAGACATTCCTAATGGTTCTTTCATCTAGGTTACCCCCTCGTAATTTATGATAGTTGTAAAGTAATATCTCTGGATATTCCTCCATGATTTCATCCTCCATTTGTTGCATCCTAAAAATGTCATTCACATCCCTACTTTTACAGTAGTCTTGATACTTTTTAAGGAATACAGATTTCATGTCCTCCTCGGAGTAAATAGTGTGCTCTCCCAGGCTCATAAACGATCTAAGGGTTGAGTATTTTAAGGTGGCATGGAATAATTTAAGTTTTTCCGCATCATCATAATAATTATAACTTCTACATAAAACATCAAATTCGAATAAGAATGCATTTGGGTCTTCAAAGGACATACCTCGAAAGATTGAAAGAGATGCCAACGGTATGTTATTCATAGTAAAATTTCTGGTCACATCCAAGATAGGAAATCCAAAAGTTTTTTCTGCACCTTCTTCATTTTCTTCAGGTCCACCTCCTGGTCCCTCATTGTTCCCTCCAAATAGAGTATGTCATTTTTCATCTTCACCGTGGTTTTCCTAATTGTTACTATTTTCTCCTCCTTTGTTAGCCATGTTTTTTGTAGGTTTTGGGGGAGGTTTTGTTGTAATAATGTGGTTGGAAGAAGATTCAACTAGGTTGATCTGAATTCTTCCAGACCCCAAGTCCCTGTGAGGTCGTTCTATCGTTGATTCCATTTGTTTAATTAGCACCAATGTTGTCTCTATTTTGGTTCCCAATATAATTTTCTCTTGTTGAGGCACAGTTTGTGGTTGCTCAGTCCCTTTTTGGAGTGTAATTTCTTCTACTAATGCCACTTTTCTATTGGTGCCTCCCTCCTCACTTTTGATATCTGCATGACGATTAGCTAGATTAGTTGGGGGTGTTTTGGTGGGACCAAATATCTCAGGAAATTATTTTGAAATATATCTACCTTTACTATCTCTAGGCCTTTTCTTACTCTTGTGCATAAGAAAAGAAAATTTTACAAAGGTTTTTCAAGACAACCAGACTTTGGAGAACCCCACCAAAGTGTATTGATGGCTCTTCACTCACGTCTTACCATACACTACCCGCCCTCTGATTGCCCTGCAAAAATATTTGTATATATAAATAAATTTTTTACCTGGACCGATTGCAACACCCCAGCAATGGTGCCAAAAATGTTAGGAGTTTTATTTGTCATTATAAATCCCCTAATATCAAATTATCGACCAAGGAATCAAAGTCTTTGAGTCACACTACATGTCGATTCAGGTTTGAAATTAAGTACAGAATGTTAAATTTCTCTTTTTATAAGCACAAAGATGTTGAAGTGAAAAAGCCTATCAAATCTAATTAACTTAACTCAAGAACACACTTACAATTATAAACAAATAAATAATTGACAAAGAAATTTTTCTACTACTCGAGATTCTATAATTCAACTCACACTTGTTTCTATGAAAGAGCACATTGTTTAGTGATTGTAAAATAACCTTTTAATTACAGTTGATAAAGAAACACACCATTCATTTGCAATATGAACACACCATTGAATTGCTAGAAAATAACTTCCCGTTACATCATTTACTTGCTATAAATAAACATCTAATCACACCATTCACTTGCTCGAAAGTAAAATTATAATCACACCATTCACTTGTTGGAAAGTAAACTTCTAATTACACCATTCAATTGTTGGAAAGTAAACTTCTATGCTAGCAATTATGCTAGCAATTCCTTCCTATAGGATTCTATCTTCTTCAAAAAACTCATAAAGAATCTTCAATTCAAGACCTCTAATCTCATCGAAATGAATCATGCAATTACAAAATTACTTGTCGCACTCAAGAAATTCATAATCAAAACTTTCTAAAGTAAATGGAAACTAAATCAATCAACATCAAACTAAGATTTCTAATTACACAATCGAATTCATGTTCAGACCTGCTTCTACAAAGATATAATTATTTTATGGAAAAGCAAGAAAACCTCTAATTAAAATTAATTTTGTTTGTTGGGCTGAAATTCAAATAAAAATTGTTTCAATCAACTTAGCATACCTCACACCGCTCACACTCATACACTGGAAACATCGAAAAATGAATCACAAGTCTATTTTCGATAGTTCAATCAAACCGTCAGAGAATCTTCAATTAAATCATGTTTCTCACCAAATTACTTCATCAATTATATTGCAACACATCTAGTTTGAAACAAAGTATTAATCTCCTTGTTCTCGGTATATAACAATTAGTCCTAACGTATTCTCTACAAGTATTTCCAATTGTTTTATACTTCCACAAGAATTATTCGAATTAAGAATGGAAACCTTTGACTATATCTCAACAACTCTATGAAATCAAAGAAGAAGTATTCAACCTTCAGACCATCAACACAAAGCTCTGAATATAGACACAATTCACACTATGAATCTAGATCTACAATTCGAAAACCAATCTACAATGTAAATGTAAAGGAACTTGTTTCCAGGTGATGGTGGGCCCTTGCCACTCCTGGAGCAAGTTTTAAGTTAAATCAAAGCCTAAAAACTAAGAAAAACAATAGTACTTACAAATAATACATGGAAAATCAAGTTGTATTATAGTTCAAAACATAATTTCACATACATACATTCCTTCAGTTCTTTCCAAGAAAAAACTTCATCACATCAATCCTTTGGTCTATCGTTCATCTCCTCTAACTAAACAATTACCAAATTCATCGAGCCTTAAAAGGTCAACCGATGGAAGTTAAACTTAACTAATTAACTATACAAAGTAACAGCTCAAACATTAAAACTATTCTAAGTTGTATGATATCTTTCGTGAATGATCCTCCAGGTGGATCAGGTTAGCTAGGCTGCATTTTGTTTTTGGGAAAAAAATTCTCCTCTTTAAGCATGAAGACATTCATCCTCGATCACCCAAGATATCACTCAAATATTTCATGTTGGATTACGTATAGAATCATGGAGAAACGTTCAACCTAGATTGCCCGAGATGTCAATTGAACACCAGCTGCTAAGTTAGGTACAGAATCGTAAGGAAAAATTGGGTACAAAATCGTGGACGATCCTTTGGATGATGAGCTATTTGTCTCCATGTGGTATCCATCTAAGTGTTGAGACTTCTACTACTTGTCAACATACTTCCTAGTCTACAAGTCCAAGTAATGATTAGTTAGAAATAACCCAATAAGCATGAGCTTATTCATCTACATAAACTTAATCAAAAACAATGAAAATAATGATAAGTAAGTGTTTTACCTCCAATCACAAAATATCAGGATCTTATGTTGATGGTGCAGTACAAATAAGGTAAAAGGAGAATAGATGTAGGTAAAAATAGTAAATAAAGGGGTGCATGTGGGTACAAAAGTGGGGACAAACACACATACCCTGTGGTGCCCCTCTTATTATCGCTATCACTTTTCATATGTGCATCAACATATCCCTATAGAAAATTGTTTCAACCTCCAAAACATAATGCTTGATTTGTGTTACCTCTAAAATACCTAAGAATCCACTTCACTACCATCAAATGCTCTTTTCCTGGATTTTTCATAAACCTTCTCACAACTCCCATTACATGTGCAATATCAGGACTTGTGTAGACCATTGCATACATTAAGCTTCCAATAGCTAATGTGTATGTAACTTTACACATATAATCCATCTCTTCTTGGGTCTTGGGACACATCTCCATACTTAGTTTGAAATGGCTAGCCAAAGGTGTACTAACTAGTTTTGCATTCTGCATATTAAATATTTCCAACACCTTTCTATGTACTCACTGTGGGACAATGTCAATTTGTGCTATTTTCTATCTCTAGTTATTCTCATACCAAGGATTTTTTTAGTAGCACCCAAATCCTTCATTGTAAGTGAATTAAGAAATTTTCCTTTGAGCACATTTATTTCATTCATGCATTATAATATATCTTCCATCATTTTTC
Organism: Pinus albicaulis; assembly: GCA_034641835.2. Lineage (NCBI taxonomy): Eukaryota > Viridiplantae > Streptophyta > Pinopsida > Pinales > Pinaceae > Pinus > Pinus albicaulis. The sequence continues at coordinate 706,590,763 of CM076573.1, read as the reverse complement.
ATTTTAATATAAACACAATGATCAGAGTGACATCTAGTATAACCTTGTTCATACATAAACCTGTCAAATTTTAGATACCACTGCCTTGGAGCCTGTTTTAAGCCATACAAGCTCCTCTTCCATTTGCACATTAATTTCTCCTTCCCTTTGACCTCATACCCTTGCGGCTATTGCATATAAATTTCTTCCTCCAAAACCCCATTGAGAAAGGTTGTCTTTACATCTAACTTTTCAAGATGAAAATCTTCTACCACCACTACACTTAAAATTGTTCTAATTGAAGTCATTTTAACAATAGGAGAAAAAATTTCATCAAAGTATATACATTTCTTATGTGCAAACCCCTTCACAGCAATTCTAGACTTGTACCTCTTTTTACCTCTATCTTCTTCCTTCAACCTATAAACCCATTTATTTTGCAATGTCGTTTTAACTGCAGGCGACTTGACGATGTCCAAATTCTCGTTTTGCATCAAGGAGATTGACTCTTATTCCATGGATTGCTCCCACTTCTTCTTGATTTATACTTGCATTGCTTCTTCATATCTTTTTGGTTCACCACAATCAGTCAATAATACATAATATAATGAAGGAGAGTATTGTTAATGGGTTCTACTTATATTGGTAGATATTCTAACACCACTTTCAAATCTTTGAGGTGCCTATTGCTATTTTGGTTGTTTTTGTTGTGGTGGTGGTTGATCATTATGATTTTTAGGAAACTTTACTTTTTCTGTGATCTCATCAAGCATTATGTATTCTTTTTTTTCCTTTTCCTTTTTTTTTCCCTGCATCCAATCCTTATACAAGACCTTTTCATTGAATATGGAATATCTACTCCTAATGATTTTGTGATTTTCATAATCATATAAGCGATAACCAAAATAATCGACACCATATGAAATAAAGGTAAATTTCTTTGATTTTTCCTCAAGCTTTGTTTTATTTTCTTTATTAATGTAGACAAAGGCTTCACAACCGAAAGTCTTTAAAAATGAGTAATTTACCTTTTTACCTATCCATTCCTCCTATGTAACACGACCATCCAAGGAACTTGAAGGCCCTCTGTTTATTAAATAAACAAAAATATCTACAACACCTTCCCAAAATTGTAAGGGAACTCCTACATGTAATCTCATTCACCTTGCAAGCTCCATGATTTGTTTGTTCATCCTTTCTGACACACCATTTACCTGCGGTGTTACTTGAAATATCTTCCTCTATGAATTTCATGCTCTGAACAATAGTTATCAAACTCTTTATTGAAGTATTCACCTCCATTGTATGATTTGAGACACTCCAACTTCTTTCTTGTCTCATTCTCAACCAAAGCTTTCCATTTCTTGAAAGTATCAAATACATTAGATTTATTCTGAATAAAATAAATCCAGGTTTTCCTAGTTGCATCATTAATAAAAGTAACATAATAGTGAGAAATACTGAGAGATGATACCTAAGTAGGTCTCCATACATTTGTATCCACAAGCTCTAATTGTTTTATCTTCTTTTCCTTCCCAACTCTGAAAAAACTAACTCTCTTATGTTATCCATAAATCAAAATCAACATGCTTCAAATCTGGCAATAAATTTCTTGAGTGAAGAATCTACATCCCTTTCTCACTCATGTGCCTGAGCCTATGATGCCACAATTAAATATCTTCTCATGTGGAGGTTAAAGCATTAACATAATTAGAAATACCATTGCATAAATACAAAGTACCAACATTTTCTCCTTTTGCTTTTACGATGGCTCCTTTAGTGACATTCCATATTTTGTCTGTGAATGTAGTTACACAACCTTCACCACCTAATTTCCCTGTTGAAATTCGATTTTTTCCTTAGATATGGGACATTCCTTACCTCCTTCAATAGCTATTGGTTTCTATTTTGTTTCTTTATAAAAACCTTACCCATTCCAATGATTTTACATGGTTTATCAACACCCAAATGAACCTATCCAAAATCTCCTTGAACATAGTCATCAAAATGTTTTCTATCAAATGTGGCATTGAATGAAGCCCCTGAATCTACTAAATAGGAATCAAAAATATTTTCTACCGAAAGAATTAGTGCATCTTGCAACACATCACCCATTACATATTCTTCCTAATTGCTGTCATGTTGTGCATATCCTTCTATTCCATTCGGAGACTTGCAGTATTTCTTTAGGTGTCCCTTCTTCCCACATTTATAGCACACTGTCCCTAATCTCGATTTGGATCTGCCTTTTCTTGACTTACTGTGATTTCCTGGACTCCTTCCTCTTTCCATTTTTCTTCCTCTACCTAATGTCTCACCAGAGATTTTCTGTCGCATTTCCTCGCTAATGATGGCACCAACAACATCATCAAAATTTAAAGTACTAGATCTAAATACAGTGTTACTAATAGCCATAACTAAGCCAATCCAACTTTCTAGAAATAAGTCCAGAAAATAAAAAAGCCCTAACTTCATCATCAAAATTTACCCCTACATAACTTAACTAATTGGTAACTATGTTAAATTCATTTAAATTTTCAGCAATGGATCCACCTTCTGACATCTTCATATTAAATAGACAATTCATAATAAATAGCTTAATTGAGGCTGAGATTTTTTCATATAGTTTCGATAATGTTGTCATTAAACCTTTTTTTGTCATTAAACCTTTTGTTTTGATTTCATTTGAAATGTTGAATGCCACCAACACTGCCAGACACATCCATATTGTTCCCAGTTCCTTTGGGGCGAGAAGTTCCCATTCTTCATTCATCATACTCATTGGCTTCTTAGATTTTCCACTTAATGGTAGGTACATATCTTTCTAATAGAAATAATCTTCCATATGCATCATCCACAACTCGTAGTTTTTTCCATTAAATTTCTCGACCCTAAACCTACCATCTTTTGTCATTTCTCCCACTCGAACCACGAACCCTTCTCTCCCGCGATTTTATCAACCAAATACACCTTCTACTTTGATACCAGTTATTATAAATTAATTAATGGAGCAATGAAACACATAAAATATTGCGGAAACACAAATAAAAAATGTATAAAACAAGAAAGACACAGATGTACATCGTTCACCAAATTTGGGATACGTCCATGAAGAAATAACCAGTCCTTCCTCTTATATTATCCAACAAAATGAAGAGATACAACCTACAACATATCTGTTGTAATTTCCTCTTCACTCTCAAAAAGTATCCTCTCTCTTTATCGCTCAAAATAATAATACACAACCAAAATAAAATTCCCTCATATAAATCGAGGGTTTCCTTCTAGGGAAAAAACCCCTAAATTAATGTTACTTCTACCATCAAATCATCCACCTAATGAATGGCCAAGATTGACTACGAAATTAAAATATTTTACAAGGCAATTTTTCATCTATTTTTACCTTCGGGGGCGTTTCCCCGGAACCCCCGTCAGGGGGGCGAAAACGATCATACAAGTGTCGTTTTCACCCTGTTAGGAATAGGGATCCAACGCAACTGAAACAAAAACCTATGAAAAATCAAGAAGATAATCAGGCTCCACGCCCAACACAACTTTGTGACTATAAATTGTGTCCATCTCCAAGCTCTTCGAATTTCTCTTATAATCTCTCATTGGCATCTCAACGGCCAATATCTAATCCCAATCGATGACTCATATAAATTTTACTTCATCAATAAAAGTCTCTAGAGAAAAATCAAACTAGCTTAATTAATTCACTTTAACTTACCACTTTTCTTAAGTTAGACTTAGGAAATATTTTAATTATGAAAAAATAATTTAATTAAGGTGTTTCTAAGTCTTATCTCATGAAACCTTTAAAAATAATTTAATTACATCATGCTACTGCGCATTATTTTATCTCACATTGTTGATGCCTATGAATTGCTTCTATATTTTTGTTATCATTGCAACTGTGTGAATTTATCTCTCACAACCTAAACATCAGTATCCTATAGGGTTTCTCCCTCTAAAGCTAGACTCCCTCTGATTCTCAAAACTTATTTGATCTATTGAATCATTGCAACTGGAGCTGCGATAGTCCCCCGAGCATCTGACTGTGCCTCCCACTAGCTCTGTGACTGTCTCTCGAGTATCTGACTGTGCCTTACTGAAACTTTGATCCTCTTGCTAATTTAACTCTTGGGCTCTCGTAGCATAGGTAATGATCCAATTGAGAAAAAAAGCTACTGGATCTCATCTATTGATCAATCCTCCATGGCTAAATCTAGACCTCCTCCTGCTCCTACCTTGGACCCTTCCTGATCTATCATATTGGAGTATCATACTCATCCTCCATCTAATAATAATGCTAAAAACATATCAAACTCATCCTCCAATATAGTGGACAATTCATCAATCTATGTTGAAGTTTATTTATTCTTTCCTTGCTTTTCCTTCTTCCTTTCGGACACTATCTGATGTAGTGACCAAGCTCACCACATCCGAAGTACTTTAACTTTAGCAAGTCCTCCTTTTTCTTCTCTCCTTTTGAGCCTTTTCCATGATTGATACCCTTCTTCACTTTTCCCTTCCTTGTAAGATTTATATTTCCCTCCTTCTCCACCTTCGATCCCTTGCTAATGTTTTTGGTAGTAAAATATATGATATTGAGACACAACTCCTCCTCAGTTAATTCACTCCATAGGCGTTCCCGATTAGGAAGCGTATCTCACCTAGAAATGACTTGGATAAATGTATGCCATTCCTTGCTAAACCTGTTGGGTGTTGTGCGCACCAACTCACTATTAGATGGTTTATCCCCAATAGTTTCAATTTCATCTCTAACACCTTAAATTCTAGTGAGATAAGATGTCATGTTCTCTCCCTTCTACATCTTGATTGTCCTTAGCTTTCTCCTTGAGAATCATTTTATGATTCTTAGACAGATCTTGGTATAATTTCACAATGGCATCCCACATGTCCTTTGTTATACTCTTATCTTCAATATGTAGGACAATGTGATCTCTAACTCCATCGAGAAACATCCTCTTAGCTTTAGCCATATCCTTCTTGTACTCATGGTACCGGATAGGATATGTTGGTTCGACAAAAATTGTTGTCACGAACTCCTTCAGACCATGCTTTTCCAAAAGGAATTGCATCCTAGCCTTCCAGATGCCAAAGTTGAAGGCTTCTTCCAGCTTGTCCCAATATTTAAGTCCTACTATGGCCATCTCTATGAAATTAAAAAACTAGAGAAATATACCTCACTCATCCTACTATAAAATTGATCTACAAAACTGAATTGGATTCCTGTTGCAAACTCGCACCCCTCTGCAGCTTGCACTGGATCCTAGACCTTGCCCTAGATCCTGCAACTCGCACTGCTCCCTGAGAAATTCTCCTAAAAATTATTTCTAGTGAATATGTTGTCTCTCTCTATCTCTAAAGCTATTCGCACCTCATCTAATAAATAGATCTAGCGACTGGAAATGAGATTACTACTTCATATATGTGAACTGGTTATTCGATCTTCTTTCTTTATCCCTCTTTTCTACAGATAAATCAACCTATCACTAAATCTGAGAAAACAAGAGAAATGAAACCCTCATGTGTTTTTCTCTTCATTATTTGTGTTGAAACCATTGCTAAAAATTCATTATGCTATATCTACTCTGAAAATTCTCTTATCTACTCACTGAAACCACTTTTTGGAAATCCTAATGCCTGCTGCCACTGTGCCTGAGACAATTTGATCTTTTTTTCTGACCAAAACTGGAAATTGATATTTGTATCCTTGCAATTCACATTGCCCAGTTGGCTTTCGTAGATTCGGAATTTATGCTACATATTTCCCTATGAATCTCTACAATTCTCATTTCCTTTCTCCTAGAGCCTTTGATCCAATATTTGTCACTATGATACCATGTGAAAATGCCTTGAATGCTACAACTGGATATTTATCTTCTAATTGTTAGTATATTATTTATCTTTTGAATTAATTATTCTGAAAATAAAAATAAATTCACTAATGCCTTCTTCACAATAAAAACGCGGTGAAAATATTAAATATTGAACTAATAAATAGATGTACACACACATAAATTGACACCCTTGTTTTTGGACAATTTTCCGTGGAAAAAACTCTAAGGGAAAACCAAATGCAGCATATGGTGGTTTTATTATTATGCACCAATTTGAGAGAAATATTACAATTGGTTGTTGAACTATAAAACCTCCAACAATCTATTGGAAAAATATGCTTGAGACATCCTTGTCTCTCTCTGTAATTGATCTGGCCCTCTCGTATCTACTCACGCCCTTTTCTGGAATTCTCACTTCCTTAAGAAATGCGTAGATATGGATGTAGGAAAATCGTACAACTATGGAATCACCTCCAAGTGATTCGTCTCACCTCCCTCTGCCTCTGAAACCAAATTGATCTACCTTCGAGACACTGATTCGATCGTTGGCAACTGAAGTGTGTCTTCCTCCAACAACTGGCACTGGGAATCTAGCTAACTTGCACTGTTGTATTCAGCCTCCTCTTTCCTGTCTCTGAACACTATAAATACTGAGGAAATATTCCTTCGGAATCTATTCTCCCAAATCTCTACTACAAACCTTGCTCTGATTCTCTCCCTTCATTCAAATGTGCCCTTGTTGAATACCTACAACTGAGTAGTCGAATTTCTTAACTATGTAATTGTAAATTGTATCCATCTCCAAGCCCTTTGACTTGCTCTTATAATCTCTCATTGGGGTCTCAATGGCCAATATCTGATCTCGATTGATGGCTCAGATCAATTTCACTTCATCAATAGAAGGCTTTGGAGAAAAATCGAACTACCTTAATTAATTCACTTTAATTTACCACTTTTCCCAAGTTTGAATTAGGAAATATTTTAATTATGGAAAATTAATTCAATTAAGGTGTTTATGAGTCTTATCTCATGAAACCTTTTCTCAGTTTTGAGATATTGTGTTCCTTAGCCTCTTAGACATAAATTGAGACTAGAACACTTTTTCATTGCTACCAAATACACAAACTAACAATTAGATATTTCTAGGTTGATGTACATTGTTTAACCAAACCACCCTAGTGCAAGTCTATTTGAAATGCAGTAGTAACATCATGCTAACCTGAATTCAGGCAACTTTTGACATTTCATGGTGTCTATTAAAGAATATATGGTTATTTTGTGCCCAACTATTATTATTAATATGTATAACCAAGCCATAGTTAATCAATCTCGAAACCAAACCAAATCATACTTCTATGTGCGAGCTAAAACCTTAATTTGGCGCAGTTCTTTTGCGCCCAAACATTGATTAATAAATAAAACCAAAGCACACTTCTATGTGTGAGCTAAAACCTTAATTTGGAGTAGTTATTTTGTACCCAAACACTTTGATTAATATATAGAACCAAAGCATACTTATATATGTGAGCTAAAACCTTAATTAATCAACCTCATAACAAAACCAAAGCATACTTCTATATCTGAGCTAAAACCATAATTTAGAGAAAAAATTTCACTAGTGGAAAATGTTTCTACATGTATTATGGATCTTCTACAATCAATTTAAAATTCTTGATTCTTGGGCTCTAACAAATCCTAATGATGAAGGAATACTTCATACTCTAATTAAAGTATGGTTTTGTCTACTAAAGTCTTGCAAAAAAAGTGTGTACATTCCAAGGGGATGAGATCAAGATCACCATGGCTGATAATTACTTGGGGTTTGATGCCCAAGTCATTGGTTCAATATAAGATATCTGTATAGCTTCAACTAACAACAGATATGGCTCCCTTGATATGCCTGAGAGACAATTCTTTCAAAGTCACTTCTTGGATATCTCGTCCAAGATATTGCACCTTGTGGACATGATCATTACACTCATTGTCCTTTTTTGTTCCAAGGTCTAGGGAGATAGTTTACTTTGGGTCAACTAGGCTAGGACAAAGAGAGATCATACACTTTTGTTGTAGTTCATCATATGTTGCAAGAGAACAACTCCTTTGACATGTCCTCAAGGTAGATTTCAAGTCCTATCCTTCTTGCCTCAGAGCCATCTTCAGATGTGTTTATTTTCTTCATAGAGTCTAGAGTGTGGGAGACTCCACACCCAATAGGATTCATACCCCTACCTTTATGTTTCTTCTTTTGAGGCCATTGACTCCCTAAGTTGCATGTCATTTTTTTTTAAGGCATCTAATTTACTTCAATTTATGGTTATTTCCCCTAATTGACTTCCCATGTTCATGCATTTAGATGCTCTAAGATACTTTTACCATATAAAGATGCCATAAACTAAGGAACGAGGGGGGGGGGAATCTACAAGTGGCGTGTTCATGTCCCTTGGATTACGCCCCCTAAAAGTCTTAATGCCAAGATAGATTTTCATTCTAAGCATTTCATGTAAAGAAGAGATAACCTTATTACTAGATCTACATATACCAATATTGAATTCACAACCTCGATAACCCCCTTGGTCAATTCAAGGTTGGATCTCATTATATACAGGTGAAGACAAATCACAAGTCCCACACTTTGATAGGGCTTATGAGCTATGCCACTTGAAAGATATCAAGTTGAAGTAACACCTCATTTCCTTATGTCCCGGCTATTAGAGATTAAGGGGAGGTGTTACTACTTACACTAGGACTCAATGGTCTCTATCTCCCTCCCCACATTTGTTCACTAGCTATATCAAATATTCCTAGCTCGTTTTATGAGGGAGGCTTTCGAACATATATCATGATTCCTACATACATTTTGGCCAAAACCCATCAAGTGGATCACCTCCTTCTTTATCATTGTTTTATTTTTTTCAAGGAAGTAAACAACATGCATAGGCTCATATAGCTTAGGATATTAGATCTATGAGACCATGAGTCTCCTCTCAACCCTCCTAATCACTGGGTACACTAACCTCCACAAAACTTTTAAGGATCTCTTGCTCCAAATGTAGGGATAGACACCACCATACTAACAAACTTAGTATATCTAGAAGGCCCCAAAGTTGAACTCGTTCTACGCATAATATTGTTATCTAGGTTCATTCAAGCAACCAAAGCTCTATTAGGAGATTCTTCCTTTGTACCTTTCGATATTAGAAGTGATGTACCTCATTAATATTGGTCTCCTCCCAACATCACACAATCAAGCCCCTCCAAGTAAAGTATTATCTTTACAACATGATTACATAGTAAATTAGCCCCACTTATTCCACAGTCAATATTATCAAAAATTGCATCAACCCCTTCATGGTGATTGATGACTTGATTGAGAAGCCTGCTTCCCCGCCACACCCACTTATTTTCCCTATGTCCAATTCCAACACACCTTGACATTTACTCTTTCTAAATGTCATGGTTATGTTTCCACACATTTTGTAATTCTACCAATTAAATACTTAATGTTTTTTCAGCCATTCCTTTTAGTTTTTTATAAAGTAGCTATAGGAAGCTGCTTTTGAACTCTCGCTTTATTGTATTTACATTTAATGTAATATTGAGTCCAATTACCCTCTTATTTTGGTCATTAATTAGTATTAATAAAATTAAATTTTATTTATCTATTTAAAACATAGTTATATTTATATAAAACAATAAACAACTTTTTTCAATAATGAAAACACTTTTACTAAATTTTAATTATAATTTTATTCATAAAAAGTTATATTATTTACAAACATTTTATTTTTCTATCATTTACCAAAAATTATATTCAAATTGCACACAACCAAATTAATAAAATTAATTTTTTTATCTATTTAAAACATAGATATAATTATATAAAACAATAATCAACTTTTTTCAATAATGAAAACACTTTTACTAAATTTTAATTATAATTTTATTCATAAAAAGTTATATTATTTACAAACATTTTATTTTTCTATCATTTACCAAAAAATATATTCAAATTGCACACAACCAAATTAATAATATTAAATTTTCTTTATCTATTTAAAACATAGATATAATTATATAAAACAATAAACAAATTTTTTCAATAATAAAAACTATTTTACTAAATTTTAATTATAATTTTATTCATAAAAAGTTATATTATTTACAAACATTTTATTTTTCTATCATTTACCAAAAATTATATTCAAATTGCACACAACTAAATTAATAAAATTAAATTTTCTTTAACTAATAAAATTAAATTTTCTTTATCTATTTGAAACTTAGATATAATTATATAAAACAATAAACAACTTTTTTCAATAATAAAAACACTTTTATTAAATTTTAATTACAACCTTATTCATAAAAAGTTATATTATTTACAAACATTTTATTTTCCATCATTTACCAAAAATTATATTCAAATTGCACACAACCAATTTGCTCATTGTAAAAATTAGATTTTTCTCTCCTTATCGGTCAATTTCTTACCACAAATAATGTAATCCACAAACTTAATTTGTAAATAATGCAGCTAACTTAAAAATTTATCATGGTATTAAAATCATAGCATCACCCGTATCACTTCATAGAATATTAAAAAAATCATTTTAAACTATACACTTCACAAAACCGAAGTAGGGAGTCCCACCCTGAAATCTCAAATTCTGTCTGCTCAAAAATACATTGCAAAGATTATATAACAGCAACATCACATTGGAATCATACCAAGTACGAAAAACCAAGTTTAGAGGTTTAGCCATCTCAGATAAGCAACACATTTTACTCCTACTTGCAAAATGCAAGGTGTTTTACAACAAACAGATGCGATAGCCTTCATCTCTTTATGTGGATTCTTGGCTTTATGCTTTTTTATCTCTTTCTTGCAGTGGTTGTTGACGTGCAGGTTTTGTTAGTTCGAGGCTTTATGTTGATCTTTTATGGGTTTTTTGTGGGCCTTCGTGAGTGGTTTACATTGGCTTAATTCATTGATTATTGTGTAGATGTAGGTACCCACAGTGTTTGGGTTATACATTTTTCGACAAATTCTCTATATTTTGATCCATGGAGTTTTTACTCTCGACATATGCCATATGCATGTTTATCTTTTTATCTAATAGAAAGTTGTTGTTTTTTTCTTCTGAAAAAAGATAGTAGTTCTACAAAAATTCTGCTAGAATTTAGTTTTGCATATTTTTTTCAAAACTATAAATATCTGTGCACGGTTCTTGAACAAAGTTGTCTACGAACGCAACAGAATAGCCAGGACAACAGTTTTTTGTCGTAATCCAGTAAAAGAAAATTCAAAAAATCAAGTAGTTGGACTATTTGAATTGCATTTTTTATAATGGAAATGGATTCAGCACTATCAAAAACCCTTAGGACACCCTAAATACTGAAGTTTAACAACTATAAACAAGATTGTAATAAATCTTTACTTGAATTTTTCATAATCTTATCAAAATTTCTAAGTTATTTTGTGAGTTTTTTAAACTACGGCAAGTTAATATGGCCACTACTTTAACCAAACCACTATACATACATATAATTAGAAATATCATTACATTCAATGCACCTTAAGTAACAGTATTTCTCAAGTTTAATGACACTCTTATATCCCCCGAACAGTTCAGCGAATCCATTCATTCTTGCAGATTATATAATTAATGAGGTGTTGTGTTTTTGGAAAAGCAAGTCATTCATGTGCATAATAAAGAAGGAATGAATGGAAAAACTAGTTGAATGATTGCATTAATAAGATACAATTGCAAATTTCATAAATTTATAAGAAAATTATAAATTTATAAATTTATTTATATGAAAATTATAAAAATATTATAAATAAAATAAAATTATAATTATTAAAAATTTATATCAAAAAAAAAAAAAAATTCAGAGAATGAAAAAACGTTTTTTATTAATAAAAAACAGTATATACATCAAAACGTCATTGCATACAGCCATGATTGCCTGATCATATCCAAATGAGGCATCCATAATCAAAGAGAGAAAGCCTCCTGTAGAAGGATGGCACTTAGCATAAAAGTCCAAGCATAAAATATATACATTTCTAGCATGCAGCTTATGAGCAAGAAATTTAAAATCATATTCTTCCTAATAACATCATAAAAACAGTCCAGATGGAACCATCATAATAATAATCCCCTATGGGCTCATAATAATACTGTCCAAATGGATCCCCAATGTTGGCACTCTTGCCATGAAAGAAATCGAGAGAGGAAAAGTGCATTATCCTGTAATCTGTGTGATCAAAAAATCAAAGTCAATCTTCCAAGAAAGTAGAATGAAAGGATCATGTATAGGATTACAGGTACGATCAGTGATGAAGAAAAAATAAAACAGAAAGAAAAGAGGAGTATGTCGGCTTGCTTGATTCAGCAGGCTCGCTTGCCGATGATCCGAAATGAAGACTAAGGCATAGTAAAAACAAAGGTCCTTATCAACCTTGAGTCCTTATAATGTGAGATCAGAATGTTACCAAAAGACAGTTTAAGGCCTTTCTTTCACAGGGTGTCTACCCGAGAGTTATTCTCTCTGTAGACATGATGCATCGATGTGTCCTGAAACTTTGTCAATAAATACTTCACCCATTCAATCCAACCTTGCAGACCATGAATATGAAGATTACAAACACCAGATATGCCTTCAATGATAATTTTCGAGTCTCCGTATATGTGGGCAGTAGGCAGATTTAGATGATATGCGACCATGAGCCAACTCCACAAGGCCAAGATCTCAACCTTATTGTTGGTACCATTCCCTCCATTCCAACAAATACGATACCATTCCACCTCCAAAGGTTTATCCAAGCCCCACAGCCACATACACCGTCTTGTTGCGCCCCATCAAAATATATCTTCGAGATAGCAATTTGATGAGGTCGATTGCGCACAGATAAGTCCACCATGACCGTCATACGTAGGAGGAGATCGACCTCCCAACCACTTCATAATATTTCCATGAATCTGTGAAGAGTTCGCATGTATGCCTTCAAATATTAAGCGGTTTCGGGCGCACCAAATCTCCCAGAAAATATAAAAAGGCAGTGATTTATATATTCCGTTGGTAGCCCCCCATACCATAATAGTTTGGATGCAGTTAACAGGTCTCCCAATAGGATCCATCAGGTAGCTAGTAAACAAATGCCAAATTTTGAGTGAAAAGGAGCAATAAAAGAACAAGTGTACAGCAGAGTCCTCTTGAATGTGACAGAAAGGACACCTCCCCGGCCCCTGAAAACCTCGTTTCTTAAGGTAGTCCCAAGTCAAAATTTTGTTTTCCCATAGCAGCCAACCAAATAACAATATTGTGGTTGGAATATTACAATGCCAAACCTGTTGGAAAGGTGAGATAGAGCAATCCACGAGTTGTTCCTTAATGATATAGAGATATATGTCCTTAACATGTAAACAATCACCGAGACAAAGACTGTCCCAAACTAATTGGTCTCCCTCCCCACTAAAATTCATGCCCACCGCCTGTAGCGCTTGCACCATTCTTTGCCATTCAATTGCCTCACGTCCATGCAGACCCAGCATCTCTGCCGATTTCCAAATTGGTGATCCCAAATTCCAGCATAAAATAAGTTGATATAATGAAAAGATACCCCGACGACCCAATCTGTGAATTAAATGTGGGTCGATACAAGATGCAACATCCATTCCCAATATCCTATCAAAACCCAACATGATTTTTTGGTCGTTCCTAAAGTGCCATACTAGCTTTTGGGCTAATAAAGGCATAACTTTAACGAAACTCCGCCATATTTGAGATGCCTTCATAGCCAATAAAGTGCAGCCCCGATACAATGTGAGAAATTGATCACCCACAATGTATTTACAGGCAATAATATGCGCCCATACCCCATTTCTCTTTAAGGCCCACCAAAGTGACTTGATGAGGAGCGTGTTTGTAAAAAAACATAAGTTTAAGAGCCCCCAGCCTCCATACTTCTTCAGGATTGTGAGACGGTCTAGTCTACACAGATGCATTTTTTTACTATTTGGTGACCCAGCCCATATGAAATGAGAAATAATGGAGTTAATTTTATCAACTGTATATTCAGGGAGATAATACAGATGAGTCCAATAGACAACAAATTGTGATAATACAACTTGAACCATAATATATCTGCCCTCAAGAGATATCCATTTGTTTGTCCACTTCATGATCATGTTCTTGAATTTTTCAACCAACCATGTCCAATCCCTGACCTTATAAGCACATAGTTTCAATCAAAAACCGAGATAAGTGAAACCTATCATTAAATGATTCTTTTGAACCCCCATGAACTCTATTATGTAATTTATTTCATCCATATCACCAGATTCATATGACTTTTCTCTATTAATGCAAAGGCCAGTAGTAGCTCCAAACTGGATAAGCATAAAGTGAAGATAAAACTAGTGATTCCTAATCAGCCTGCCAAATATAAGTAAATCATCCACAAATAATGAGTGAGTAATGCAGACCGTAGGGGAGAACGATAGCCCTTCAAAGTAACCTACATTTTTTTCCATCCTCAATAAATTCCTGAAGCCATCCATAATATGAATAAATATGAGTGGGGACAACGCACATCCCTATCTAAGACCCCTCTCAGCCATGAAGAAGTTCGACGGAAGACCATTGACTAAGACAACATATCTTACTAAAGATATGCATGCCATAATCCATCTAATATTAGGTATAGATAAGCCCACCTTGAGGAGAATAAGCCTAATAAAAGACCAATCAACATAATCATATGCCTTCTGAATATCAATCTTCATTATAAGAGCCTCCATCTTATTTACATGAATATAGTGCATCGATTCTTGTGCAGTGGCCACTGCATCGTGAATAGATCTTCCTTTTAAGAAACCATATTGTTCTTCGGATATGCATGATGACAAGACTCCACGAATCCGATTTGAAATGATTTTAGATGACATCTTGTATACCACATTGTATAAAGAAATTAGCCTAAAATATGCAAAGGTTTTTGGTGCAGATATTTAGGGATTAAGGTCAAGAATGTAGAGTTCATATCCCCCAGTACAAATCCCAAAATTTGCACCTATTCAACCACTGAAAGCATTTCATCCGCCAAGATTTCATAAAAATGAATGAAAAATTCAGTCGGCCAGCCATCTGAGCCTGGGCTTTAATCATGTGCAAAGGATTTTAATACTGCTTATATCTCCCCTTTTGTAACTTCCCTCTCCAAGATATCATTTGCAGCATGGTCAAACATGAGAGGCATGTGATCAAGAACCCATGATTGACATCAATGGTCAATCTTCGTATTAGCCTTATAAAATTTTGAAAAGTGTTTATATGCCTCTTGTTGTATTTCTTTTATTGAATGCTTCATTAAGCCATCCGTTGTCTCAATATGCCAGATTGAGTTCATGTTCCTACGACCATTTGCGCATTTATGAAAAAAAATAGTATTTAAATCTCCCTCCTTAAGCCACTGGATCCTTCTTTTGAGCTTCCATGTTGTCTCCTGAATCTTTAGTATTTCCAATCCTCATAATTCAAGGCCATCAAGGATACATTCATTCAGATCAGGGGGAACGAGCATCATATCATTATATATCTGTGAAACTTTTCCTTCAATATCACTCAACACCATCCTTAATGCTTCTTTTTTTTCCTTTCCCACTGCTTCACGATGGCCTTTAACTTATCCGCAAACTTTTCCCATCCCAATAATCCACCACTTGATACATCCTTTCTCCAGAAATCAGCAACCATATTATTAAACTGGGGATCCTCCAGCCAAACATGATTAAACTTGAAAGGCACCCCAGCAGATTTCGGTTCTCTGTGCCATGATAGAACCACAGTCATATGGTCCGATAAGGATGAAGATATCACCTGAGTCCTCATATCACCCAGTAGCCGCAGAAGAGATACTTTAATCATGGCCTGGTCTAAATGCTTTCCAATGAAATCATTCCCCTGGCGTCTATTTTTCCAATTCGGAACCAAAGGAGAGGTTCGAACATCTATCATGCCAAAATCATAAAATATTTGCCCAATTTTATCCGCAAGCAGATCCATACATGATTTCATCCCCCATGATTCATTAGCAGACATAATTGAGTTAAAATCACCCAGAACAATAAGATTACCAGTGTTTAAGATCCCGGATTGATTCATACAGTCCCATAAAATAGCCCAATTATAACATGGTGCATATAGATTAGTAAGAAATATATGTTCAGAGACTCCACAGAAGGAACCATATAATAATATTCCACCAAAAAATTTATATGCATTGATATTTACCAGTAATGGATTCCAAATTACCAACATGTCGCCTGCCCTGCTAATGGCATCCACTCCCACAACATGCCAGCCAGGTCTGATACTCAGCAGAGTTGAAATGGCATGAGATCGAACACAAAGGGTTTCTTGAAAAAAGGCCACAGAAGGTTGAATTTCAGAAAAAAAAGTCACGAAGGCGCAGTATCTTTGAGGGGTCGCCCATCCCTTTTACGTTTAAGGGAAATGATAGAGTTTATTTGGGCACACCTTCAGGGTTGCTTGCTCTAAGGGCCCA
This sequence comes from Pinus albicaulis, assembly GCA_034641835.2. Taxonomy (NCBI): domain Eukaryota; kingdom Viridiplantae; phylum Streptophyta; class Pinopsida; order Pinales; family Pinaceae; genus Pinus; species Pinus albicaulis. The sequence continues at coordinate 706,574,344 of CM076573.1, read as the reverse complement.
AAAATCATCAAATGAAGAAATAGGAACATCCCGAAGGTCATACAAGTCCCCCTGAAATAAATATTTTGTCTTAAGGTGGCCTCTAAATTGTTGGGATCCCGACTTTGATTTTTTCCTAACAGTGATGTTGGATGTCGATGCAGGGGAAATGGAAGGGTGAGGGTCTAGTGGTGGCTTATCAAAAATGGTCAGTGCCGCCAAGTCCAGCTTCGGGTTACCTAGTAAGGACTCCAAGTCATTGCCTATAGTGTTTTTTGGGGATTATGGAATATCTACATGCTCTGGGTTATGATATGAGTGTGGGGATACCCACTCAAGCGGGGGCATCATAGGAGAATCAGCAAGCAGTTCATTCAGACACAGATTAGAAGGTGGGTCATCATGTATATCGAATGTCATATGACAGATGGGTCTTTTATATGGCCATCAGGATGAGGAGATAATGATTTAATCAATGGCGGAGTGATAATAGCGCGAGTACGAGACTCTATATTCATATTAGGAACGATATGGCCGAATGATGATGGATTTTGATCATATATCTTATCATATAATGTAGACCTTTCACTATCAGATGTAGGAGGAATTCACTTACCCGAGAGGTATGTACCACCAGACTGGAAATACGCCTTTCCTCTATTGCTACCATAGGATATTTTCCCATGTCGCCCCATATTATTATGCCTTAAAGGACATCTGTTGTGTATATCTCTAGTATGATGACAAATAAGGCACCGAAATGGAACTCCCGAATAATCCACCCTCTGCCAGTGTTTGCACTGCCCCCATATCAAGTCGACATATACCATAAATAAAATATAAAATATCTTGTATTAATTCACATATGCCCAAATGATTTTATATATGAAAAAATAATAGAATTGCACACTGGAAAAGTCTACAAACATTTATGGAAATCAACTCGCTAAGAATGAAATGTCATTTAATATCCACCTGGCTTACAATTGAATGCATGTGTGTCACTTGTTCTTTTTCGGTTAGTCCAAAACTCTTTCCTTACCATGAAAGAACGGTTGAACTTTATATAGGCGAGCACTTAAATTAACAAATTCTCCTTCCCAGACTTCAGAGATCGTCTAATTCGTGTTAACCAGCTAGAGTCTTGTACGAAGGCCTTGTCATTGCCATTTTAATTTGCAACATACAAGTTTCAAAGACATAGGCAGAGAGTTAGGAAATTCGAAGAGAGTGAGGGTCGGCAACCCAAAATATTAGTGGAGTGACCCGAGCTTCTAGTTTTCCTATTTGCGATTGGGCAGCCTACTTATTCCTATTCCTTCAAGAGCGAGGAAGATTGGTTTGATTGCCAGGAGAGGCAGGATGGCGGGAGCACTAGGATAAGAGGGAAAGGAAAAGCTTTAAGAGGGATATTTGGTGTGGTGTAATCAATAAATGTTTGCGAGAAGCTAAGACGTTAGGAATGCGTCGAGCCAATGAAGCACCCTTTCAAAGCAGTGATCACACCCTGGTGCGGTGTAATCAATAAATATTTGCGAGACACTAAGACCTGAGGAATGCGTCGAGCTGGCGAAGCACCATTTCAAAGCAATGATTACACCCTAGTGTTCAATTCAAGTGGTAGAATAAGCACCATATAAAAAACTAAATATGGTCACTGGATCAATGTGCAGGTAATATCAATTTCTTATCAAGTTATTTGTGTGAAGTAACAAATTAAAAGTTTTTTTTGATAGTTTTTGAATTAAGTAAAGTTTCAAGAATGAGATTTGACTATAGACATAACTAGTATACATTTTTTTAGTAATATAATAGCATTACATTGTAATCATTGCATACCATATGTATGACATAGAATGAAATAGTTTTTGACAGAGAATTCAGTATTTTATTATTTTCAAGACATGTTGCTCTATTGTTCTTCCTCATTGGGCTATGAGATTGGTACTCTGGTGCGCTACGGTCCGCTCATGAGAATGAGTCGAGCCTTCATCTTTCTCTAGTACTTTGATTTTCATCTTTTTCTGAGTCTGCAACATCTTTCTGCTACTCTGGACAGTTCTCTCATGAGGTGAGTCGAGCCTTCAAAGGAGGCAGAGAATATTCAAACTTCAGTAAGCGAAAATCAAAGTACCTAGTTTGCAATTGACAGGTGGATTACATGCAGATAGTTACAAATGGCTTACATGAAAATGGTTACATGAGATGCCAATAGTTACAAAAGGCTTACATGTGAATAGTTACAGATGGCTTAAATGCCAATCATTAGTTACACCACACTCTTTGGGTTTGGTTTACCAGATGATACCAAAGTTGCTTGGGTTATGATTTAATTGAAAGTATTTAGAACATTAACTGTACATTACATGTTCATTAAATATTTTTGAATTAATGTTAAGTGGAAACCAGCATTAAAATAGCAATGAATAGAAATACAAAAAAATTTACCCTAACTTTTAATAATAAAAAATAAGGAAAATCATGCGGTATTCCTACAATAAGAGGTCGAAACTGAACTTTGGATAAAAGTTTGTTTGATGGAGTATTTTTTTTAAAAGATTGGTTAAAACATGAAATACAATGGTAGTTCAAATGAAACTAATGTTGGGTCAACGCCAAACGATGCTATACTCCCTGCTCTTCCTTAAGGCAAGAACTAATAATGATTGTCACTGCTCTAACTTACATGAGCCAAGGAAAAGAAAACAAGTTTCTACAGTGCATATATAGGAATAGAAAATGTAATTTATGTTCAAGGATTATAGACACACAAGATAGGCATCATTAGCCATTTGAATGGATTTTCTTGCCTATGATAAACAACACTGATTACTAATGAGGAGAAAATGAGGATATTTGTAGAAACTTGATATGATTTTGATTTCCACGTGGATTTACATTACTTTACCAAACCACTCTTATGGGCTTAAATAAGAAGGCTTTGGTTAGAAAATGTCCCAAGTCGTGGTTGTTTTGTGTGCTCGTGCATCCGAGAGCACCTGTATGTTTTTTCCTTGTCAAGGAGCATGTGGGCTTTCCCTCATATGTAGGTGGCCTCTAGGTGTGAATGATATCCACCATTATATCTTTGTACATATTTCATTCACTATGTTACACAGTAATTTGTCACCGTCCCTACCATTCCCCGTCCCGCACATTGGAGGGCCCATTATGTGACATGTGAGCAATGTCATGCCTTGAAACCATTATCATTGCATTCCTCTAAACATGAGCTTCAATTTCCCTAAAGACATCTCCTTGCAAAAAACCATAAAAACATCCCTTTTTGCATTGGCACAGTTAGCCAGTTCATCACTCGCGCCAATGAAGGAAATCCTACAAAGAGGCCGCGCCAACTGGCGCTCTATCTCAGAGTCGCAGTCGCACCAGCCAATTTAAGGTGTGTTTTTTAAAATAAGATGGAGGAAGTTTCATCCTAACAAATTCCTGGACTGTTTTCTATCTTGAGTTGGGAGGTTTGGCTGCGGATTTCCATAGAGAGGAAGTGGTTTTCCACCTCTCATGGAAGCTTCCTTGATGATAGGGCCAATCCCACAATTATATGGATCCCAACTCCCCTTCCTCCATCTATAAAAGCTTGCTCATTGCCATTGCAAGCTAGTCTTGAAGTGCCTAAGCTTTGAATCTCCAAATTCCCAAGAGCCTTCATGCTGCAAGAGCCCTCATTCTTCCCTTAAGGCCGACTCAAGAAAGGAGACTATCGTCGAGAGACTCTAAGAGAGGCTTGTCCCATCCCTGGCAGGCTTTGCGAGACGTGCACGACTGGAGACCCCTCCGAAGGAGACCTCAGCGTCAGAACATTGGTTGTACTCTCTTTCGATTGCTTATTAATGAATAAACTCACTGGATTTATGGTTCCTCCATTTCACTTATGATGATGATGGAACATATCCTTTCGTGATATATAGTTAGCGATACAGTTTTTATGCTTGTATTCGTGTTGTTCTTGCATGTGTTCTTGGTGTCCATTCACGGAGATCGTGGGGATAGTGATGCGAAGTGAGAACGAACATTGTCTCTTCTACGGGTCACCATTGGACTCCAGGTAGGCCTCCATCGTTGGTCTGTTTATTCACAATTAGGAACTTGCACTGTAGCATTTGATGATTGTTGCTAGACCCGTGCTGGGCTAGTAGGGATCACCTCTGTCCGCAGAGGGGATTTACCTCCTCAACAATTTGGCGACTCCGCTGGGGATCGTCTGGTTTTGATTGTTTCGCGGTTTTCCTTGCTTGATTAGCCTTCTGGGCTGGGTTCTCTTGCTATTTTTTGCTTCTTGGTTTTCTTAGTTATCATTGATCTACTTCTGGAGTAGTTCTTTTTAATTTTTGGCTGAGGAACTCGGCTGGCGCGCTTTTTAGCTCTACAGTCGCGCCAATTGGCGCATGTTGCTTTTGTATTTCCCGCGCCAATTGCTTTCCGGCGCCAGTTTCAACCTCATAGTCGCGCCACTCCTGTGAGGCATTAGGGTTTTCTCAGTTTTGAGCTCTCTGGGCCTGGTCAGTGTTTTTCTTTTTGGTTTTTCAGCTACCTGAGTGTGTTGGAGTCCTGTTTGACTGGGAGTTTTCCTTCGTCCTTTGGTTGTTTGCTTTTCTCCATCGATTTCACGTTTTAAGCACTAGGGCATCTAGTGGCTTTGTGCATCGAGCCCTCCTTAGGAGTTTTGGTGTTTTGTTAGTCCAGTCAACCCTCTGATTGTTCCTCCACATTCTCTTAGTAGTTTTTCACCGTTTTATTGCGATTTTTGAGTGATTTTTCTTCTCTGCACTCAAGTTTCGTTTGGTCTTGCTTTGGGCCCAGATCACACGGTCCATTGGAACCTTTGAGACTTTTTCTTGGTTTTGAGAGACTTTGGTCGATTTAGATCTGATTTTTGGTGTCATTGAGTGAAATTTGTTTGTTTTTATCTCTTAATATCGTTTCTCAAGTTGTTCCGTTTGTTTTCGGTTTGTTTAGTGCATCTAGCCATCAAACATTGAAAATTTAAAAAATATATATATATATATATCTCTTTTGCTTCGGTTGATTAGTGCAAATTGAAATCTTTTCGATTTTACTAGAAATTAGTGAATTTGAATGAAAATTTTTTATTTCATTAGTTGCATTAGAGATATCATTGATTGTCTTCCGATCATTTTTTTTGTGTAAAAGCTCTCAACTCTTCTGTAGCTAGTTTTCATCGAACGAAATGATGTACTGTGGCATGTAGCTTTGCATTTAGGAATTTTTGAGACCACACATTCGTTAGGGCTTGAAAACTGAAACGTAATTGAAGATCAACTTTAAAATATACTCAATTTACACTAAGGCAGCATTGAAATCTAACGAAACACATTTAGAGGTCTAGGCTAGAGACGTGTTCCGGCGTCTTTAAACCTAGTAGCTGTCGTTCGCCTTTTGGCTTTAGACAGCGCTAGTACAGACTTGTGCTCCCCGTACCATCACGTATATAAAGGGAGACCCCTCTAGGTTTCAATCCTTTATCCATAGGAAGCCGAGTCTGCCGCCCTATACCCGTGATACACCGGACACAGCATTCGGGGAGATTGCATGCACGTACGGAAATTCCTTGGTTGATTTCTCTTTCATTATTGAAACCAAGGTGTATATTGCAGTTCACGATTATTTGGTACACCCTTTTGCCTAGTATTCCTGAGCAGTCATTTGATCTTTTCTGACTCCCTAAACTTGAAAAGATCGCCAAGCGCTTGTCCTTTCACACTTGTGTCAAATCTGAAAGAGATAGAGTCATCTTTTTTATCATTTCTCGACTCTTGAAACATGAAACGGTGAAGTTTCTTATATTTCAATGTGGTAAAAATTAATCACCCACGATTACACGCCCTCTTAGATTTTGCTTGTTGACCGTTTGATCGTGTGTCTTGACTCTTTTTTAGCCCGTGTGTGGTTTTGAGTCTTGATGGAAACTTTTTCAGAGTTTACCAACCAAGGAATCCCCTCAGAAGGGAATCCTGGTCATTTTCCTCCTTTCGGGAATGTTGGTGCTCCTTACATGGCGACGTCGTCCCTTCCTGGGTTAACTGTTGGGTTGCCTGTTTGGTTGTTTTCAACCTCTGTGGTCCCAAATATCTCCGCTACTGTTCAATCAGTTCCTCTACCTGAACAACATCATGTTGATTCCAAGGTGGACCTCTCCCCTTCTTCGCCTGTTTCTGCGTCCTCCTCTTCTACTTTGCCTGGTGAAAGCCTGGAATCGAGTAACCAGGTGGTTAAGAAGAAGAAGAAGAAGACAAAGAAGAAGAAGTCTGATAAGCGAGAGGCTAAAAGTGCAGCCACTGTTTCTGAAATATCTCCTCTTGATAAACCTTCCAACCCTCCACGGAAAGTCAAGTTCCCTTGCATGTTGTGCACAGGAGACCATCTTCTTCGAGACTGCCCTGGCATTCCCAAGGTACTCGAAGTATGGTCCAACGGTTGCCCGCCGTTGCCTTTGGCTTCCGGGAGTCAGGTTGGGGGCACGTCTTCAGCTGCTGCTGGTAAGACTCCTAAGAAGCAGGGTAAGATTACCAATCCCTGTAAGTTGTGTGAAGGGCATCATGCCATTCACCTTTGTCCTTATATGGATGAAGCCAAGCGAGTTTTGGACAACTCAACTGTTTCTACACCACGCCTCCCGGCTGGTTATAAACAGCTTTCTTTGAGTTCTCCACTAGCTGATTCTACGATTGGTCAAGAGTCATCCTTGGTCGATCCCACTCCCCCAGAAATTCAAATTCACGAATCCGTCCTTGACCAACCATTGGTCGTAGGATCGGTTGAACTGGCCCCGTCCGTGGTGCACCAGGTCTTTTCTATCGAGAGTGGATCTATCGCCCCCCATTTCCTTCTGATTTCTTCAGATTCTTCAGACTTGGAGAAATATTCTCCTGTCCCTGTACTTCAAGAAGCTGCTCCTCCACCTCCCATGATGGAGGCTCCGAAGGATATCCCTCCCGCCTTCGAGATGGAGGTTATGGAGGATGCTCCTTCTTCCGTAACACCAGGGGAAGACCTTCTCGGTTCGATGGTATCCCCTCCGAGTAGTCTGGTCGCCTCCTTTGATTGGAGTCGATTTGCAGGATTCCGCCTTCCGTCTTACGTGCCTTTCGAGATCATAGTACAGGCTCTTGGTCTGGTCGTACCCAGCACCATTATAGACGAAGGTGCCTCTGTTAGTATTCTATCCTCAACTACCTGGCAAGCTTTCGGTTCGCCGCCGCTTGCGCCTATTACGCAGAATCTGTTGACTTTTAACAGAAGGACGAGTCAACCGTTGGGGATCCTTCCAAGGTTACCGGTTACTTTGGGAGGTAAAACCGTCCATATGGACGTGATGGTCATTCCAGGCCCCTTGGATTTCAATCTGCTCCTGGGGCGCAATTACACCTATGCCATGGGAGCGCTCATCTCCTCCATTTTTCATGTGGCCTGTTTTCCGCATGAAGGACGGATCGTGACCATTGATCAGCTCTCGTTCTTTGGTCCTAATGTGGCAACTGGTCCACCATCACCCCCTCCTAGTTTTTATTCACCCGTTGTATCTGCTCCACCGCAGGTCAACTATGTGTCTACCTACCCTGTGTCCGCACTCAGTGAAGACGCCATCGTGCATAGTGTACTGGGGGCATTGGGTCCTGACTTCCAGGATGTTTTCCTTCCATCGAGAGTGGAACTCTTGGAAGCACCACCTTCTTGTTCATTTTGATGTAAGTCGGTTAGAGCACGGTTTCCTCCTTGTGTCAAGCTCTTTAAAAAATGAAACCAGGTTCTCGGAGCATAGTTCCTCCACTTGTGTCGAGCTCCTAAAAACAATGAAACAAGCTGTTTGAGGATAGTTCTTTTAAGTGTGTCAACCTCGTTAAAATAATGAAACACGAGCATGTTCAATTCGCCTTTTTGTTTTGAACCTTCACTCCATTTTCAATGGACTGAAGCTTGGGGGGCATGCACCTCGAATTGAGACACCATGTTGGGGGGCATGCCCGTCTTCCTCATTTCAAGCATAGTTTGCATATGTGTGTGTTCATGTGTGCTTTTAAGCTTGCATAAAAATGAAATGTGTGAGTAGATACATTGTGTGAATACATTTCGCATTGGGTCATTTGTTATGTAACTGATACATTAGACTACATTTGTATTAGACATTTGCATGACATATAGAAATCATTATCACATGTAAAAAAAAAATCCATCCAGAAATAGATATGCATATATATATAGATATCGAAATGTTTACATAGCGTGTGTCACATGAAGTCAAAATATACATAATCGTCTTAAATACATCCGGAGACGATATGTCTCTCAAAAAATATGTGTGGCAAAAGCCCTAGGAGTCTAATCCGCACGGTGCTCATGATAACATGTAACTGCACGCACTAAGCGTCTCAGAAGTCGGTGGATTCGACTAGGTACTCCCACCGTATTTCGCTGGTACGCCATCGGTACATCCGCCAGCCGAGCATAGTCCGGGATCCCTCGGGCAATACCTTCGAGATTCTGGATCAACTCCTCCCCTCCTGTACCCTCTGTTATGAATATTCTTTGCTACACCCTCTGCCTGAGGATCAGGGGCGAGAAGAGTCTTCCGCGCGATTGGAGACATACCGGCTGGTCTCTCAGGGCCCACGTCTGCAAACATATAAAATGTGTTAGGACGAATGTGTATTAACAAAAAAAATCATAAAACATAAAAATCAAAAAAGATGAGGTCATACCCAACTCCTCGTCCCAGTCATCTCCTTCTGGCAGTGGGAGATCTGGGTCTCCAGTAAAATCGGTTCCTGCATATGGCCAGTCCTCCACTACGATCAACTGGCGCCGCAACCACCCAAAAAACTCCAGCCTCCATGACATCTGTTGGCCTCCTCCAGCTCTGGGCATTAGTGCTGCCCAGCGAGCCATTCTTGGCTCTCGTGGAATCGGCTCAGCTACGATGGCCCCTTAGCCTTGGAAGATTGGTAATCGTTTCAGAATAAACGATACCAGGATGGACCCGTAGCCGAACTGTTTCAGTTTGGCTTGCTTGCATTTCGTGAGCTGTCTCTTCATGTTTATTGTTACTGTTGTAGCCCAGTCAAACAAAAGTGGAGTCATGCACTCTGAGGCCAGCAGGAGTTGGGCCTTCGTGGCCTCGTGCTGTGCCTGCGACCCTGCAGCCCGTGTGATGGTATGTAGAACTACCCTCAGGGCCAGATCGGGGATGGTATGGATATCCACCTTTTTACTCCCTGATCCCATTTGTGCCCTTGGGCACACTCGTGCCATCACTTCTTCCATCTTCTCACCGGATGGTCTGCTCCCAGTCAAGATGGGCACCGGACCTCTGCGAGACAGTCCGGTTATAAAATACACATCAGAGACCTCCAGTTCCAACACCTGGTCTCGTAACTTGAACACTTGTTCCTATTCATCCCAAATATTGATCAGATACTGGAGGAGCTCAGGCTGAGCTCATAAACAGAGTGTTAGGAAGAACTTCTTTAGCCCACAGTTTCTGAGGGCATTCATGCAAGCCTCATTTTCCATGGCCTGTTCATCCTCTTCTCCATGCTCTCTTTCTTTCCACTCAATCACCATTTTGCTTGATTTCCTGCATCCACATGGTCACAAACCCTTAATTAGATCTCGTTAGGCTTCAAAATTCATTCAAATTGGTTAAAATCTCAAAATTTTAGGCGGAAATTTGGGTACGGCCGCTGGCGCGGCTGTTTTGTGAACAGTCGCGCCAGGTGGCGCGAGGCCTTTACATATAAAAGCCCATTGGCGCGGGTCCGTGCCCGATACCCGCGCCAATGAGCACAGCCCTAAAAATTTAAAGAGTGGCCACAGAAGTCTGATACATGAGGGAAAACTATTAAAAAGCGGATTGAAATGAAGTACAGGGAAGCGCCTCTTACCTGTAACAGACGAGAATCTGAATGGTAAACCGGATCTGTCGCAATCACCGTCAGAAGTTTTGCACACCAAATGGACCACTGCTGCTTTTCACCAAGGTAAATAGTAAATGTAATTTTGTTTTTACCATTTTGACATATTTATAACTTTTCCAACACAAGATAGGTTTTAAAAGTTATTTTTCCCAAATATTTTAATATGTTATGTCGGAAATGGGTTTTACGCTTGCTTGGTATGTGCAGCAACAGGTCTTTCCACGACTTTAACGGTGAAAACGAGTTGTATTTTATACTTTTTCGGACTCGGTAAATACACGAAAAAGTCACTTTGGAGTCATCTTTCAGCTCTTTTCTTACTCTCTAAACATGAAAATATTGCCGAGGCCCTTGTCGTTTCGATCTCGTTAAAATGGACACGAATCGACATCTACCCAGTATACGTTTACCCCTTTTTCGGGTTGGGATAGATTGATTACGAAAAAGGAATACCCTAGCCTATCGCGACTAGGAGGTTTTCTCGGATATTGTTTTCTACCTTTTCGGATCTAAGGAACTATTTACGAAAAGGGACCTGTGGAGTTTACTTTTCCGCTGTCTTTTCAAACTCTCTAAACATGAAAAGACGCCGAGTTCTTCCTTTGTCAGACTCGTTAAACCCTGATGACATCGGATTCAGTCGAAATGACGTTCTCCGAGTTCTTCCTTCCTAGGGCTCGTTAAATGTACTAGGATGGATTCGCCCGAAGGGCGGATTTATATTACAAGCATATGATATCCCCTTCAAGCTTGTTATCAAAAATAATTTGGGTACTCGCCAGAAATGGTGGGGGGAAAATGGAACCATCATCATTGTCGTGTCGGCAGTATGTCGCTCTTGAACATGGCACTTGTTTGCATTCGTGTCGGGTTGGGGACATCTCATCTCGTTTTTTCACTTGCTTCCGTGGGTTTGGGTGATCCTTTTTGACCTCTCCTTTGCTCATTGCCTCGTCACCATGACCTCTGATCCGTTGATGTCAAATACTGCCAAAACCACTCTTTTTTCCGTTATATGTTCAAGAGAAGTTGACCTCTGCAAATATCAACCTTCCTCTGATTCTCATACGATTCTGATTCACAACAAAAACATCATGTTCCTCTGTCTCGTGTCGATGATGTGGGAAACATTATGGCCCACCTTCGATCAAGGTCACTTCCTGTCGACTTCAGCTCATTATCCAGGAAGCTGATCTAGAGACTCCTTTATGGTACCTTGGAGCTTGCATGCCTCAATGGCAGGTTCGTCGCATTCGACGTGAGGTTCTCATCATTGGCCTCCGATCGAGTGATTCTACGGGTGTTCGACGCCAGCTCATTGATTCACATGCCGTAGATTGTACCTGTAGTACCTTGAGGGCCATCGTCATTATTGGTGGTTCCTCTCGCGTCTGTTAACAACTCTCATTATTGGCTGGTAATCAGACGATGTTCTTGCATGTTCGACTTCAGCTCACATATTCGCATGCTTGAACTTGTACTTTGTTTGGGTCGAGATGGAGTGCAAGACCCTGGATTGTGTCTGTTGTAATCCAGGCTGCGATATTGTGGATTATTATGATTATTTACATGACTTATTCAATGGATGGCTGCGACCATACCTGAGTCTATTTATCGATCCTCACTGGATGGCTGCGACCATACCTTGGATCTGGATTATTGTATACTCTGTTTTGGATGGCTGCGTCCATACCACATATACATCATGTACTTGAGATATCAGTTGTATTTCTCCATGCAGGTTTTCCGACGGCGGAGCTTCAATTGGACACGTTCTCGTAAAGCATTTCACCCCTCTCTCTCTCTCGGGCCTCATGCTTTAGGGGGCATCTGTTACACAGTAATTTGTCACCGTCCCTACCATTCCCCGTCCCGCACATTGGAGGGCCCATTATGTGACCTGTGAGAAATGTCATGCCTTGAAACCATTATCATTGCATTCCTCTAAACATGAGCTTCAATTGCCCTAAAGACATCTCCTTGCAAAAAACCATAAAAACATCCCTTTTTGCATTGGCGCGGGCAACCAGTTCATCACTCGCGCCAATGAGGAAAATCCTACAAAGAGGCCGCGCCAACTGGCGCTCTGTCCCAGAGTCGCAGTCGCGCCAGCCAATTTAAGGAGTGTTTTTTAAAATAAGATGGCGGAAGTTTCATCCTAACAAATTCCTGGACTGATTTCTATCTTGAGTTGGGACGTTTGGCTACGGATTTCCATAGAGAGGAAGTGGTTTGCCACCTCTCATGGAAGCTTCCTTGATGATAGGGCCAATCCCACAATTATAGGGATCCCAACTCCCCTTCCTCCATCTATAAAAGCTTGCCCATTGCCATTGCAAGCTAGTCTTGAAGTGCCCAAGTTTTGAATCTCCAAGTTCTCAAATTCCCAAGAGCCTTAATGCTGCAAGAGCCCTCATTCTTCCCTTAAGGCCGACTCAAGCAAGGAGACTATCATCGAGAGACTCTAAGAGAGGCTTGTCCCATCCTTGGCAGGCTTTGTGAGATGTGTACGACTGGAGACCCCTCCGAAGGAGACCTCAGCATCAGAACATTGGTTGTACTCTCTTTCGATTGCTTATTAATGAATGACTACTGGTTATGGTTCCACTCTGTTTTTCACTTATGATGATGATGAGTTATATCCTTTCTGACTGATATATAGTTGCGTATTCTGGATTTTATGCTTGTATTCATGTTGTTTCTTGCATGTGCAGGTGTCCATTCACGGAGATCGTGGGGATCGTGATCTTCCGAGGCTGAGGAACGGGAAAGCTGTCTCTTCTACGAATCATAGCATTGGACTCCAGGTAGGCCTCCATCGTTGGTCTGTTTATTCGCAATTAGGAACTTGCGCTGTAGCATTTGATGATTGTTGCTAGACCCGTGCTGGGCTAGTAGGGATCGCCTCTGTCCGCAGAGGGGATTTACCTCCTCAACACACTATGATATATGTTGGGATATATGCTATGATATATGTTGGAATATATATGGTCCATCCAAGTGTACTAAATATATGTCACTAACAATGGTTGTTTTGGGGGATTCATGTAGTTCGAAGTATGTGGATAGTTCTTGTCTGTTAAGGAGCATGTGGCACTTCTGGACATGTAGGAAGTCTCTATTCACATATCCCATTTGCTAGAACGTGTTGAGATATATGTGATATATATTCGTTGGAATATGTGCTTGGTAAACATTAATCATTATAAAAAATTTGGTAACACATTTGGGAAATATCGCTCTCAAAGTCCATTTTAACACAGGGAATTGCATGATGTGTAATATTTCCCATAGGTAAATTATATTCACCATGTTATCTCTGCAAAAATTTCATTCTCTTGAATACTAAATCTCTAGCAACACCTTAGGAAAATGCCCCTAACAGACTATGTTTTCAAATAGACTCTAATAATGAAATTTTCCAAGGGTGCCACTAGAGACTGCATTATAGTTAATGTTTGTCATCTAAAATATGGTTGGGATATATTACCATTCATCTTAATGGATGGTATATATCCCAACACATTCCATCGAATGAAATGCGTGTGGAGATAATTGGGGATATCATTTCCCTATGAAAAGCATTAACCAATATGCAATCTTTAATGACGCTTTTGGAAAATTCTACAGTGGGAGTTGGTTTTAACAAAGAAACCAAATAGTAGTTAATGTTTGCCTGCATACTTAATAGATGATTGTTACTACTGCTTGTTGGAAACCAAAAGGTTTTTCATATTATTATTATATTTTCATTACACGATAATTAATTTTGAGACTGTTAACATTTTATTATTATGTTTTCTTTCTTCATCATAGAAATTATCATAAAACATGAAGATCGCAAAAGACAATAGAACACAATATATATGCTCCAAGCCAGGGAAAAAACCCTCCAAGGGGAAAACCCGGAAAATTCTCTTCTTATAGAATCAAATCAAATGAGATATCCAAGACCCATAAACATAGAAAACTTCCACCTCTAGATGCCAAGTCAAGCCTTTCTTCTTTCCAGCAAATCCATCAACAAGAGACTAGCAACAAGAGATAAACAAATACATAACTTCCACCCTTTACAGCTCAAGAAGTATCCCTTTTCTTCCAAACTTTTTCCCTCCTCATCTTCTCCATATTCTTTGTGACATTTTAGACCAAATCATCAATATTGTGTGTCCAAATGTGCCCCATCTCCCCTCTATTTATATAGTTTGGGGGGTGTGAATATACACGTCCATTGCGGTAGGTTCGACTTGAAATGTAAGCCGAATGGGAACCTAGAGGGGTTTCTGACCCAAAATTACATATTTAATAATTTTTTTATTTTTCCTTTTACAATATGTCCAAATAGGACTTTGACTCAAAAACTTAAAAGCATGAACAACATGTTTATCTAGAAAATAATAATATTTTTCTTTTTCTTTTCTTTTGCTTTTTACATCAAATACATAATGGTTCAAATTATGAAGACCAAAACTAGTTACATTCTCCAAAACTCCCTCATTACTAGGTTTGTATTCTTAATTGTACACCCGGTACAAGGATATTCTCAAACTAAAGAGTTATCATAAGAAGAGTCGAATTGGTAGGCCATCTTTAAGCATCAACATCATGACCAACATTGTCAACATAGTAAGGCCTTAACTTGACAAGATCTTCTTATATCAGATCATAATGTTGGGAGGCTTTACGTGAGATACCACACTATCTCTTTAAGTTAAATACCCCATCCATATGCTCACTATGTATGTCCTTTTATGACTATTCTTATCTTGGATTCCCAATCCTAAAATAATATTGATCCTCTTTAACCACTCTTGTCATGGATACATGTCCAATCATCAAAGAGTGTTGTTCCACTTCCTATATTGTATTTTCTATCCTCAAGGGAACCAAATATGCTTAGTCAATCCTCCATTCATTGTTCTCTCTCAATGGCCTTCACTTAGACGTACAGTTGTTAGCCTTGGCCTAGTGCATGACACATGAAGTAGAGAATACAAATGTGATGTTTATCATCACTACCTCTCAATCAAAGAGGAGATCCATATTCCCACTTGTTTTAGGGAATAAATCCATGCTCCTTCATAAATATTAAGGAGACCTCATACTCCCTCGAAAGCATAGAGGTTATTCTTTCACTTCCTTTCAATTGGGAAGTCACAAGCTCTCTAGCTTATCTTTGTAAGTGTATCAGCTACCAGTTCTTCATGGAGATAGTTGCATGGCTCCTCCTTTCCTTTGTATCTCATCATATTGATATTATTTCTTCTTGGATGTTATGGAGCCATCTTCTTCCTTCAACCTTATGACAGGATTCAAGACATCAATCTTTCATATCACTTTCCTCTAGTAATCATCAACAAAGGCATTATCATTAGAGAAATTTTGAGGTCTAAAATGGGCCTCCTAAGAAAAATGTACAACCAAAAAAAAAATTATAAGAACCAAAAGGATTCAAGATGATGATATCAACTATGGGGGATGATTCACAATTTTTTGGGTAAAAAAGTAAAAAAATTAAAAAATAATAAAATAATAAAACAGTTTTTCAACTTATATCCCTAATATTTTACTCAAATTTTGATTGGGATTACTCGTTGGATGCAAAAATTAATTCTTCATCCAAGGAGTACCCCTGTTGCATACTTTATATGGACTAAACTACACAAAAAATGAGAAATACATGAAAAAACGTGATTTCAATCATGTTTTTCATGTATTTCTCATATTTTGTGTAGCAGGGTCCATCGAAAGTATGGAACATGGGTACTCCTTGGATGAGGAATCAAATTTTGCATCCAACTAGTGTTCCCGCTCGAAATTTGAGTAAACCCATAGGGAGATAAGTTGAAAATACGAGTTGAAAATTTTCTTTTTTCTTTTTTCCTTCTAAAATTTGATGATGTAATCAACCTTATTTTATAATTTCCAATATTATTTTATATTTTCCTTATTAGGCCCATTTTAGACCTCAAAATTCCCTTAATGATTGAACCTTATAAAACTTCAAGTTAGTCATGGCTCCCTCTTAAACATGAAATTGATGAACATCAAGTTATCTTCTTACACTGCTACCTTTCAATTCCAAGATGATGATATAAACACATTGAGTTTGCAAACCTTTAAGGATTGTCGAAAAACAGTCACTCAATCCATATGTTCTTTGAATCGAGTTATAACACCAACTGTTTAATTTTCCTCAACTATCATTATATATTTTTGAAATATCCTTCTAGGTAGTACAACAATATGTCAACCAGATAACCAATACCAAAATATTAAATATCATATTTTCCCTATCATGATGGTCCTTTCATCAAAATGTTTGCTTGCTCGAGTCCTTTAAGATCAACATCCTTTCACATGATCCAATAATCCTTATCCATACATCCACTTTTAATCAGGGTGTCCATGGATCAAACTTGATTTCCCAATATCATCTTCCTTGGAGTTGTCATTGTCAACTCTCTTTCTTTCTTCAGGAGACCATATATGATGTTGATCAAACGAGCTCTCCTTCCAGCCTCTCCGTGTGCTTTTGAAATATGAACTACAGGGAACCAAGTCACATCCAAAGCATATAATCAATATTAGAGTTGTTAAATTTTAGCAACTTCTTAGACAAAGTGTCAAATTCTGTTATATGTTCCCTATGAATTTACCGTTTATTTGCACGATTAATCTTCATATTGCAACAAGATTATCCTTCATCAAACTCATCAGTTGGAAGCTTCATAATTATTTTCATCAGGGTATTTACATTGCCCTCTTTCAATCATGCTCATTATCATCATGTAGTCATCATCAAGCATGAGTCTTGCTTAGATTTTTCCTTCCATCCTTCTCATATTACTTCCATAATTTACCTGTAATTTTTAACAGCAAGTACAACCAAGCAAAAATATACAAAGTCAAGAGCATGAAGTCAATTTTTTCAATCTAGGGTTCCCATGGTTTCTTAGAGGGGGTACTTCTAGGGCTCTAGTTACAAACCCTATATACCTTTCTCTAACCCTTATTATGGTTTTAGTGGAAACATCATCCCTAGGGTTTTAATGTCAAACCCTAGGTTTTATTCAATTCAACCCTTGCTAGTGTTTTACCACATAACCTAGATTATATTTTCAAACTTAGATATGCAAACCATAGATATTATAAGTGCTAGGGTTCCTTAGAAGGAACAAAATTTTAGGGTTATGGTTTTTCATTTCTAAGGTTAGTTTAATCCAAGGTTCAGAAACCCTAAATATCAAAAGTATTCAACTCTTCTACAAACCCTAGAAACTTTTATAATTATCAAAGCACGCCATAAGGAATTATTAAACCCTAACTACAAAACCATAAACATACTATATACATACCTCATGTGCAAAGACTACATACATATATCTTTCATAATTATGAGGAATGATCTGGTGGATTAGTTTAATGCTCAAAATTAAAAATTCTCAAATTGGCTTGAAACTAGCGCCAAAGCATAGATCTCGTCGCCCTGAATCCGATGCAACTCGTTTCAATCAAGTCTGACATTGGATGCTCTCGATATCGTGTTCTATCCATTTTTGGAAACAACAAAAATAAATTGGAATTGGGTTACAAGGATGCCCAGTCAATAGTTTGTACCACTAACTAGACAATGACATGGCAGGGTGATTGGTCCTCCATCGAGCAATGGCTCGTTGAAAAGTGGAAATGTTTGATTGGTTTGAATTTGGTTGAATTTAATCAGTTTAAGTATTGGCGTGGTGGCCTAATGAGGGAGTGCCACTGTTGAAAATGCAGCAAGATGATGGAGCTTAGTGAAATGAAGTCGCCTTCACTAAGTGGGCCCGCAGGCAAATTTTGGCGCAAAGTCTATTTTTAGACTATGTCTATTTTTAGACATATGGAGCATGGTCCAGGGGTTGCAGTATGTTATTCTTGGAGTATTTGTCATGTTGGTAAAAATAGATGGACCTCTATTTTTGGACCTATAGGTCGAAGTCTATTTTTAGACTGCCTATCCTAAAAATAGGGAAGTCAAATATTATTTACCCTTAATAATATTTGGACTCTAAACTTCAGTTTACTCTTTTGGAGCACTTCAGTTCGAGCTACAGAAGTGGCTCATGCATCTGACAGAGGAATTACGCTATTCCTAGGGGTTTGGTGAGCTCATGCATGGTTGACTTCAGTTAGGACTTCAGTGGCATAAGTTTGGTGGAGTTGATGAGACAGTTGGTGGAGTTGTGTTCGGTTTAACTTAGTTGAACTAGTTGAGATTAGTTTAAATAGCTAATCAACTAGTAATGAGTGGAGTGAATTAAATATTATTTAATTCATTAATTATTAACTCATTATTCAACTCAAGAACACATCAGTTCACTACAGTGCATGGACAGTTCAGTGGAGACCAGTGAAAGAGGTAGATGAAAGGGTTGAGATAGCTATCAGTTGTGACATCAGTTGTGCATGAGATTTGCACCACACTTGGAGGAAATTGCCCATGATGATTGCGCTTTCAAGCCAAGGAGATTTGAACCTTGGATCTCTATTTAGACAAGCCTTGATTGCGCAATAGAGGCAGGCAATTAGTGGATGTGTTTTGAACCTGTGACTTGTTCAAAACCAAGCTAGTTTGTGTGTAACTTCATGAGATAGTACTGAGTACTTGTGAGGAGTATTGTACTGAGTTTGTTACATGTTTTCTCCGTTATAATATACACAATAGCTGCGGGGTTTTCAGCTATAAGCTTTCCCCATACATACTGTGTTAATGTGTATGATGATTTGATGTGTTATCGCTTGATTTTATTTCCGCATGTGTGATGATCTGAGTGGAAGAGATTATGTGTTGCATATAAATTCGAATTGTATGTGATCAGGATAGTCCCGGTGGATAATTAATCATTATTCAGCAAATTTCTACATGGTATCAGAGCTATTGAAGCAGAGATTGATCATCACAGTGATTACAAACTTATTTCGGTAGACAGAGTCTGCATGCGGGCCAGGTAGCCTCCGGATTCATCTTTCTTCGGAAAGTGAAAGGTCTGGTAAATGCCCCTTGCAGTCGATCTCCGTGCTAGAAATAATTTGTTCTCACAGATCTAGAGCGGTTGAGCTTTGAGGTGGAATTCGAAATTTTGCAGCAGTTTTGTTTTCTTGGTGCCGGTGTTGAAAATGTCTTTCAACGATTTGCGACTCGAATATGCTCTTGAAGGCAGTTCGAATTATGTTGCATGGAAGGATCGCATGGAGGCAGTATTAGAAGATAATGGACTGAAGGAGTTCGTAGATACGGATGTCCAAAAGCCCACTGATCCTGCTGAAGTCGAAGCTAGGAAAAAGAAGATGACGAAATGTCGAAGGATCCTGTTGGAGGGCGTCAAGGATCATATTGTATCCAGCCTGCATGGAAAGGCTTCTCCATATTTAATGTGGAAAGCTTTGACGGATCTATTCCAGAGTAAGAACGACCAAAGGAAGCTGGCACTCAAAGATAAGCTCAGAAACATCAAGATGGATAAAGGCGACAGTATCGCCAAATACCTCACGAAGTTCACTCAATGCAGAGATGAGCTTGGAAGTGTGGGGGTGACTGTCGAAGATGAGGACATGGTGGACCTGGCTCTCCTTGGTCTTTCGAAGGCTTGGCATTCATATCAAGATAGTGTCAATGGTCGGGAGAAGTTGCCGGGATGGGAGCGCCTTTGGGCGGATCTCATGCAGGAGGAGATAAGGAGGACTACCAGGGACAGATCTTCATCAAAGGGAGTTGATGAAGAAAATTGCGCTTTGGCTGCCAAAGCAAAGAAGGGGAAGGGTAAGAAAACTTCTCATTCCGGTGCAAAGGGCAAGAAGCAGGATATGGCGAAAGTGAAGTGTTTTCACTGCCATGATCACGGACATTATGCTACCAATTTTCCGAAGAAGAAGAAAAACAAGCAAGCGGGAAGATCTGCAGATGGAGAAGCTTTGGCTTCACATTTCGAGCTTGACTTTTCACTGATCGCATGCTTGGTTTCAAGTGTGATGGCATCGGTGTGGTTCTTGGACAGCGGTGCATCATTTCATATGACGGGAGATCGGGATTTGTTCTCAGATCTAGAGGACAAAGATCTGGGTGTGCACATCGAGATGGGCGATGATGGTAGATACAGTGTGACTGGTATCGGTACCATATCCTTTCAGAGGGAGTCTAGTAAACCCTTCGTGTTGAAGGATGTCATGCATGTACCTGGATTGAAGAAGAACTTGATCTTTGTGGTGATGTTGGAAGATAAGGGGTATGATGTGGTCTTCAGCGAAGGAAAAGCCTTCCTGCGCAGTAAGACTACTGGAGAGACCCAGAAGATAGGGGTTCGAACCAAGAACCTTTATCAGTTGCAAGTAGATGGCTGCACAGCAATGGCATGCAAGGCGGGAGAAGTGGTGAGCCGGGATGATGAGGGCGAACTGTGGCACAGGAGATTGGACCACCTTCACCATGGAGCTTTGAAGATACTGCAGCAGATTTCTACTGGGCTTCCTAAGGGCACTCTTGCGCAGTCAGATCAGTGCAAGGGGTGTACCTTGGGGAAGTATGTAAAAGCCACCTTTCACGAGAAGGATAGTCGCGCCACGACGATCCTTGAGAGAGTTCACACAGACGTGTGTGGTCCTTTCTCAGTTGCTTCGACAGCAAAGCACAAGTATTATGTGATCTTTGTTGATGATTTCTCTCGAAAGTGCTGGATCTTCTTCATGCAGAAGAAGAGCGATACATTCGAGAAGTTCTGTGAGTTTAAAGCACTGGTCGAGAAGGAGTCGGGGAAGAAGGTGATTGCTCTAAGGAGTGATAATGGTGGTGAATTCATCTCGGTTGAATTCAAGGAGTTCTGCAGCGCAGAAGGGATTCGGAGAGAGCTCATCGCACCCCATAACCCACAGCAGAACGGGGTGGCTGAGCGGAAGAACAGAACGATCGTGGGTGCTGCACGAGCGATGTTGCATGATCGGGGCCTACCCCTTCACTTGTGGGCTGAGGCATGCAATACAGCAGTGTATGTGCAGAACCGTTGTCCTCACAAGGTTCTTGGCATGAGTACACCGGAGGAAGCTTATTCTGGCAAGAGGCCTGATATTTCCCATTTGCGGATTTTTGGTTCTCTTGTCTACATGCATGTGACGAAGGATGCGAGAAGGAAGCTGGATCCAACTACTGAGGTTGGAATATTTGTGGGGTACAATGATACACCTCACAACTATCGGGTGTATTTGTCAGACAGTCGCAAGACTGTTGTGCGACGGGATATAAAATTTCAGGAGGAGAAAGCCATGTAGTGTTCTCTTGAGAGGGAGCTACACTTGCATGCAGATGAGGAGCTGTTAGTTCCTAAGGAGGAGCTTACGGATGTGGATCAGCCACAAGAGGAAGTTCAGGAGGTGGAAGAAACCACCCATGCAGTGCCAACCATCAGAGGGCGCAAGCGCACTACAGAAGCTAAGCGACTGGCTCGAGATGCAGAGAAGGTTGTAGGACCACCTACAGCACAGCGCAGACAGAGACAGTCACCGAATCAGTACACTAGATACATGGCTCTTATGAGTCAATGTGTCGTGATGGAGCCATCCTCTTTTGAGGAAGCTGTGGAGGAACCCACATGGGTAGATGCCATGATCGAAGAATATGATTCGATCGTCAGAAACAGTGCATGGGAGATTGTCCCAAGACCGGAGGGGAAATCAATGGTGGGTTCGCGATGGATCTACAAAGTGAAGCAGGCGGCTGACGGGAGTGTGGAGAAGTACAAGGCAAGATTTGTCGCCCGTGGCTTCTCACAGATCGAGGGGATTGACTATGAGGAGACTTTTGCACCTGTCGCAAGGTACTCTTCCATACGGACGATCCTTGCTCTCTCAACGCAGATGGGGTGGCACATTCATCAGATGGATGTGAAGACTGCGTTCCTCAATGGAGTTATTGAGGAAGAGGTGTACATAGAGCAGCCTAAAGGTTTTGAGATCTTCAGCAGTGAGTCGCATGTGTGCCGACTCAAGAGAGCACTGTACGGGCTGAAGCAAGCACCTCGTGCTTAGTACACTCGGATAGACAGCTACTTCACCGGGCTTGGATTCTCCAAGAGTGAGGCGGATCCTAACCTGTACCAGATTGTGGTGGAGGGGAAGTTGTTGATCATCGTACTGTATGTAGATGATCTGATTTTGATTGGCAATGAGCAGTTGATACTTTCATGCAAGGAGGATCTTGCACGAGAGTTTGAGATGAAGGACTTGGACATCCTTCATTATTTCTTGGGATTGGAGATTTGGCAGCGCAGCGGAGGACTGTTTGTTTCTCAGGGCAAGTATGCCCGGGAGATTCTGGAGAGGTTCAACATGCAAGGCTGCAAGCCCGTTGACACTCCTCTTCCTGGTGGTTGGAGGAAGGAGGATGCTACTTCAGCGGAGGTAGTGGATGCCACTGTCTATCGACAGTTGGTGGGGTCGCTTATGTATCCGGTCAATACACGACCCGATATATGCTATGCAGTTAACCAGCTTTCGCAAGCTATGGTTAAGCCTACCAAGCTCTTTTGGAAGGCAGGCAAGCATGTATTGCGCTATATTAGTGGCACATCGAGATATGGTCTATGGTACAGACAGGAGGATGGAGCGAAGCTTTCTGGCTTCACTGATGCAGATTGGGCAGGGAGCCCAACGGACCGGAAGAGCACTTCTGGAGGAGTTTTCAGCATTGGGTCGACAGCAGTTTCCTGGTACAGCAGGAAGCAGAGATCCGTGGCACTCAATTCAGCAGAGGCCGAGTACATGGCAGCAAGCTTGGCTGCATGTGAGGCTATTTGGATGAGGAAGATCCTCGCAGGTTTGTTCAGGTTGCATTTGGAGCCTATAGTGATTTATTGTGATAACCAGAGTTGCATTAAACTCTCGGCTAATCCAGTATTTCATGATAGATCCAAACACATCGACATCAGGTACCATCATATCAGAGATTGTGTTCAGCTGAGAATCATGTTACTTTCATATGTTCCCACGGAGGATCAGGATGCTGACATCTTGACGAAGGCGCTCACCAGGAGCAAGTTCGAATTCCACAGAGGCAGGATAGGGGTTGCGGATAATCCATATCTTGCTGAGAGGGAGTGTTGAAAATGCAGCAAGATGATGGAGCTTAGTGAAATGAAGTCGCCTTCACTAAGTGGGCCCGCAGGCAAATTCTGGCGCAAAATCTATTTTTTAGACTATGTCTATTTTTAGACATATGGAGCATGGTTCGGGGATTCCAGTTTGAGATTCTTGAAGTATGTGTCATGTTGGTAAAAAATAGATGAGACTCTATTTTTGAGGTCAAAGAGGTCGAAGTCTATTTTTAGACTGCCTCTCCTTAAAACAGGGAAGTCAAATATTATTTACCCTTAATAATATTTGGACTATAAATAGCAGTTTACTCTCTTGGAGCACTTCAGTTCGAGCTACAGAAGTGGCTCATGCATCTGACAGAGGAATCACGTGGTTCCCAAGGGTTTGATGGCATCATGCATGGTTGACTTCAGTTGGACTTCAGTGGCAGAAGTTTGGAGGAGTTAATGAGACAGATAGTGGAGTTGTGTTCTGTTTATTTTAGTTGAACTACTTGAGATTAGTTTAACTAGCTAATCAATTAGTTATGAGTGGAGTGAATTAAATATTATTTAATTCATTAATTAGTAACTCATTATTCAACTCAAGAACACATCAGTTCACTACAGTGCATGGACAGTTCAGTGGAGACCAGTGAAAGAGGTAGATGAAAGGGTGAGTACAACTATCAGTTGTGACATCAGTTGTGCATGAGATTTGCACCACACTTGGAGGCAATTTCCCATGATGATTGCGCTGTCAAGCCAAGGAGATTCGAACCTTGGATATCTATTTAGACAGGCCATGATTGCGCAATAGAGGCAGGCAATTAGTGGATGTGTTTTGAACCCGTGACTTGTTCAAAACCAAGCTAGTTTGTGTGTAACTTCATGAGACAGTACTGAGTACTTGTGAGGAGTATTGTACTGAGTTTGTTACATGTTTTCTCCATTATAATATACACAATAGCTGCGGGGTTTTCAGCTATAAGCTTTTCCCATACATATTGTGTTAATGTGTATGATGATTTGATGTGTTATCGCTTGTTTTATTTCCGCATGTGTGATGATCTGAGTGGAAGAGATTATGTGTTGCATATGAATTCGAATTGATATGTGATTAGGATAGTCTCGGTGGATAATTAATCATTATTCAGCAAATTTCTACAGCCACATGGGCCAACCAATGGCTGGCATGTGGCCTCCTCATGGCTGACAAAAAAATTTTATAGGCCAAAGCAGGCCTCCACAAGGTTCGAGCATGAGACCTCACCCCAGTTCACCAACCAGGGTCAAGGGATAACCTCGGCCTGAGACCATGCATTAAAACCCATATACCAAAGTTTTATGGCAACATATATTTCGGCGAACTAAACCATATTAGAACCACCGCAACCATAGTATATACATCATAACCCAAAGTTTGTGCAGCAGTTGGGTTGACAGTTTCACTGCGGTTTAAGTCTTGAACGAGGTGTTCACACAGGTGGGTCTCCAAATTTTATTTCCACGGTCAGGCCAACCAACGGGCAGCGATACATGCCTTGGGTAGGTGATCAAGTGCTCAAAATTATGCTAAAAAGGGAAAGTTATTGGAATGGTGTGGAACCTAAACAACCGCGTAGATCTCGTCGTTCTGAATCTGTTGCAACTTGTTTCGCAGAAAACCGACACCGTATGCTCCCAGAAACGCATTTTGTTTGCTTTGTCAACATTTTTGGAAAAAAAAATACAGGGGCAGGTTGTACTACTGACTGGGCATGCCCATGTGGCAGGTCGACTTGATCAATGTATTTCCTATGGTGAATGATATTTTGCCAAGTGGCACTTCTTGTTTGGTTTGAATTGGTGTGTTTTAGTTGGTTTTTGGGTCGCCAATCACAGGCTACCATGTGGCCCAGCTAGGGGCCGCCACGTGGTAGCTTGAGGGCCACCAAAATTAGGTCAAGGTCCGAGCAGAGCGGGCGGGGGTCGGACCCGTGACCTGCAAGCATCTATCATAAAGTCTTTCCACTGCGTCATCGTAATGATTCTTAATATATTATGGGTTTCATATACTTTTATATCATATGGTTTCCATCATGGGGGATTGGGTCGAGGTCTAGCCCCAGCCATGGTCACCGCCTGGGGGCGGAACCATGGGCGCAATGTTAGCCCCATGCGCCCCCCCCCCCCCCCCACAATAAACTAACTGTAACATCAAACGGTCAGCCGAAACCAGTGCCATGTGTCCACCCTAAGCCACGGAGAAGGCAGTCTTCAAACCACACGAGATTTTTTTTATTAAAAAAAAATTATTTAACCATATCTTATATGGTTTGAAATCGAGACTTTAAGCCTTATTGGAAACATTAATGCGCCGAAAAATTTGCCCAGAATTTTGGCATTCCGTTAGAGGATTTGGGGGCAAAGTTGTAGGATGCTTCTGGATTTGGTGGAAATTGTGGAGCAATTAGTGAAAAAACTTGGGGAATTCATAACTTACTCATTTTTTGACCAAATTCGAGCTACAAAGAGGCTACACATGAATTTCTTGGCATTCTGGAACCATTGGAACATGTTTCAAATTTTTTTGAGCATTTTAAACATATGTAATCACATTTTTTAGCATAATAGAAGAGGGCCAAGCCATTGGAAGTTGGACCAAGGAGACGTAGCTTAGGCGGGGTGCACTCTGTCATCATGTGTTGTTGTGTTACTATTTATGGCAATGTTCATGTATGTTAGATGATGTTGTTTAGTGTTTTTCTTATGTTCATTTTCTCAATAAATTCACATAAAAAATCATGGTTAATTTGTAATTTACCTCATAATACTCAAGCACTTTTTTTATATTATGAATTGCAATTTAGCATAGCAGACACTAATTTTACCATTCAAATCAAGTTGGTATCAGAGCACAACTTGTGCAATGAAAATTTAATTTTTTTGCAAGTGTTTAAATGCTTACAAGGTTGAAGCTCAAGAGAGGATAAGGCAAGCATGTGGGTGCACATTCTCAAGTTGGAGCAAGGAGAAGGAGGGCACAATTGTCACAATCTCCACCACAAGATTCACCTCTTTTTCTAGCTGAGGCTTTAGTAAGCATGTCCCATGAAGGAGGAAATGATAACATGACATAGCATAGAAGGCTTTCAGGAATGTTTTCTTTGACATGATAGAGATGGTGAAGGTCCTCTATGAAGAGAGGAATACAAGGTTGCAGGGTGAAAGTTCCAGGGCTCCAAGAGGAGAGGGTTGATGCAGGGGCATTAGATTTGGAAAATACTTTGTATTTTAATGGACTTAGGGGTTTTGATTTTTTAAAAGAATATTTATTTTTATGTAATTTTTAATGGGTTTTTGAGTGATTTTAATTATTTAGAGGATTTTGTAAATGTTCCTGAATGATTGGAGAACATGAGGGAAATAGGATAGTTCATATTCATAAGGATTGAAAGATTTAGAAATTGATTGTAAATCTTAAGTTAGAATCAGTTCCATGATTTTATGAGGATTTTTAGGGATAAAAGATAAGTTTTAGGACCTTGAGGATTTAGAGGATTCTATTGAGAGATTGAAGGATCTGAACCTAAATTGGTTCATCATAATTTGTATAAAAATAATAATCCTAAAAGGCAAGAAAAAGGTAGAAGTAGAAGCAGACAAGAATTAGAGTAGGGTTTTGAAAGTAGAGTTTGTTAAGCCTACGGGCAGCTGTAAAAAGAGCCATTGATTTGAAAATCAGGCCATAGACCAGAAGGTCTTTGTAATTTGATTTCTTCTGTATATATGAAGGAAATTGTTCTGAAATATATGTGATTTAATTGATTTAATTCTGTGAGTAGAATACTTGAATTATGGATATCTCAAGACAGGATTAATATTTTGATTAAGCTGAATAGATAGGGGTTACATATATTCTGAGGGAGATTTGAGGAAATTGCAATCATCGGTCACTGCAAGAATCGATGACAGAGGAGGAAATCTGAATTTAAATTCGGAATTCGGTATATGGACATGTTGTTTTGAAAAACCATATAATGTCATGGAGCTGGAGTGATAGAACAGCGAAGATTTGATTGATGATAGAAAGTACAACAGAGATAAGATCTCTGTTTATCGCAACAAGAAAGGGAACTTCAAAGGCGTAATTGGAAGGGCAAGCAAGAGCGAGAAATCAAAATTTAAAAGGGTCACAGCAATCATTGGATTGAAAGACCAACGAATTGTTTGGAAGGAGGAATGCAGGTTCGAACTTGGGATCAGAATCTGCGTAAACATTGAAGAGAGGTGGATTCATAAATGGTGTGCACCGGAAGTTGGAGTTATGTAATTGGATGAAATTCAAGTAATGGCGCAGAGGAATCGATGTAACAGCAAAGGTGAAGTGTTGTTTGAAGATACCATGAACAAATTACATTTCACAAGTGGAGTTGTTTTAACCTTGAAATGAAACGAAGGAATAGCAGAAGTGAAAGGCGCAGAGGTCTTTAAAACTTGTTCGGAATGTGGAATCAACCCACGAGTAAATTGGGACTATGAAGTCGGAATGGACTATGAAATCAATGGAATTTCATAAGGCGCGAAGAGTGAAGCGGAATGTGAGTCAAGACAAAATGATGAACAGTAAGGGTGGTTTTTTAAAACCAAACCGGTGGTCTCGCGCTGCTTCCAAATGGTAACCGATTTCATTGTATTCGAACACGATAGCATTCATTGATAGACGCGTGGCATCGGTGGTAATTGAAAACCATTTTTGTCACGTGAAAATGAAGAATTAAACTCCGTGCATCTTGGTAATGAAGTGCAGGAAGGCGCCAGCCGTCAGATGTTATTGCATAATGGATGGATTTGATGCGGAGATAAAATGTAGACCATATGTGGTTTAATATGCAATTGAAACTCGACATGTGTATGCCCAATCATTAGGCAGAATCAGTAAGTTTTAAAGTGTTGTGGGCCAGAATTAAATGTTATGTTGAAATTTGGGGTTTTTAAACCAAGTTTTAGAACATTAACATGGCAAATATATATTAATGAATGATGCCGAAATGATATTAATAATTCATAACATTCTAGACAGTGGGCACATTTAATGAATGATGGGAAGATGGTTGGTAAGTATGGGTTGTCATATATATATGTGGTGATTCCTTGAGTTATATTCAAAAGTCGAACCTTTGATCTCAAAAGAAATGAAAAGTCTGGGTTCAAAAATATATAAATGTTGATTAAACATTTATATTGGCAAAGCTGTGGGGAACCACTAGTGCAAGTGTTAGCCGAGATTTAAATTTGGGTTTTAATGCAAAACAAATATTGATTGAGATGCCATCATATAGGTGATGTTTGGAAAATGGTTATTTAACCATAAGTTAAATGAAAAGTAGCTTCTGCGTATGGATTGGTTTGTATAACCCATTAGGGGAATTTTGAGGTCTAAAATGGGTCTCCTAAGAAAAATGTACAACAAAAATAAACTTTATAAGAACCAATAGGATTCAAGATGATGATGTCAACCATGGGGGATGATTGACCATTTTTTAAATAAAAGGGTAAAAAGATTAAAAAATAATAAAATTATAAAACTACTTTTTCAGCTCGTATTTTCAACTTATCTCCCAAATTTTTTACTCAAATTTCAAGCAAGAGTAGTCATTAGATGAAAAATTTAATTCCTCATCTAAGGAGTACCCATGTTGCATACTTTCGATGGACCCTACTACACGAAAAATGAGAAATACATAAAAAACCATGATTAAAATCACGTTTTTCATGTATTTCTCATTTTTCATGTAGTAGGACCAATTGAAAGTATCCAACATGGGTACTCCTTAGATGAGGAATTAAATTTTACATCCAACGAGTACTCCCCCTTGAAATTTGATTAAAAACTTTGAGAGATAAGTTGAAAATATATTTTTTCTTTTTGCCCTCTAAAATTTGATGATGTCATCAAATCTTATTTTATTATTTCCACTATTATTTTATAATTTCCTTAGGAGACCCATTTTAGACCTCAAAATTCCCCAATAAATGCACAGGTTTTTATTATAATATCTCAATCAGAGATTTGAAAGAAAGCTTCTGCAATTAAAATAATTTGCCCAGATTTGAAAATAGTTTTGGTTAAAATTTGGAATGCATTTTTATATGCATATAGAGTGAGAATGTGGGTTTAGCAGCACTCAGGCTGTTATTAAGTGGTATCAGAGATGGAAATAACTCTTTTTGAAAGTTCAAGTTTTTTCTAATTGAATGCATGTGTGATGAAGAAGATCAGATTTTTTGAAACTGATAAATTGCAGCATATAGAGATGCAGTGCAGGTGAGAGGTAAAGCAAGATCATACATGGATTTTGAAGGTGAGTTGAAAAATGTTATTTTAACTCTGGCTTGAAGAACATGTTTGCAGAATTCAGGTTGCAGGCAGGTTGAATAAAATCTCAGCAAAGGAAGATCACAGCTTTGAGAGCAGTGATAAAGAAATCCAGTATGGATTCTAAGTGGAAGAATAATGTTGTAGAACCTTGAATAATTCCAATAGAGGTTAGATGAATAGGACAATTGTGTTCTAACAATTGCATATGAGTTGAAGCCTAAAAGGATCAAAGAGGAATGCTCAAGAGGTTCCAGCAGATAGAGGACTGGTGCTTGCCAAAAGACCAAATCCAGAGAAGAGGATTGGTGAGGTGAGTTGTAACAAGGAGAACTTGTTATTGCAGAGGTACAGCTCATGGTGAATGAGTGAGAAACTCATGAAGGCAGAGATGGAGAAGAATATGACTACTGATAGTCATAGAATAAATAGCAGAGGTTCAGAGAGAGACCATAACAGAGATAAGGAGAAATAAAATGCCAAGGAAAATGGCATAGAACAGCAGTTAGCTGATGCAGAATATGAGAGAGAGTTAGCTGAGATCAGAGAACAATTTTATAAATTGAAATTGATGGTAGAATAAAGCCAGAGAGTTGGTTGGCTCATGAAGAAGAGAGTAAAGTGGCAGAGGCTACAACAGAAGAGAGAATAGCAAATGAATATGCATTTTGCAGAAGAACTGAAGAAGCTTGAACAGAGAATGAATGTACAGTTGGGATGTACAGAACTCAGAGCAATTGAGTTGAAAATGGAAGTTTCCATTTGTGAAGCAGAAGAGGAAATTATTGATGATTTCCTGAACTATTGGACAAGTCCAAATCAACTGCATAATGTAAAGCCTTGTGTTTTTTAATCTAATGATTTTGATGTGATTACAGGTTTTGCAGAAGAAGATGAGCAATCTTTTGAAGTTGTCAAAAGTATGAAAGAGTATCTTCCAGAAGATAAATACTCTGAAGCAGAAAGCAGTGATGCATTTGAAGCTGTTACAGCACAGGAATAAATTCTTATGGATGCAGAAGAAGAGATTCAGTATGAAGCACTGATATGTGAAGCAACAGTTGATACTATTGAATTTTGTAATTTGCAAACTAAAAATTTATGTAAAAATGCAGGAATTGTAAATGATGATGAAATACTTCAGCGATGCCACAAAGAAATCGCATTGCTGGAATATTTTTTGGAAAACTCAGAGTATGATAAAGAGATTGCAAAAGGCAGAGTTCACTACAGTGAACAAGAACAGGAAAACATCATGAGAGCAGATGGTGTGAAAGAAAGTCTTGTTGACAGTCTTGAGAATTCTTCAGAGAATTCTTTGGGAAAAATGAATCAGCATACTGATGTGCTGATTGGGGAGGAAATTTTAGAACAGCATATTGAAATGTTGGCAGGAGGAAGAAAGGCACTGAAGCCTTATGATTTTTGTTTTAATAATTGTTTTATGAATGCAGATTTTGTTGCAGATGTTGGAGGAAATTTGACACAGTTGGACAGTTAAATAAAAGAGAAGGCAGAAAATTTTGTGGAATTATTTAATCCATGGAATGAAGAAATTGAATTGCTGGAAATTATGTTGAATAATCAGAATTCAGTACATGAAGAGAAATCTCAATTTCAAAATTTGGAATTGCAGATGCAAGGGAATGAAGATAGCAGTAAACGGTATACTATGTACCAGTCCAATGAATTGTTGAAGGAAGAAGGCAAAGAAATTGTCTTAAGTGATAATTTGGAAGAATTTTTCAGTTGCAGAAAACAAGAGGGTAAGGATGATAGGGTGGCAGTAAGAATTCAGCAGGCAAGAGTTCAGCAAGCAGGAGTAAGAATAAAAGATCAACAGTTAAGGAGTGAAAGAAATCAGCAATCAGAAGATTTATTGGATAGAGAAATTGAATTGATTAGAAGGATAGTGATGAAAGTGTCTCAAAAGAAGACATCAGCAAGAAAGAAAAGCAGTAGCAGCAAAAGGAAGACAATGACAGATTGTGAAAGGGCAGCCAGTGGAGCAAGGCAGCATAAAATATGGAGACCTGGAGAAAAGCAGCAAACAACAGCAGATGTAGATGATCAGTTACACAACAATGTGTGGGATCCAGGAAGACAAGGACTAAAAGCACATGATCAAGAGATCATGATTAATTTTAACCTTGGGAGTTTGATGCAGGGGCATTAGATTCGGAAAATACTTTGTATTTTAATATACTTAGGGGTTTTGAGTTTTTAAAAGAATATTGATTTTTATGTATTTATTAATGGGTTTTTGAGTGATTTTAATTATTGAGAGGATTTTGTAAATGTTCCCGAATGATTGGAGAACATGAGAGAAATAGGATAGTTCAGATTCATAAGGACTGAAAGATTTAGAAATTGATTGTAAATCTTAAGTTAGAATCAGTTCCATGATTTTATGAGGATTTTTAGGGATAAAAGATAAGTTTTAGGACCTTGAGGATTTAGAGGATTCTATTGAGAGATTGAACGATCTGAACCTAAATTGGTTCATCATAATTTGTATAAAAATAATAAGCCTAAAAGGCAAGAAAAAGGTAGAAGTTGAAGCAGACAAGAATTAGAGTAGGGTTTTGAAAGCAAAGTTTGTTAAGCCTATGGGCAGCTGTAAAAAGGGCCATTGATTTTAAAATCAGGCCATAGACCAGAAGGTCTTTGTAATTTGATTCTTGTGTATATATGAAGGAAATTGTTCTGAAATATATGTGCTTTAATTGATTTAATTCTGTGAGTAGAATACTTGAATTATGGATATCTCAAGACAGGATTAATATTTTGATTAAGCTAAATAGATAGGGGTTACATATATTTCTAAGGGAGATTTGAGGATTGCAATCATCGATCACTGCAAGGATCGATGACGCAGGAGGAAATCTGAATTTAAATTTGGAATTCAGCATATGGACATGTTGTTTTGAAAAACCATATAATGTCGTGGAGCTGGAGTGATAGAACAGCGAAGATTTAATTGATGATAGAAAGTACAACAAAGATAAGATCTATGTTTATCGCAACAAGAAAGGGAACTTCAAAGGCGTAATTGGAAGGGCAAGCAAGAGCGAGAAATCGAAATTTAAAAGGGTCACAGCAATCGTTGGATTGAAATACCATCGAACTGTTTGGAAGGAGGAGTGCAGGTTCAAACTTGAGATCAGAATCTGCGTAAACATTGATCAGAGGTGGATTCATAAATGGTGTGGACCGAAAGTTTGAGTTATGTAATTGGATGAACTTCAAGTAATGGCGCAGAGGAATCGATGGAACAGCAAAGGTGAAGTGATGTTTGAAGATACCGTGAAAAAATTACATTTCACAAGTGGAGTTGTTTGACCCTTGAAATGAAACGAAGGAACAGCAGAAGCGAAAGGCGTAGAGGTCTTTAAAACTTGCTCAGAATGTGGAATCAACCCACAAGTAAATTGGGACTATGAAGTTGGAATGGAGTATGAAATCGAATGGAATTTCATAAGCCGCGAAGAGTGAAGCAGAATGTGAGTCAAGACAAAGTGATGAACAGTAAGGGTGGTTTTTTAAAACCAAACCAGTGGTCTCGTGCTGCTTCCAAATGGTAACCGTTTTCATTGTATTCGAACGCAATAGCATTCATTGATAGACGCGTGGCATCGGTGGTAATTGAAAACCATTTTTGTTGTGTGAAAATGAAGAATTAAACTCCGTGCATTTTGGTAATGTGATGGTCGTGGGATCATTGTATTGAAGTGCAGGAAGGCGACAGTCGTCAGATGTTATTGCAGAATGGATGGATTTGATGCGGAGATAAAATGTAGACCATATGTGGTTTAATACGAAATTGAAACTCGACATGTGTATGCCTGGTCATTAGGCGAAATGGGTAAGTTTTAAAGTGTTGTGGGCCATAATTAAATGTTATGTTGAAATTTGGGGTTTTTAAACCAAGTTTTAGAACATTAACATGGAAAATATATATTAATGAATGATGTCGAAGTTATATTAATAATTCATAACATTCTGGACGGTGGGCACATTTTATGAATGATGGGAAGATGGTTGGTAAGTATGGGTTGTCATATATATATATATGTGGTGATGCCTTGAGTTATAGTCAAAAGTCGAACCTTTGATCTCAAAAGAAATGAAAATTCTGGGTTTGAAAATATATAAATGTTGATTAAACATTTATATTGGCAAAGTTGTGGGGAACCACTAGTGCAAGTGTTAGCCGAGATTTACATTTGGGTTTTAATGAAAAAAAAATATTGATTGGGATGCCATCATATAGGTGATGTTTAGAAAATGGTTATTTAATCATAAGTTAAATGAAAAGTAGCTTCCGCGTATGGATTGGTTTCTATAACTACGGGTTTTTATTATAATATCTCAATCAGAGATTTGAAAGAAAGCTTCCGCAATTAAAATAATTTTCCTAGATTTGAAAATAGTTTTGGTTAAAATGTGGAATGCATTTTTATATGCATATAGAGTGAGAATGTGGGTTTAGCAGCACTCAGGCTGCTATTAAGGGTACTCCAGGAGGGGGAGGTAATGGAAATGGTGATAAGACACCATCTACTCTACCATAATCCTCACCATCATCTTCCCCTTCATATTCATATTCTTCCACTGCTACAACCCTTACTCATACTCATCAAAGTACATCAAAAGGAATTGGTAAAACAAGCTTGCTAAAACTTGATATTAAAATTGAGTTGCCTATGTATAATGGTGAAGTGAATGCAGAGAAGCTTGAAAATTGGGTTCGTCAGTTGGAGGTCTACTGCAAGATTCAAATCCTTCAAGATGATGCTACAAATATTCATCTAGCTTCTTTGAGACTAGAGGGTGCAACACTAGTATGGTGGGAATCCAAGACACAAGATGAGATAAAAAAAACATTGTAAGATTTCAATCTCTTGGTTTAATTTCATTGATGCAATTAAAATACAATTTTACCCTCTACAATATATGAAAAAATTCATCACGAATTGGCAGAACTTTAGACAACTTAAAGGTAAAAGTGTGCAAGATTACACCCAAGAATTTAGAAGAAGAGCTCTTATGTTAGGTGTTTATTTACATTCACAAGACACATTGTTGAAGTATATAGGAGGTTTACATAGCTACCTAAGGCATACTATCCATTAAAAAGGAAGGAGAGAAAATGACATGAAAACATTGTTCCAAAGAGTGTCATGATGAGGACCATTGTTGGAAGCTTCATTTAGAGATGAGGCCCAATAAATTCAACAACGAGGGGAAACAAAAAACAGCTACAACCACTCAACAGGATTTGGGATCCGATTCAGGTGAGGAAGAAAAAATTACATCCATGGGTATGAAAGGAAAAGAATCATTTGCTAGCACTAGTTCAACAAATTGTCACACTAATACTCCAAATTAAGAAACAAGGATTTAATTATTTCATGTGAGGGTTATTTCAAAATATACAAAAATCGACACACTATTTGATAGTGGGTCTCAAGCCAATTTGATATCTGAAGACTTAGTCAAGAAACTTAATCTTGAAACCATTCCACATCATAAACCATATCCATTGGGTTGGATATGCAAGAACACAAATTTACAAGTTACAAGAAAGTGTATTCTTCGGTTTTCAATCAGAGCAAACTTCATTGACGAAGTTGAATTAGATGTTGTACCACTTGATATTTCAAGAATTGTTTTGGGTATTCATTACCTCTATGATAGAAAATCCATCTTCTATCGCCATGAAAACGAGTACCACTTGTTCAAATATGGTGTGGATTATATTGTGAGAGCTCATCACAAGAAACTAAATCTTTCATTAGTTAATGCAAGGCAAATTAAAAGACTAGTGAATTCAAGCAAGAATTTTGTGCTTCTTATGATTAAAACAAAGAATGATGTTGATTATGAAGCTTTTCAAGGTTGTGATCCAAAGTTGAAATCTGATTTGATTGAAGTGGTTAATCAAAATAATGAGATGTTTCAAGAACCAAAGGGATTACCTCCCAAGATGGGAATATAGCATGAAATACAGTTGCAGCAAGATTGTCCCTTCCTAACATTAGCATGTATAGAATTTCGGTGATGCAGAGTGCTGAAATCAAAAAGAAAATTCACATTTGTTGGAAAAAGGGATCATCCGACCAAGTACTTTGCCATGCAGGTCACCTATTGTGTTGGTGCCAAAGAAGGATGGAACATGGCGCATGTGTGTGGATTTCCATGAATTTAACAAAATTATGGTAAAGAACCGTTATCCAATTCCTAGAATAGATTATTTACTTGATCAATCGAAAGATGCAAAGTATTTTACTAAGTTGGACTTAAGGAGTGGTTACCATCAAATTATAATTGTTGAAAGTGACATTTGGAAGGCAGCATTCAAGACAAAGGAAGGTTTGTTTGAATGGATTGTTATGCCTTTTTTTTATGTAATGCTCCTGCTACCTTCATGTGTGTGATGAATGATGTGTTGAGGTCATTTCGTGGTGAGTTTTTTATAGTTTACTTATATGATATCTTGATTTTCAGTAAATCACTTGATGAACATGTCATGCATGTAATAAAAGTACTTGATGTCTTAAGGAAAGAATAGTTGTTTTTGAAGATGTCAAAATGTAAGTTTGCTAAAACTTCTTTGGTGTACTTGGGGCATATTGTTGGAGGAGGTGATTTGAAGATAGACCCCTCTAAGGTTGAGTTCATTGTGAATTGGCCAACGCCCAAGACAGTCACTGAGGTAAGAAGTTTTTTGGGAGCAGGCAAATATTGGAGGAAGTTTATTGCTAACTTCTCTTCTATCGCAGCTCCATTGCATGCATTGACTAGTGTGAAAAAGGTCTTCGAGTGGGGAGGCAAGCAGCAAAAATCATTCGATTATTTGAAAGAGAAGATCAGTTCAGTCCCAATACTTGCACTATCGGAGTTGAGAAAACCCTTTTAGATTCACATTTATGCAAGCAACTACGCCATGGGCGCGGTCCTTATGCAACATGGTAAGCCCATTTCATTTCATTTAGAAAATTTCAATGGTGCAGTGATTAACTATCTTACTTATGAATGCATTGGTTCAAAGTGTGAAAAAGTGGAAACACTACTTGATGGAAAAGGAAACCATCATACACACCAACCACCAATCATTGCAATACTTGCAATCGTAAACTAAGTTGCAGCGATCAAGGCACTTTCGATGAATGGGTTTCCTACAGCAATTGTACTTGTTCATCAGGTATAATAAATGTATATACAACAAGGTTGTTGATATGCTTTCTAGGCCTATTGTTAGTGCAGCTACTTTACTCAAGCATAATTTTGTTTTGCATGAAATTTATGTTGAGAAATATGAATTTGATAATGACTTTCAAGATGCTTATGAAAACTTGAGTCAAGGCAACCAAGTAGAGGAATTGGATTACCATGTACATAATAACTTCTTGTATCATTTGTGAAAGCATTGTATTCCACAAGGGGGGGGAGTGAATTTCATAAGGGAAGCACGCACTTCTCTTATTATTGGACATTTTGGTGTAAGAAAAACAATGTCACATCTTTAGAGGTATTGTTATTGGCCTCGTATGCATGAAAGTGTGTCACATTTCATTAAAGTTTGTTCATTGTGTGCAGTTAGTAAGCCTAGAAATAGGAAGTTAGGATTGTACACACCATTTCCCGTACCTTCATGTCCATGGGAGAGTGTTTCTATGGATTTTGTAGGAGGTCTTGCATTGTAAAAAAGAGGTCATGATTATTTGTATGTAGTTGTGGATAGGTTCAACAAAATGTGTATATTAATTCCATGTAAAAATAAAATCACAACTGAACAAACAGGTCACTTATTCTTTCATCATGTTTGGGTTCATTTTGGATTTCCCACATCCATTGTTACTGATCGAGATTCTCGATTTGTTGGGAATTTTTGGTCAATTTTGTGGGACTTGATGCATACCAAGTTGAAAAAGAGTACAACCTTTCATCCACAAACAAATGGTTAGAACGAAATGGTCAATATAAGAGTACATCTTCTTCAAGGATATTGCAACAAGCATCCTAAGTTGTGGGATGAAAACTTGCACTACATTCAGCATGCTTACAATTGTGCAAAACACTCATCTATACAAACATCGTCATTTGATGCATGTCTTGGATACTTGCCTAGATCGCCATTGGATTGAATTTTTGGGAAGGGTGTTTCTATTGATGGTCATAGTGACATAGAAAAAGCCAAGAAGTTCATAAAAAAAATCCAATTGATACATCAAACAGTTCAAGATCAGCTTGAAAAGAGCCAAGGCAAGTACAAAGCAAGGCACGACAAGCATCATGTATATAACAAGTCCGAAGTTGGTGATGAAGTTTGGCCTCACATTATCAAATAGAGGCTTCAAGGGGAAGGTAAAAAAATGAAACCAATATGTTATGGTTCTTTTAGAATTTTGGAAATGATTGGTGACAATGACTTCAAGTTAGATTTGCCTTCATATATGAAAATTTACTATGTTGTTAATGTTAAGAACTTAAGGTTGTATGAGCCTCCACTGATTGAATATCAAGGAGAAAATGTTCAGATTCCATCTATTGAATACTTTTCTCTATAATACCTTGATGAGCTTTAGCATGATACCATTCTTGACAGAAGAAAAAGAACATCAAAATGAGTGAGTGTAGACTACCATTGTGGGGCTCAAAGGCACAAATCCAAGCAAGGAAAAATGGATCAAAATTGGAAAGGTGATGGAACCGTACCCTCATGTAATGAACAATAGAAAGTGACCTTTTGGGGTCCAAAAGCTTCCAATGGAGACAAGTGATTAGGTGCTCAAAATTATGCTAAAAAATGAAAGTTGTCGGAATTGTGTGGAACCTAAACAACCACGTAGATCTCGTCATTCTGAATCTGGCACAACTTGTTTCGCGGAAAACAAAAATAGTATGCTCCCATAAATGTGTTATGTCCTCTTTGTCGAATAGGCAAATTTTTGGGAAAAAAAAAGTACAGGGACAGTTCAATCAGCAGTCTGTACTGCTGACTAGGCATGCCCATGTGGCAGGTTGAATTGGTCAGCATATTTCCTCTAGTGAATGATATAGTGCCAAGTGCACTGCCTGGTTGGTTTGAATTGGCATGTTTTAATTGGGTTTCGAGTGGTGAATCACACGTTGCCACGTGGCCCAGCCAAGGGTCGCCACGTGGCAGCCCGAGCGCCACCAAAATTGGATCAAGGTCCAAGCGAAGCGGGCCGGGGTCAAACCCATGACCTCCAAGCATCCAACATAAAGTCTTGCCACCGCACCATCGTAATGATTCTTAATATATTATGGATTTCATATACTTTTGTTATCATTTGGTTTTCGTCATGGGGGAGGGGGTCGGGGTCTAGCTCCAGCCTTGGTCACCGCCTAGGGGCGAGACCATGGGTGGGAGGCTAGCCCCGCACCCCTCCCCACCCCCCATTATACTAACCGTAACATCAAACGGTCCGCCAACCGGTGCCATGTGTCCACCCTAAGTCGCGGAGAAGGCAGTCTTCAAACCACGTGGGATTTTTTGTTATCAAAAAAAACATATTTAACCATATCCGATATGGTTTGAAATGCAGAATTTGGGCCTTATTGGAAAATTGTGGCACTTCGTTAGTGAATTTGTGGCGAAATTGTAGGATGGTGCTGGATTTGGTGGAAATTGTGGAGCAGTTAGTGTAAAAACTTGGGGAAGTCATAAATTACTTTTTTTTTTACCAAATTCGAGGCAGAAAGAGGCTACATAGGAATTTTTGGGTATTT
Source organism: Pinus albicaulis (assembly GCA_034641835.2). Taxonomy (NCBI): domain Eukaryota; kingdom Viridiplantae; phylum Streptophyta; class Pinopsida; order Pinales; family Pinaceae; genus Pinus; species Pinus albicaulis. The sequence continues at coordinate 706,535,192 of CM076573.1, read as the reverse complement.
TGGAGCCATTGGAATGGGTTTCAGAGCTATTTTAACATTGTAAAAATATTTAATCACACTTTTTAGCATAATAAAAAGGGTTAAGCCATTGGAAGCTGGACCAAGGAGACGTATCCCAGGCGGGGTGAACTCCTTCATCATGTGTTGTTGTGTTACTGTTTATGGTGATGTTCATGTTTGTTACATGTTGTTGTTAATTGTTTTTTTATGTTAATTTGCTCAAGAAATTCACATAAAAACTCATGGTTAACCTGCAATTTACCTCATAATCCTCAAGCACTTTGTTTATATTCTGAATTGGAATTTAGCACAAGGAACACTAATTTTCCCATTCAGATCAGCAGGGTTCCGCTGACCCTAACACCAATCAAACCTGTGTTTAAAACTAGATTCAATTCAACAACTCCAGCGGGAAATTGTACAACCAATTTTGAAATCAATGGCAAGTAGGAGGCCACTTGGCGGAAATTTAGCTGGAAAATGGGTCAATAGGTGCGATTAAGGAGGAAAAAAATTGCACCCAGGGCAGCGGGAATCTTGCCGACATGGGGCGAAATTGTCACTCCACATCGCGAAAAGGGGAATTTGTAGAACAAATTACAAGTGTGAATTGTAGGAAAATTAGAAAAAAAAACTTCATTGGAGCATAACTCATTCAATTTTTTACCTTTTTTGGAGTAGAAAGAGCCCAACTAGGGGTTATTTATTGTTCTGGAGCCATTGGACACATTTTTTAAGCATTCTAAGTATTGTAACTTGATGTAAACACACTTTTTTTATCATAATGAAATAGGTCCAACTATTGGAAGTTGGACCGTGAGATGTAGCCCAGGAGGGGTGAACTCCTTCATCATTTTTTGTTTTGTGTATATTGTTATGGTACTGATGTCTTCTTTATTTTTTTCAAAACTGAGTTTAAAAACATGTTAATGTGTTCATGAAATTGACATAAGTGTTTAAAAATCCTAATCTCTTCATTTACAAATCTTGACATAAATCCTCAAGCTTTCATATGCATATCAAGGAACTTCTTCAAAGAGCCTCTCGAACATTTTGTCCTTCACTAGTATGCCTTCTACATGACCACGGTCTACCACTTTCTTTGTGAGATCTAGGTTCTTGTCAACACTTCTTCAACAAATGTTTATTTTTAATGTTGGTTCCTCAACTTCTCTTATGCTGAGTTGTTGGCTTCGTCTATTAATTCAAGATTGGTTCTAGTTTCAAGGACAAATCATTCCACACAGTATTTTTTCCATCGATTATTATTATCTTCTTACAAGTCGACTTCCTTACATTAAATCACTATCATTGTCTTCGTGTGTCACAGACTCATTGTCCATATATAATTCATTTCTCATTGTCATATTAGTTACATTATTATTGTTATTAGTTTTCATAACAGTCATATGTGACTTGTCAAATGATAGTCATTGTCCATACATCAAGTTGATGCCATAGAATTGGACGTAGGTGTGATTCTACATATAGAAAATAAGTGGACCATGTAAGGATGCCAAATTTCAATACCTTATATCATTATATGATCTTCAGAACTCATCGAAAATATAACTGTGATAAAGTGCCACAACGTGCCACCAATGTCATAATCCATGAAGCTTTTTATCCAAACCCATTTCTAAGGAGCATAAGCCATTTTAGAGCGAGGCCTCATACATCAAGGGTTATTTTCTTCAAGAGAGAGTTATCAACTGTAATGATTCCATTTATATCATAAAAAGAGCTAGAATAAAAATCTTAGGCAATGTGTTGCACAAGATGCATCATCTATGGGGATGCATCATGCAAGATGAAAAGGTGAGAGGGATTTCATTTGGTTGGTTCCTTTAACTGTTCAATCCTCAAACTATTATACCCTAACCTATAACATCAAATATCATGTAGGATGTCCTTCCCAAGCAAAATTCTTAATCATGTTAATTTTGAATAAACAATTGATTTCTCAAGAATTCCTGTAGAATATTTGATTTTCACTTACTGACTTATTTTCTCTTAACACGAGAGGAAACCATTGTATTAAAACCTATGAAATATTATATATACATACATCACCATCAAAAAAATTCTTTAATCCTTTGGACAATGAGATTCTCAAAAAAACTTAAATGGATTTCTTGATCGAGATAATAAATGCAAGTCCTTCGTAGATCGATTTCAATATACTCAAAGGTCCTTCTTCTAAGTATGGTATTCGAGTTACAGTATGGTGAAACTTTAGATCACATAGTTTACAGAAGAAGCAAGCTTTAAAGTACAAACTTGTATATAGTGATACCACTATAGTAAGATCCATAATGTAGAGCGGGTCACATATGGGCCATTTTGAATAAAGGTATAAGCCATAGATCCAACGATAACGTATGTGATTCAAACAAGAATATCATCATTCACAAAAATTCGATTCAGTTTGAAAAATAATTTGAGTCATACTTGACTAGTGCATGCCATCCTCAACGAGCCAGAAAATGATCCACCACAGGGATGTGAATCACTCAATTTGATGTATTTGAGCCACATTGCGTCTATTTATATAGTGTGAGTTTTTTAGATGTATTTCCAGCTACCACAGATTCCACCGAATCAAATTTTCTAGGGTTTCCATAGAGTCCTTCTCATTTGATCTAAAAAAACGTGTGTGAGCTTGAGACCTCCATATTCAAGCCACTTATGCTCTAATACCATGTTGGAAATCGGAAGGCTTTTCATCTTATTATTAGATTTCCATTATATGATAATTACTTGTGAGACTATTAGCATGTTATTATTATGTTTTCTTTCTTCATCAAAAAATTACCATAAAACATGAAGGCCACAAAAGACAATAGAACACAAGATATAGGCTCCAAGCCAAGGCAAACCCCATCTGAGGGGAAAACCCAAAAAAATCTCTCCCTATAGAATCAAATCAAATGAGATATCCAAGACCCAAAACCATAGAAAACTTCCACCTCTACATGCCAAGTTAAGCCTTTATTCTTTCCAACATATCCATCAGCAACATACCAACAACAAGAAATAAACCAATAGATAACTTCCACTCTTTCCAGCTCAAGAAGTAACTCTTTTCTTCCATAATTTGGCCCCCCTCATCTTCTCCATCTTCTTTGCAATATTTTAGACCAAATCTTCAATATTGCTTATCCAAATGAGTTCCATATTCCCTCTTTTTATATAGTTTAGAGGGGGTGAAAATAGACACGTTCATTGGGGCAGGGCCAACTGGGCACCTAGAGGGGTTTCTGACCCAAAATTACATATTTAATAATTCATTTTCTTTTTTCTTTTTTAATATTTCCAAATAGCCGTACTTTGACTCAAAAACTTGGAAGCGTGAAGAACATGCTTGTCTAGAAAATAATAATAATTTTCTTTCTTTTTCCTTTCTTTTGCTTTTTACATCAAATACATAATGGTACAAATTATGAAGATTGAAACTAGTTATATTCTCCAATACTACTTTGATTAGATGAACCATGAGCATGGAGTTAACACAAGAATAAAACACACTATGCTTGCATGGTTTAGTTCCATGTACATGTTCAACTTTTGAAAGCAATATTTTTCATTATCATTATGCCATTTATGCCCAACACTGCAATCTTCTATACATCCCTTGGTAAGTACAAAATTTATGGCAACGCTGAGGTAGTAGTCTAACAAGACAACAATTTGACTCTTTTTTTGGGCAGATTTTCTAAACAATTTTTCCCAAAATAAGGTCAGGAAACAGAAAAAATGTAGTTTTTGGTTGTGGAGTCTACATAATTTGAGTGTCTCAAACATTTTCTAGGATGCGGAATCTATTTATGCATTAAAAAATTCACTTTAAATGATGGAACATTATGATCTCACCTAGAATAATGTCATTGAATTCCAATGAAAAGGCCAAAATGTCACATCATTAGACAACAACATATTTATACTTATCATTCATTTATGCTATACCTTGTGAGTGGGACGGAGAAGTAATTGGGTGTCCTGAAATTTTATTATGTAGATGAAGTTACGTTGTTTCTCTATTACCAATATCAGAGTTATGATTTATGTGAGATTTTAATGAGAATCTACAACACCATCATCTATGATAGTAATAATAATAGCATTGCCATGTCCTTTGGTGATAATTGAAGCCCAATGTTGTGATTGGTCAAGAAATAAAGCAAATTATGTCGTACTCGAAATTTTTGTTGAATGGTGTTGTCATTGATGCCACCATTGGTCTGTAAACACTCTTAATATTTGTATATGGATTACAATTTTTGGAAACTCTACTAGCCAAGGAACACTAGAAGGATGAGGAACTCTTGTGGTATGGCCATGTGCCCCATGTTTGATGTGGAATTTAGATATGAGGATCAATAAATTTGCAGGAAATACCACCCTCATTGTGTAGTCCTCACCATGTTGATTCAAATGGTAGGTTGTACGTCATGTGCTCCTCACGATTATGAAGATATGCTCCCTTAAATTTTGTGGCCCGGAGTGATGGTTAAGTTTCCCCAAACAACTATTATATTTTTTTTTGTCAATATTGAATGAATTAATGTCGTGAGCTCAGAATTAAAGTAAGCACAAATTTTTTTCTTTAAAAGAATATGCATAGGTTAGGGTCACAGTCCCATAGTGGTGAGTAAAAATAATATTGTGACATGTCCATGCTACAAAGGATAATTTTCCCCATTCACATTCAAAATGAAAATAAGCTTAGCCTTGGTGGTCTAGTCAAGTTACAATAGTGGAGTGTAAACGTTCGACGAAGGTTGTTTTTCGCCTAAGGATAACCTGACATGTTATCGGTCCCAGAGTTTGGTTAGTTCCAACATGACATGGATTGTATACGATGCATGTTTGGCATGCATTGACATGTTGGATTAATCACCATATTGTTTTCCTATGTAAATCTCATGGTATAACGAGTCAACGATTTTGATTTCATTTTTTGTGCACTCCCTTTGCCAGTGACCATTCTCTGGTTCTGGCCTATGAGTACTCTAATAGGCCCATTCCATCTATGTAACTCCCCACTCTGTTTGGATATTGTCTCTTGTCTCATGTACTACCACCCTCCAGTTCCATCTTATGCATTTAATGTCACCTTCACTTCTAAAATTTCAAAATTGACAGCGACACTCAAAATTTTTTGAAACAAAATGATATGTGGATGGGAGTGATTGTTGTTGAGTGCTTCATTGAGTAAGGATACTATGATTGAGTTTCAGCTGTGGATTCTAGACATGAAAGCATAGCATAGTGTTATCCAAGTTGAAACCACAAACAACCTGTGAGAAATGAATCTTGATAATTGTTCTTGGTTTTGTATCAATCACGATATTATTTTCATTTACGTATATACAGCTGTATATATGTCTACCGTGAATTTTTGTTTTTACATAAATAAATGAGCTACGGTTTACGGTGAGCTACAGTTTCCCACATGAATTTCTGATTTACAATTTGTAAAAAAAGTAAAAGTGTTCCTATGAAATTTACTGAGCTTTAAAAAAAATCCAAAATTATCCATGAAATATATTGAACTTTACGGTGTCTTACATAAATTTCTGGTTTAGGAAGTTCTTTAGACTTCGTTTTTTCCTCAAGCTCTCCAATTTATAAAACATTTTCATATATTTTACTCCAACTCTTATTTTTTTATTTTAATGTAAACTTAAATTTATATTTTTTAAAGTCAATTATTTTAATGAAATTTAGCCATTCATGAGGTTGAATCTAAGTCGGGGAAAACTTTAAGAATGGAAGTTTATTTTAAAATTTAGAAACTTTGGTGAATCTTAATAGACAAATTATAAAATGTTTGATGATATTTTTGTAAAAATATCAAGACTTTTTATTACATTATATTAGTCTATATAAAGTCTTGGCGATTTTTAAGGTAAAATAATTTTATACTATAAAACTTGAGTGAATTATTTTTAGCCCACCTGAGAATATTAGCACCGCGCCCTAAACATGTTACTATATATTCTATCAAACCCATTTTATCCTTGAACTTAGCCAACTCTCACATTGTTGTTTGGTGATAATCAATAATTGCATTATGCTCCCATGCTTTATTCTAATATTAAGGCTAAAATGTTGATTTATTTACACTAGGGACTTTATAGCCTCAATGTGTAGTTCTCTTAAACATTCCATCTTTTTTTTCCTTAGTGGCCTTTTCATATGATTGATATCCACTACAAGTTTTTTTTCCTATATTTTGTGGGTGCTTGACTTTTATATTTGTTAGAACTGTTTTTTACTATTTATTGGCATATGACTTTTAGGGAGATGTGTATGGAGTTCGATTGTTCCCTTGTAGTTCATCTTGATGCAGACATAATTTTGCGAGTTTTACTCATTTTCTCATCATGTAGTCTTAAGTTAAAATCGCAGATAAAATTTGCAACATGTAAAAACACAAATTTCAATAAATAAAAAAATACTAGGTTTCAACAACAAGGTACAGAAGAGGTGCATATACTATAACACAATGATCAGTTATAACTGAATTGCCGAAAATTCAGCTAATAAAACACAATGTGAAGCTTTTTTTCACAAAGGAAAAATTCACAACTTTTCATTAAAAGATAAGTTACATGTTACATACACTGGTAGTGCACTACTGATCAGGCCACGAGAACCAATAACAGTCATTCTAGCGTCCATGATAAACCAATACATAGCTCAAAACAGAAACTATAAGTTACCAATAACATCACATGTAAGTTCGGTGCATAACTTACATATCATAATCAAAATATAAATAAATATACATATAATAGCCGCTGATGAAACATGGGAGATAAAATAGACAAAAAAATCTCCCCGAAACAGGTTGTTCAGTCAAACAGCCCCCTGTACTGGTGCCTTCTCTATAAAAGGCCGATGATAATATCGGTAAATCTGCTCAGTAATGTGCCAAGTACCCCACCTCAGCTCCGTGGCTTCTTTGGACAACTGATCTGCCACTTGGTTCCTAGTCCCATAAATATGTGCCACAGAGATGGAGTCAAAAAGGATCCTGAGATGATGTATTTCTCGCAAAAGTGCAGACAGTGTGTGCGTATGACAATGAGCATGTTCATTGAGCCAATTTATCACAAGAAGGGAATCCCCAAATATCTGAATGGAGTTGCAATTTTTTTCCCAAGCAAAAACCAGAAGGAGTCGAAGGCATTGTAATTCTGTGAAATTATTAGAACCAGGTCCCAATCCCATCCTAATATGGTAATGATGATGGTCGTTTAAATACAAGGTTGCACCCCCCCCACAGCCATGTGGTTTAGCAGCACCATCGAAATATGCCCAAGGTTTGCATCAATTGATCAGTTCAGGGACCACGGTCATGGGAGCTTTTTGCAGTTTATCCACAGGCATTAGATTGTAAGTGGTAATGGACACCGCACAGATATGGCCACAGTTGATAGGAAGGCCATTGAAAATGAATTTTTTTCGGCCAATCCATAGTTCCCATGCAAGGATCAAAGGTAGGTTGCGCATCCTCGGGAGATGAGTGAACTGTTGCCACCAATTTAACCACGCATCATGCAGAGTGTAACCATTCCAGAGGTATTGGTAGCCCAGACAAGTGGTGACCCGAGCCCAGATCTCCAAAATGACATTGCAGTGAAGAAACAGATGCATGGCATCTTCGCTATTTGATAGGCAATAAACACAACGAGATGGTCCGTGAATGGCTCTTTTGTGAAGGAAATCCATTGTAGGAACACATTGGTTAAGAATGCACCAGAATAGTATTCTATGATTGTGTGGCGCGTTCAATTTCCATATGTTGCGCCACCACCATGATTTTTGTGGGGGTTCTCTATGGTGGATAAGAGCCAAGTACCCCAGCGTTGGAACATAATGCCCAGTAGGTGAGCAGGCCCATATCAGTTGATCATCCTTATCAGTGATACGAATGTTTGATACTGTTAAAGCCCAGATGTAATTCTGCCATCGCCAATGTCCATCACGAGGGATCTCAAGGTGGTCCGCAGATAACCAGGCTTGTCCTTTCCATGTGGTGTGGGTTGGGTCTGCAATCTGAGAAAGGAAGAAGATGTTCCTTCTAGCCAAGTGTTCTGTGATGAAAGCAGGTAGTCTATAAAAATCACCACTACCTGACCATGAATCCAAACCAATTTTTACTAATACCCCGGATCCAATCTGCCATGATAAGCCCCTCTAAATGAGTTGGGCTGTTTTAGTGATCGCCTTCCATATAATAGATGCACCAATGGGCAGCACTATACAGTCCCTGATCCAATCAAGGGTTGACCTGGGCGCAATATACTTTGCAACAATGACATCCTTCCAAAGACTGTGTCCCGTGATAATATGCCAACACATTTTGGCAGCCAGTGCTTTGGAAAATAATTGGAGATATTTAATCCCCCAACCACCCCACTATTTGGGTATGTTAATTCGGTCCCAAGCAATCCAAGCAAAAGTGGTATCCTTTTCCTGGTTGCACCATAAGAAATGTCTGCACAGGCATTTTATACGATTGATGATCCCAATAGGAATCCAAGTGTTACACCATTTTTTTGGTCATCTAACCCATTATCATTAGATGAACTCAAGTACACTATGTAAGACCAATTGTACCCTAAGTAAAATTGCTTTCACCATATAAAATAACATTTGTCCATATTTCCTGGTCATATTTAACCCAAAACAAGGAAAATAATTAAATAAATCATTATTTATTTAATTATTTCTTAGGAATAAGTTATTCAAATCATTATTTAATAATATTCCTAGTTAAATTTGACTAAATCATTTTTAAATAATTAAATATATCATTATTTATTTAATTATATCCCCACCATCTCCCTAAAATAATAAATAAACCATTTATTTATTTATTTTTTATAAATAAAGGAATTGACCCAAGTCAAAATACCTTTTCCCTCCAACAAATATAATAAAATATTCCTAAAGGGTGATTCTAGAATTTGATTAATAATATTTTATTCATGCACCGAGTTCTAGAACACCCTAATATTTTGTTATAAATAGAAGGGTTTTCCCCATTCATTAGTCACCTCCATTGCATTAGATCACTCTAGATCTACTCTTGGTCACCATTTTCCATTTTTGTTTTATGAGCTCCCATTGAGTTCTATGTTTGTCTGGGTTTTCTACACCAATAAGAGAGAGGAATTTTAGATCTGAAATGCTGAGGACTTTCAAGAACCCATCCCATTGAGGAGAACTAGAAAACACCTTTCTTGTTTTCCTCTCAGGTGCCCCCTTTTAATATAATACAAAAATTCTTTCAAATACATTGTTCTTGTCTTGTCTATTGGATGCATGGAGCCATATTTTACTTTATCTGCTTAATGTCTGTTATGCTTAGATCTGGATTTGTGCAGCATTATTTCGATCATCTAATTGCAAGTTTAAAGATATTTGGCAGCCATAATCGATGTTAGGGCTATTTGTTATGCGTAGCTAAAGTGATCTTTTACGACGAAAGATTCATACTAACACCAAGCCAGGGTCATCCAATAGACCGGAATGGCTTCAAGCACTGATTTGATAAGGACTAGTCTTCCAGCTCTAGACAGCCATCGATTGTACCAAACATTAATCCTGCGTTCAAATTTAGCTATGAGCCAGTGCCAATCCCTAATTTGATAATCATTAGGTTTGATATGGTAACCCAAGTATTTAAGGCCATCATTGATATTAGCACGGATATAAGCAAAAAGACAAGTAGCAATACCCTGTTCCTGTCCCGAGCATCCAGTCATAATAATGGTAGATTTGAGATCATTAGGTTTAATACCAGTGGCTCTACAGAAACATTGGAGTAGTTTTTCCAATTGAACCAGGTCCTACCTGCATCCATCAAGAAATATTAAAACATCATCTACAAACAGAAGATGAGTGAGACTAATTAAGTCATTGATCTGGAGCCCATGAATGTTACCCTTGTTTTAGCATGTTTTATGAGAACAGATAGGCCTTCCATAACCAGGAAAAACAATAAAGGTGAGAGAGGACATCCTTGATGAAGTCCTCGCCCCGCATGAAAGAAATCAGTGGCAGTGCCATTAATGAGTATGCTAAAGGTAGCATGACAAATGTAGCCGATAATCCAGTTGATAAAGGTGTGCGGGAAACCAGTTTGGATAAGAATGAGATGTAGGTAGCTCCAATTCACCTAATCGAAGGCCTTCGCCAGATCAATCTTGAGAATGGTAGATTTCAGGCACTTAGCTTTGATGGAATGGAGGGCTTCTTGGGCAATGCCAATAGCTTCATGAATTTGTCTATGGTGGAGAAAAGAAAATTGCTCCTTTCCTATATTGGAAGATAGAAAAGGCTTGATTCGATTAGCAATGATTTTAGAAATGATCTTATAGATACAATTGCATAGGGATATAGGTTTGTAGTCCTGAAAGCTGGTGGGCGATCAGATTTAGGGATGAGCGCAATAAAAGTAGTATTGAATCCATCATATACTCTGCCCCGCACCCTATTGTCCTCAATCATAATCAACAGATCATTTGCAATAAGTTCAAAAAAGTGAAGTAAAAATTCAACGGGCCAGCCATCAGGCCCAGGGCTTTTGTCTTTTTTGAACCATTTCAAAACCTCCTCCAGCTCCCCCATAGAGACCGGTTCATTAAGATCTTCCATCTGCTCCTGTTCCACATACCGATTGAAATATTGAGTGATATGCATAATGTCAGGGAGATCAATGTTGAGTGGATTTCTATATAAGTTGGTAAAGTGTTGGGTGCCCAAATCATGCAGTTGGGATTGTGTGCGAGCCACAAAGCCATTTTGATCAGTGAGTTCCCATATAGTATTTGCAGACTTACGACCGTTGGCATGATGTTGGAAAAATTTAGTGTTCTCATCCCCAGCCTGAATCCAAATGGCTTGACTTTTGAGTCTCCAATCCTCCTCTTTTTGTCTCAGGAGTTTAGTCTTAGCAGACTCAAGGGCAATAAGATGTTCTTTGGAGGCCTGGGATCGGTAGCCCATAAGATCCGAGTTATTAAGATGAGAAATTTCATCTTCAATCCGCTTGAGCTCCGCTCTTTCCAACTGCTTTTTATTCTTGACCCATTGGATGGTTAGTCTTTTGACGCGCAAGAGATTATCATTGATAATGCGGGCTGGTTCCAAATCTGGCATAAGATGACAATGCTGCCAGGCCTGAGAGACCAATGTGTGGTAATCAGGGTCTTGTAACCATCGAGCATTAAATTTAAAAGGTGGTCGAGCCTTGTAAGGTCCACATTCAAATTCCAGATAAATAGGTGAGTGATCGGACATACCCCCCTGCCCAACCCATTGGCAAGCATGTTCCGGAGAGTTTAGAAGTGGTTGTTTAATCAGAAATCTATCCAATCTACGGGCTAATTCTGTGTCACTCGTCCGCTTGTTCCTCCAAGTGGGCACAATCTTAGTAGTCTGAATGTCAATGAGGTCAGCAGACACAAGCTTGGAATTGAAATACTCAGCCAAAGGATCATAGGTAGCATGCATACCCCAAGATTCAGATAGGCCCAATGAGAAATTCAAATCCCCACCCAGAATAATGTGAGGATGAGTCAATAATGAGCAGGACAGGAATGAGTTCCAAAAGGCCTCTCTATTCAGAAAGGGTCCATAAACATTAATCAGGTGGAAGGCATGCTCGGTGTTACCAAATCCAATCTCCATACCAAGAACCCCAACCCGGCCCCAACAGTTTAACATCCGGGTGGTCTTGCATTTTATGCCCAATGCGCAACCACCTGATCTTCCGTGCACATCTAGAGTGATAAAATTCCAGTGTGGGAGGATAGATTTAAGGATGGACGCAACTGCAATTCCATCACCAAGGGTCTCTTGGAGGAATAAAATGTCAATAGCCTTCTGAGAAATAAGTTCTCTAAGTGCAAATCTCTTATCGGGGTTGACCAGTCCCCTGCAGTTGAAGGATAGACAAATCATGATGTAACCTCCGGATAGGGTCTCCTTGCTCTAAGGACCCACATAAGGGATGACTATGTGCCTGCCTCCACCTCTAGGTTTGCCTGTTTGATAGCCTTTGCCATGGAAGATGGTCGACCTCCAGTCCTGCTTAAGTGGCAACCCGGTCCCGGGCCTATGCCAAAAGCATCCGCAGAATGTGGATGGGAGAGGGATCTCAGGAAGTAATTGTGTCTCGATATGGATGTCTCGGAACGAGAAGATGATTGGCTAGGGGAAGGTTCAGTAGAAGTGTGTTGAATGATGGGGGTAAAGGATGGCGGGGCTTGAGCAATGGAACATCAGATCGAGGGGAATCTCCGAGTAGAGTGCGAAACAGTAGATGATATACATGGCAGAGAATTCGATGATAAATCAGAAGATAAATTTAAATGTAGAGAGACAGTTTAAGGAGATGTAATCGGGATAGTCGAGGAGCGCTGAGAAGCCTTCGGAGTAGCCTGTGCATGGGATCTGGGATGTGTGACAGGCCAAGTTGGAGGCAGATTGGTCATCTCCATCCCCGAGACAGCCTGATCCTCCAGAGTAGTCCGCTTCTCATTACCCGCATCCTAATCAGAGAAAGTAATAGGCTCTGTCTGAGTGGCAACAGTGCAAGATTTTTTGACCACCGGCTCGACAATCCCCAACTTAGGACATTATTTATATAAATGCCCCACCTCGTGACATTTCCTGCATCGAAATGGCACACCCTCATAATAAATAACCTGATGCCACACCATTCCATCAAAAAACATGTTGAAAATGTCATGAAGACCATCACGAGTATCCAGGAAAATCAATATACGTGCAATAGCCCTGGTCTTCATGGTCAAATATGATCTATCGTGGTCCAAATATAGCCCAAAATGGCTAGCAATATTCCTGAAAGTCGTTTCATTCCAAAAGTGCATGGGCAACCCAGGCAGTCGCATCCATATGGGTCCAGCACCCACATTTTCCTTGTTAGGATCAAAAAGCAAAACCCATCTCTTAAGATAGACAGGGTTCATTTCGAGATGCCAATACTACTTGAGAACCCAATCAGACTGTTCAGGCCTGGAAAATGTAAGGGAAAACCATCCTTGGTCATCACAATAACCTTTGGAAAAATGTCGAGAGAGTCACCCCAAATCTCCCTGGTCCACTATTGCAGTCTCTCACAGGAATACTTCCAACCGCGCACTCTTCCAACCAGCATAGTAGCAGTAGTATGCACCCAATCACCCATGTCACTCACACTTTCGAAATTAGCAAATTTGATGTGCTTGCATTTGGTGACTCTATGCTTCTTGCCTTTGATGACGCATCCCTGTCCCTGTTCCGCGGAGTGCTCCGAGTCTGATGATGAGCTCGGCTGATTCGGTATAGAGGTGTCCGCAAGAATGTTTGAAAAAACACCAGATGCAGTTGTGGGCTCGCCCGCACCGAAGCCACCAATAGACACCCCTTCGCAGACAGCACCACAAAACCCCGCAGCACACAGAGGTATTGAACCCCCAATGTTGAGATGCTCAAGTGAAAGAGATGCCTCCCCAATGCTCTGGTACACTGCTTCCGAGAAAAGCTCTGTACCATCGACTAAATTCGTGTTCTCGGCAAGAGGAATTCCCCAAAGCCCATTATGCAAAGGAGTGGGGGAGGAAAAACTGAAAAGATCATGTCTGTCAAGTGGAGTCGAGCTGCCCGACACCTCAATATTATTTTGTCTATCTGGCATCGCTTCCGATGAAATCGGGTCCATATCCTCCATCCCAACCTCCTCCTCATGGGTAGGTTGCTTCCAGATGTCAACCCCATCCAGTGGATCCTCCGTGAAGTCCACTTCATCATTGTAGTTACCCATAGTCCAGTGAGGCAGTAGTCAGCACAAGAAACGCATGAAGAGTAGACAAACCCACATTGTCTGACCAGTATCGAACCCAGGAGCAGCAGATAGTCAGTGGGTATCAGCAAAGTCAGTAGCAGGTGCTAGAAAAGGCGGTCCCTCACACTGAGAAGCCCGGCAGCTGCAAAGTCCAATGGCTTGCGAACAATGTCCACGAGATGATCACAAGACCCCACAAACTGTGCATAAGCAGATAGCCCAAGATGTCAGGGAGTAACCGCGGAAAACTCGTAGAGACTAGCAAGTGAACCGTGACCCAGGGTTCAGAAGACACGGGTTCCCATAGTAGACAAAAAAATCCCAAACTCAAATGCACAGGAGTTAGCTAAACGAAAAGCGTTTCGGTCTACCGCACCCAATAATAGGACCCAAGACCCAGAAAGGCACAAAGCACCATAAAACCTCCAACAGATAGCAGTCCCATACATGTATCCAAATAAACTGTCGCGGAAGATATTAAAACCAGGTATAAAACAAATGACCAACCAATCGGTAGGTCCCGAAGTCAGTGAGCCCAAAAGAAGCCATGAGGGGCCCCAGCCGACCAAAACAGTACCCCAGTTCACAAAACGAGCCCCGATGATAAAAGGACCAATAGGTGCCGAGGAAACCAATCCCCACACCAGTCATCTGCAAATAATCGTGAGAAAACCAATAGTTGCAGGTCGGATAGCCTCATTCTAACCAGAGATGCCGCCGCCACCATGCTAGGGTTCCGAGAGCTCCGCCGACTATAGTCGGGTCAATCACACAATGTGAAGCTATTCTATCTCTTCATCCATATTTATATAAAACTTCAAATTGGTTACATGGAAAAAATATTTTTTTAATTTAATTTAATTTTTAACTTATTTTTTAAATTTATTTTTTATTTTTCAAAATTGTGATTTGTTAAAAAATCTAATAAGAATTTTTTTAATTACTTTTTATGTTTTCCCTAATAATTCTCTTCATTATGCTCTTATATATGAGTAGTGTAGGGTTTGGGGTAGTTTTATGTTTTTTCTAATATTTCCCACTACCTCCATCCTTTGTCACTAACATTCCCTTAAATTCATTAGTGTCAGCTTAAGGTGCCAATGTGTAAATCAATAAGTACAAAATAAATTCATGAGTACTAATGGGAGATGCCAATATGAATCAATAACTACTTACAACTTACAAATTCTATCTAATTTTAAACAAATAACTTTCAAAAATGAATAACATATTTTTTTCATTAGATTAATTCAATCTAGGAATAAAATTTGTAGCATGTAAAAACACAATTTCATAAAAAATACAATATTTTGTTTCAACAACAAGATACAGGCAAGTTTCCACCACTATACGAGATCTTCCTCAACAGTAACAAGGAACATGGAGTTTACAAGGGAGTTGCTACCACTACAATGGGGAGTTGTTGTCATTAGAACATTGGAGATTCTTATTTTCAACAACTAGAAATTATATTTGCCCATAATTTGCACGTCTCCACTCTAGAATTTGTGCCATTTCCTGCAAACCAATGTAATTTGTAGTGTTCCCTTTCACTGATCCCAAGACATGCCCCGCACCCACAACGTATGCGCTGCCCAGCACCATCAAAGAAGTCAGCCGACATGTCAAACTATGTTTCAGCAAGTTTGAGAGTAAGATATTTTGTGATATCAGGGCGTATATCATGTGTCTCCCACCAAGTGATAATTTTGGATCATATGCGAAAGGTGTTGATCTGGATCCCATCAAAAATGCATTTGTTCCAGACTTGCCAAATTTCCCAAAAGACAAACAAGGGAAGGTAATTGTGAGCATCGTGAGTGGAAATCCACCAACGGATACATGCTTCCACGGAATCAATTTGACGAAAAGAATAAATAAAATAAGAGAGATTTTGCATCCAAATATGTTTCAAAATATTACATCACAAAAAGAGATGTGTAACAAACTCACCCGCAATACCACAAATGTGACATCATCTTGGACCATGAAATCCCCATCTGATGAGGTTATCCCATGTAAGAATCTTGTTGTGGCAAGTTAACCAAATGAATAATATGATCTTTAAAGGGATGTTCTAGTGTCATATGCTAAGTAGCCAAGGGGAAGTGATAGTCTTGAGTAAATTTTCCATAATATACCTGTAACTTTCAGCTACCTCAACACAACCCTTCTGCAGTATCCCACCCCATATCAGCGAGTCACCCCTTTGATTCCTAAAAAGTTCGGCTTGCCTGAGATCTTAGACAAATCCATACCATTCCAGTGTGTTATTTCCATGTAAACTAATGTCCCTTTTCGTTTCCATATAGGGTGGATCTCGTTCCAACTGCCAATAACCTCTGCCAAAAATAACATTCCCCTTTGGTGAAGTGCTTCAATAGTTACAGCAGAAAGGTCTAAGTACCTGTGAGCACCCATAATATGATCTCGTCCAATAATGATATTATTTCCCAAACCAAAATACCAACGAATCTTTTTTGGGATCTATGATTTGATCTTTCGAAAACTCAACCATATGACTAATCCACTCTTCTTACCAATCTCTCCAATCTTGTTCCAGTCCGAGAAGGCCTTGTACTACATATATTTTTCTTTTGTAATCTCCACCCATATATCGGCACCAAATAATTCTCTCCAAAGAGATTTGATAAGAAGGGACTAGCCAAAAAAAATTGTGTTCAGTATACCCCAACCATCAAGATTCTTAGGACTGGATATGTGTTCCCATCTGATCAGATGGATTTTACGACCCATATCTGCACCAGACCATAAAAAACATGATAGAATAGAACGAATTTGAGAGATGGTATGAGTCAAGAGGGAAACTAAGTGTGCCCAGTAAGTGACCAACTGTTGTAGTATGGCTTGTATCAGAGTATATTTCCCCCAAGTGTGAGCCAGCGATGAGTCCAACAGTTTATCTTCCTATGGAATTTAGCCAGTAACCATGCCCAATCTCCATTCTTGTAGTTATATGGATTTATTCTGAATCCAATATATGTGAACCCCTTCGCAAGTGGCCTAGAGCCCATTCCAAAGTGATCTACAATATGATCAATCTCTGATTTATCTCCAGAAGAGAAAAGTAAGATTGAGTTCTGCCCATTTTCCAGTAAACTATAAGCTTCGATGTATTGATGGAAGATATTGTGAAATGTGATCCATTGTGATCTGGATAAAATCCCAAAAGTATGTTGTCAACAAATAAAAGGTGTTTTATACTGACCTCCTGAGACATTTTCAAACCTGTGAATATCCCTAGTTGTTTGGCAGATTTTATCTTCCTACTAAGGCCATCCATGATAAGTATGAAAAGTAAATGGGATAGAGAGCATCCTGGTCTAAGATCCCTCCCGACCCAATAAAAATCATATGGGAAACCATTAATGAGCACAGTGAACCATTCCCTTGTCACACAATCCATGATCCACTCGACATTGTGTATATCAAGACCAATCTTCTGGAGCACCATAATGAGGAAAGACCAGCCCACGTAGCCATATTCCTTCTGAAGATCTATTTACATAATAAGCACCTCTTTAGTTCTTGAATGTATGGTGTGAATCCATTCTTGTCCAATGGAAATGACATCATGGATAGACTTGTCATGAATAAAACTAAATTTCTCCCTGGAAATGTGTACCGATAGAATCCCCTTGACACGTTTTGTAATGGTTTTAGATATGATTTTATATATGATATTGCATAATTAAATTGGCCTAAAGTTAGCAAATGTAGTAGGCTTTGATCGTTTCAGAATGAGAACGATGAAAATCGAATTAATAGAACTAGCAATGTGCCCCGTGATCCGAGATTTCTCAACAATCTCCAAGAGTTTAGGACCCATGATGTCAAAGAAATGTAAAAATAATTCCATCATCCAGCCATTCGATCCTAGACACTTATCCTTGGAAAATGATTTCAGTACCGATAGTAATTCATCCATAGTCACCGGTGGGTAGAGGGTTTCATTAGTATCCTCTCAAAACATAATGGGGTATTCCTCCAGCCACTAGAGTTGGTATTCAATATCAACCTCTACACGAGCCTTTAATAGATTCTAAAAATAATGTACAGCGTATATCTGGATCTCCTATGTTGAATGTACCATATTCCCATCGGCACCTTGGATGTGTTAGATAGCATTTCAGTTCTTCCGTTGGCATGAATATTGATGGAAGAATTTAGTATTCTTTTCCCCCTCTCTGCTCCGTAAAGCTCGACTCTTTAATCTCCATGTTGACTCTTGGATTTGTAGTATGTTCCTTTTCCTCCCTTCTAGTTCCTTTAACCAATTTAAAATCTTCTTAGTGGGGAAAGAATGAGTTAATGAGTCCCCAATCCTCCTAATTTCCTCAATTGGTTCTTTCAGTTCTTTGTCCATTTTGTTTTTTTTTTGTTGCTCCCAGGTTTAGACCTAGATCTTTAGAGAGGCTAGTTTTGAGGAAATCTTGTCCATATCAGATGTACCTGAGGGTATCACATGATTTCCATAAATTCATAACTAGACTATTAAAATCCTCGTTCTCGAGCCATACTATTTTAAATTTAAATGGTATACCCCTGCGGATCAGTTCCATGTGCCATTGCAAAATAATCAGACAGTGATCCGATATGAAGACCTATTTCACCCAGGATTTAAGGTTCCCCAAAGACTCAATTATATGATATTATCATGAATCAATTATTTATCGAGTCGCTTGCCAATGTACTCCCTAATTATATCATTGTGCCAAGTAGGCATAATGGAATTCGGTCTGATATCATTCAAATTAGAAGCATCAAAAATGGATAACCATTTTTCCAGAGGGTCATCTCTGCTGTTAGGTCCCCATATTGCTAGCGTAGTCCAGGGAAAATTTTAAGGATGGAAAATATCTTGAAGTTTAAAAATTGGCGAATCTCACTAGTCCCTAATATGCAAACTATAAAATGTTTATTGATGTATTTGAAAAATTATTCAAATTTATAGTGATATTATATACTTTATATATAATGTTGGCGATTTTTAACGTAAAATAATTTTATATTGTAAAATTTGGGCGAATCATTTTTATAAAAAAATGGAAATTGGCGAACTTTTTTTTTGGAAAAACCATGGAAAATTAGCCCACCTTCGAATATTAGCCCCTAAAATTTTCCATGGCGTAGTCCCTTATTGTTATTATTATAGCCCCCTTATTGTTTTTTTTGTACCCCTGTAACCCCCATATTGTTATTATTCTTCCCTTACATTATTATTGTTAGGTTGGCTTGGATTATATTGTAACCCCATGGACTCCTATATATAGAAGGAGGTTTTGTCATTTGTATCATCCAAGAATTGTTAATTTATGTAATGTATCGGAGGTTTCCCCCTCGAAGTGGCCAATTTATAACACGTTATCTCTCTCTTCTTATATTTTTGGAGCTGGTTTCATAACATTTGGTATCAGAGCTTTGGATTCTAGGGTTTTGCTGCTCCAAAAAAATCATCGTGGAATTTTTTCTATAAATTTTTTTCTACGAAGATTCAAAAGCTAAAAATTTTAAAGAACGAAGTCGTAATCTTGAGGAACGTCTTGTACAAATTTCAGATTTTGGTTCGCAGTATTTTCGAAGATATGATCTGTGGAAGTTAGAGTTTTTTCAGGCTCTCGAATTTCACCTAAACAGGTCATCATGGCCATTTCGCTATAAAAAAAATTTCTATGAAGGTTCAGAATCTGAAATTTGTACATAGCGAAGCCGAAATCCTGAGGAACTCCCTGCAAAAATTTCAGATCTTGGTGTGCAATATTTCCGGAGATGTGATCTGTGGAAGGTAGGGTCTTTTCAGGCTCTGGAATTTCATCTCAAAGAGGTGACCTTGGGAAAATCATCATAACTCTCTCTTTGAGCATCGGATTGGAATTATATAAGAATTGGCCGCAAGTACACAGACTATAGTTTCATTTGTATCAATTTCATAGCTGAAGGAGGAAACAGTGAGACGTGGTACGTCATACAACTGCGCTCTACTGAACTAGTCCATAATTAGGTCATTTGTGGGATATTCGACATAATTTTGTCTTGAAGTATCCAAATCAGGTTAGACCTATGGCATTCGAAAGAAGATTCAGAGGTCTACTACAGCATTGAATTTCAGATATTGAAGATCCAAAATTACAGAGATAATTCAGTTTCAATATCGAGCTCCTCAAAAGCAAGAAAAAGGTCTGCATTCTTTTTCAAATTGCATAAGTCTTGTTTGAAAAATCAATTTTAAGTGATTCCAAGGGCATATTAAGCATAGATATCAGTATTGGGTTCTAAAATTCCCCCTGAAAAGAATTCAACACCCATTAAGCCCTCATAATACTCTACTATGACTCAAGAAGATGAAGAATTGCAACATGATCTATCAAAATTACAAAAGCAAGTGCATCAAATTTCACTCTCGCAAAGAGTAACAAAAAATGACATGAAAGTCTTGAAAAAGGCATGGAAGCGAAGATGGATGGTTTGAAGAATAATATGGATGGCTTGAAGAAAGAAATGGAAGCTAAGATGGATGGCATGGAATTTGGCATGGAATCTAAGTTGGATGACATGGAAGAAAAAATGAAAGACAACATGGAAAACATGAAGAATGATCTAAAAGAAGAGATGGAAGGTTTGAAAAAGTTGATACAAGAAAATTTTCCTAATGGTGAAAAGATAATAGAGGAAAATCATGATGAGAACAAAATAATTGTTAATCGTGATTTCATAAACTCTAATGTTGGATTGAAGAACCACCATATTCCAAAGACGGATATGAGGAATTTTGATGGCAAGGATTCAGTAACATGGATACTACAGATGGAGCAATATTTTGAAAACAATAATGTGCAAAATACACAAAACGTACGCATTGCAACTTTACATTTAGAACAAAATACATTTGTATGGTATCGATGGCTTTGCTCCCGTAAAAAAATTGTCACTTGGTTAATTTTTACGGAGGAAATGATAGCACATTATGAGGATACAAAGAGAAACACCTTCTTCAGCCAATTGATAAATCTCAAACAAAAGGGTTCAGTGGTGGAGCACATTGAGGACTTCCAAAAATTGAATATAAGGGTAATTGATATTCCAAAGGAACACAGGATTGATGTCTTCATAGGGACTTTAAAGGATAACATCCAACATGAAGTTCGTGTTTGGGAACCTGATTCATTGGAGAAGGCATTCAGGTAGGCAAGAAAAATTGAATGTAAAATTATGGCAACAAGGAAGCCTACCACTCACATCTATAAAGATGGAAGTGTTGCTAATCTTAGACTTCCACAACCTACAAGGTTGACACCACAACAATTGAAAGAAAAAAGAGCAAAAGGGCTTTGCTACAATTGTGATAACAAATACACTAAAGGTCATGAGTGTGCTAAGAAGAAATTATTTTACACAGATTGTGAAGAGGAGGAATAAAATGAACAAGAAACTTCAAAAGAAGAGAATATACACCAGGAACCAACCCTAGAAGAAGAAGAAATGAGTCTAACCATATTGTGTAATGCATTGGCAGGAATTACCACTCCTCAAACTCTCAAGATAGAAGGACATATCAAGAAGAAAAAGGTAATAGTGTTGATTGATTCGGGTAGTACCCATAATTTTATTCATTTTAAGGTAGCCAAGGAATTGAATTGTTTTCTATACCCAGCACTAGAATGTCAAGTGATGGTTTCAAACGGAGGAACTATAAATTTCTCTGGAAAATTCCATAATATCAAGCTAACAATGGGGGAATATGTATTGAATAGTCCAATGCTTTCCATTCCAATGGGAGGTGTTTATGGTGTACTAGGAGTACAATGGTTACAATATTTGGGGATAGTAGCTTTTAATTTTCAAAAACTTTTCTTGAAGTTTTTTCGGAAAGAAAGGAAATCGAATTACAAGGTATCGCGAGGAAGCCATGAAAGGTAATAAGCTCTAATGTCAGGACAAAGATTCCGAAGAAATAACAACGAGGCGTAATTGCACAATTATGCTCACTAGAGGTTCCATCATCAAAATCATCTATTTCTCTGGATCTCCAAAAAGTCTTGGACAATCATTCAAGGTGTTTGAAACTCCCAAAGGACTCCCACCTATTCGTGATCATAATCATGCTATTCATTTGATTCTAGGAAGTGTTCCTCCAAACATCTGTCCTTACAAATATCCTTATGTCCAAAAGAGCGAAATTGAACGTATAATTGCAGAAATGTTATAGGCTGGTATAATTCAACCTAGTCAAAGTTCTTTCTCTGCTCCAGTAGTATTGGTGCACAAGAAGGATGGATCATGACGCATGTGTCCAGATTATAGGGAGCTCAATAAGCTCACTATTAAAGATAAATTTCCCATTCCTGTGATTGATGAATTATTGGATGAATTAAATGGCGCAATTTATTTTACCAAGTTGGATCTTCGTTCAGGATATCACCAAATTAGAATGAAAACTGAAGTTATTCCGAAAACAGCATTTTGAACTCATGAGGGTCATTATAAATTTTTGGTTTTGCCTTTTGGCCTTACCAATGAACCTTCTACATTTCAAGGGTTTATGAATTCCATTCTCAAACCCTTCCTTAGAAAATTTGTGCTAGTATTTTTTGATGACATACTAATCTACAACAGGTCTTGGAAGGATCATGTTCAACATGTTGACAGGGTGCTCAAACTATTAGAGGAAAAATAAATATATGCAAAAACATCCAAATGTTTCTTTGGAGTACAAGAGGTGGAATATTTGGGTCATATTGTATCTCACGAGGGTGTTAAGGTAGACCCTAACAAAATTAAAACCATTAAGGAATGGAAAGTCCCCACAACCATAAAGCAGTTGCGAGAATTTCTCGGGTTACAGGATATTATCGCAAGTTTGTTAAGAATTATGGGAGAATAGCAGCACCTCTAATAACATTATTGAAGAAAGATGCATTTTCATGGACTCCTGAAGCAACTAAGGCCTTTGAACATCTTAAAGAGGCAATGTGCCTAGCACTGATCTTAGCTATGCCAAACTTCACAAAAACCTTTGTTGTGGAATGTGATGTCTCAGGAAATGGAATTGGTGCAGTTTTAATGCAGGAAGGAAGACCCATTGATTTTGAAAGTCATCCAATCAAAGGAAAGTATTTACAGAAACCTATTTTTGAGAAGGAAATGTTAGCAATACTGCATGCACTAAAGAAATGGCGAACTTACCTAATGGGAAGACACTTCAAGGTAAAAAATGATCATGATAGTCTTAAACACTTTTTGGAACAAAGACTGTCTTCAGAAGAGCAGCAAAAATGGGTCACAAAGATGTTGGGTTATGACTTTGAAATAATCTACAAAAAAGGAAAGCTTAATGTTGTTGCAGATGCACTCTCAAGAAATAATGAATAGGTGGAAGCATTGCTTTGTGCCATTTCTATTATCCAACCAGATTGGATAACCAAAGCAAGAGATGAATGGAAGAAGGACAAAGATGTATGGACACTCATTCAAAAGTTGCGGCAAGATCCTAGTACATCTGATACATTTAGTTGGAAAAATGATTCCTTATGGTACAAATATCGCTTATATCTTTGTAAGGATTCCCAACTAAAACAAAAGATTCTTCTGGAATTGCACACTTCTCCTTTAGGAGGACACTCAGGATTTTTAAAAACTTACCACAGGGTGAAGAAAGATTTTTTTTTGGGATGGCCTTAAATCTGATATTCAAAAGTTTGTGGCGGAATGTTTGGTTTGCCAGCAGAATAAAGTGGAGACAATTAAGACCCCGGGACTTCTACAACCTTTATCCATTACAAGTCAACGTTGGGAGGAGATTTCAATGGATTTTATCACAGGTTTACCTAAGTCCGAAGGAAAGAGTGTCATCATGGTGGTAGTTGATAGACTTACCAAGTATGCACACTTTTGTGCATTATCTCATCCATTTAAAGAAAGTATAGTTGCTACTACATTTATGGACACAATTCAAAAGCTACATGAAAACCCAAGGGTTATTGTGAGCGACAGAGATCCCATTTTTACTGGAAATTTTTGGACGGAGTTATTTTCTTGTTTGGGTACTCAATTAGCTCATAGCTCATCTTATCATCCTCAATCTGATGGTCAAACTGAGATAGTAAATAAATGTTTGGAAGGATATCTTCGTTTTTTTGTATCTGATAAACAAACACAATAGGTCAAGTGGTTACCTCTCGCTGAATGGTGGTATAACACTTCCTTCCATACTGCAGCAAAAATGACCCCATTTATGGCACTTTATGGATATCATCCACCATCCATCACATCATCTTTAAGAGAAAATTCTAAGGTGCAAGAAGTGGAAGATCACATCGAGCATCAACAAGAAGTTATCCAACTCTTAAAGGATAACCTAAATTTGGCACAAAATCTAATGAAACAACAGGCAGATCAACATCGCAGTGAGAGAAGTTTTGATGTAGGAGACTGAGTATTTTTACGGCTACAACCATACAAAAAAATGTCCCTCAAACAAGCTAAGCAGGATAATAAATTATCTCCAAAATGCTATGGTCCTTACAAGGTGTTGCAAAAGATTGGTACTATGGCATATAAATTGGGCTTCCTGCTTCCTCATGAGTGCATCCAGTTTTCCATGTTTCATGCTTAAAGAAGGTTATAGGTGACAAACTTCTAATTCAAACAATATTGCCAAAACTTGATGAGGAAGGAAAAATCATATTGGAACCTGAAACAGTCATGGAAACAAGAACTCGACAACCACGAAATCAATCAATTTCAGAGTATCTCATCAAGTGGAAGAACATACCCACAGAAGATTCTACATGGGAGGATGAGAATTTTATACTAAAACATCCAAGCTACTCAGGCGTTGAAGACAACACTTTTTTTAAGGAGAGGGGCATTTTAGGTCCCCATATTACTAGCGTAGTCCCTTATTGTTATTAGTGTAGCCCCATTATTGTTATTGTTGTACCCCTGTAACCCCCATATCGTTATTATTGTTCACTCATTATTATTTTTAGGTCGGCTTGGATTATATTGTGACCCCATAGACTCCTATATATAGGAGGAGGTTTTTTCATTTGTATCATCCAAGAATTGTTCATTTATGTAATTTATTGGAGGTTGCCCCCTCGAAGTGGTTGATTTCTAAGCCGTTGTTCTCTCTCTTCTTCTATTTTTGGAGTTGGTTTCATAACATCTGCACTGGGGACCCCGGCTTTCCTCTCGAAAAAAAGTAGTTTTACAATCTCTAGCTATAATCAAAGATCAAATCTTCATAATATCATACTATTCAACAGTATCCCAAAAGCACTGCCTCTCTTTATAAGGGGCATATAAATTCCAGATGTGAATCCTATCACCTGAACCACATAAATGGTTGTTTTCATTATCTGAGTGAAACCTTCGCTGGGATGGATGACCGCCAAAATCAATTCCATGTCGATTCCGTTGTACGCCGAAAGGTCTGTGGTGTCATCGCGGGCACATTTTCAGGAGGTGACCCATGTGATGACAAAGGAGGCACCTGAAAGGGATTCCCCAGTAGTACATTCTTTGCCTAGTTCGAATTGAGTCTCAATCCAGGTCAATACAGTCCGGAAGTCTGCTAGAAAAATTTACCTCGACCAATATCCAAGAAACCCTCTTGTCTCGAGCACCCAATGTGCGGAGATCCATGTATATGAAGCAGACGACTGTATTCCCAATCTCAGTCAAAGTGATGTTAATCCATAATTCCAAAGGAAGGCCCGAGAGCTTAACCCATACCAAATTATTTTGCGATGTGTCCAATAGTGGGTTAAATCCCACGTACCATCTAGATAGTTGAATAGAACTTCGGCCCCGAACCCAGGGAGTCTCCAAGATGTGGTAGGAATCATATCAATGAAGGAAGGGAAAACTATACGAGGAGTTCATCAATTTACTCACCTTAGGGGTATACCCCAGAATGGGTGCCCGCTGCAATGATATAAAGTCTGCCAATTCCATCTCTCAAGCGCCCGAAAATACCCAATGACCAATAAGAGCCTTGTTTTGTAAGCTTGTTACCCTATCCCATAATACATCGTGACAAAAACTGAGGATTTTTTTTCAGGAACTGTTTTGATGTTTTTCTTTCGGCGTCTTCTTCCTCCAAAAAGAATCCTCAAAGTTTGTTTGAGACCAGTGTCCTCGTCAGATATTGGAGGAACAACTATCTACGAGGCGGAATGGGACGTATCAAGATGACACGCACCATTTGTGGATAGTTTGTGAATATTGTGTTCCCTCTCAGCATCTAGAGTGGCACGAATGAAGGCATGTTAGAGGGTGATGTCTACGTCCAGCGTGTCGAGAGACGGATCCATCGTATAAGGAGTTGTAAGATCTAAAATAATAAAGAAATATAATGGTGGTGCCCCTCACATAAACGGTAATCACATTAATAATCCAGCAAAGAGAAGTGAGAGGTAGTGATCCACACAGAGGCAGTTGATCCACAACCTGAGGCAAAATCTGATCCCTTACTGAAACATACCCATAGGGATCCAGAAGATTTACCCCAACCGATGAAGTAATAAATTCAAGGCATCATGGAACCTCCACCTAGGATCACAGTGATAGGCCCAGAGAAACAGAAAATCTAGCACGATATCCGAGAGAATTAATAGCCTTAGAAAGTATGTCATCATCCCGAAATGGAAAATTCTCAAAACCACATAAAACATTCCCTCTCGAGCCGATAATTTGACAAGAGAATATGTAGTGCGCCAATGAATTAATTAAGATCTCACCAACCATCTAGAAAAATATTATGACATTGAAAAAATTAAAGCTTCGGCCATCACCCCGCCACCCTATGGATCAAACGGACACCACCAAGGCCATCCAGGATCGAAACCAATGGGGAAAGGAAACACAGACCCAAGATGGGATGTGATAAGGTAAGATTACCCGATAAAACTCAGCAACATTCGCAGCACCAGCATCCACAAAATTTCCAAAATCGATGGCAGCATCTAAAGCGGATATTTTTGAAGGGTCTATTAGAAGCAAAGAAATAGATAAATATTTTCCACAGACAAGAGGTAGTTTTTCCACTAGAATACTACTCAATGACGCTAGAAGTGAGTGGAACGTCGAACCCAGTGGACCTCGTCAGGGTACACATCCATCATTTACAACCAAAGGAGCCCAGGGTCGAAATGAGCATGTGATATAAGATGAAAATCGCACATATGAAAAGGAAAATAATTGTATCAATTCCACACCATGGTTGGAGCACATTGTGCAGTAATATGAACTTCAGGGAATCATATAAAATTGTCTGACACCAATGATGCAAGAGTACGAAAACTCCAAAGAATCCCCGACAATGTACCAAAACTCCAAAGTACCCACGGTAGATAAAAATGGTCCTTTTGAGATGAGAGTGTACCCAATCTCATATCGTTGTCATGTGTATGTCAACATCTCCATGAAAACTTCGTCCTCCCACGATGCACTGAAAAAATTATGTAATAGCTCTAGCCAAAAAAGGTGAGAGATAAATATGCGTCTGCCTCTTCACATTCATCCCCTGCAATGTTATGCTCCTTCCAATGCTCCTCCACTCTAAGTTGTGCCAATTGACAACTTCAACTAATAAAACACTCTGTGAAGTTATTTTGTGTATCCATATTTATACAAAACTTCAAATTAATTACATAGAAAATTTAATTTTAAATTTTTAAAATTATTATTCTTTAATTATGATTGGTTAAAAAATAATACACTCTGTGAAGTTATTTTGTGTATCCATATTTATACAAAACTTCAAATTAATTACATAGAAAATTTAATTTTAAAATTTTAAAATTATTATTCTTTAATTATGATTGGTTAAAAACTAATATAAGAGTTTATTTAATTATTTTTTTATGTTTTCTTTAGTTTTGTTTCATTCCACACACACACGAGCGTGTGTGTATATATGTGTGTGTGTGTGTGTGTGAGATAGAGAAATAGAGTAAGGTTTGGGGGATTATTATGTTTTCTCTAATATTTTCCACTACCTCCATCTTCTCTTACATACACTTAAATTTATTGAGTCAATGTGTAAGTCAATAACTACCAATGTAGTTAGTACCTACAACTTACAAATTCTATCTAGTTTTAAACAAATAATTTTAGAAAATGAAAAACATATTTTTATCATTAGAATAATTCAACATCTACAAGAATATGTTGAATTATAAAAAATTATATAGAAACTTTAATAAGACAACATTTAAACATTAAATCCTAGCTAGAAAATAAATCCACAACCCCAAAAAAAATGAAAGAAAATATAAAAGTAAAGTTTACTTTTAAAATTATTTTGTATTTCCATTAAAATATAGAAAAACATTATTTATATCTTTCATTATTATAATTAGAGGTAGAAGGTTTTTTTCTTTTATTTAAAAATAATAATAATAATAATTAAATAAATTCTTATGTCAATTTTTTATCAAATCACAAATTTTTATTAAATTAATTTAACAGTTATCAATATAAATATAAATATTTAAGCTACATTGATTAATTATAAAACTATCTTTTACCATTGTTGTTGAATACCAACATTCATATATTTTTAAAATTTTAAATATTAAATCTAAAACTTTTGTGATCCATAATGTAGATAAATGTTTTTCGGATTAATCACGTCATTAAAATTTGGTCGACGTTTCGAACCATTTAATGCGGTTCATCCTCAAGACAAGGGGAAGAAGGAAATCGATCTCATTGAATAAATAGTAAGGATGCGTCATTCCCTAGTCTAGTTAATTAGTTATATATATATATATATTATTTAGAAGGTACAACAAATAATATAATTATTTCGCGAAAATGACTAAACTATAAAATTAATAAGGAGAAGGGGAAATACTAGTATAGAGAATAATACTTGAAAATTGAAGTTATTAAGAGAAATTAATAAAAAAAGAGATTAATGAATAATATAGAAAGGAAAAATTCTAATAATTCTAATGAGCAAAGAGAGGAAAAAATAAATATCAACAAAATATATACATATATATAAGCTAAGAATTAATATAATAAAAGAGTACAAGGGAATATCCAACAAGATGAAATTGCATAAAAATATAAACTAGAGAAAAAGAAAACAAAGATACAAAACGAAGAGATAAAATCAAAACAAAGAGACAAGAATAAAATCAAAGACAAAGGAAAACAACACACGGGGAATGAATTGAATCGCCGCCAGAGTCGAGCACTTTATCCTTGTCCTCTGAGAATGAACCACATTAGATGGTTTGAAACTTCGACTAAATCTTAATGATGTAATTAATCTGAAAGACATTTATCTCATTTTAAATGTGCCAATTATCAATATTATAATATCTTAACGATTAGAATTTCTCCTTAACCAACATAACATAAAGTTATTCATAAATAAAGTCCCTTACACTTTAAAAGAAATATAAATTTTCTTTTAGACTAATAAAACTTTTATTTTAATGAGAATATAAAATATTTTTGGCTTAAGTGACACATTCTAGTTAATGATATTGGAGTTAGCAAGGATGTTAGTCCCCATATGGAGTTCAAATTTTTCTGAGGTGAAAAATGTACTCCAAATAAACAAAATGTAATCAAAAAATGATGAACATAAAAACAAAAAAAATAACCTCTCAATCACTTAATGGTTGGGGTTCCTCCTCGGCCAACATAAAGTTATTCATAAATAAAGCCCCTTACACTTTAATGGGAATATAGATTGTCTTTAAGACTCACATGTGTGATGGCCATTAAAAGGAAATGGATAAATAAAGTTTTGTTTTACTTTAATAAGAATATAGATTATTTTTGAAAATATATTTATTTTTACGTTTTTTTTAATATTTCGTTTATATGTTTTAATATTAACATTTTTTTTAACTTATTTTATAAAATTCTAAATTAACTTGTAAAATTTAGTATTCAAATGTGATTTATATATTATTATATTATTATAATTTGTTGGTATTAACTATATTAGTATAGTCTATTAGTGTTTATTAGAAAACATTAAAAATAATTAAATAATTTTTTATATTATTTTAAAGCAAATCACAGTTTTGAAAATTTACAAATTAATAATAATAATATAAATTAATTAATTAATTAAATAAAATAAAATAAAAATAAAACCTATAATAACATGCAGCAAAATTATCACTATTTAAAAAATAAAATTAAAAAAAAATAATAATAATAATAATATTAAATAAAATATAATAAAATTAAAATTAAATATAAATAAATAAATACATAAATTAACTAATAAATATAAATAAATACACCAAATAAATATAAATAATGACCTTTAATTCAAAAAGACTCAAACTCCACTTAACACTCAAAAAAAATTAAATTAATTAATTCAAAATAAATAATAATAATAATAAATAATAAATTAATTAAACAAACTAATTATATTAAAATAAACAATTTGATATGGTAGATAAGCTAGTTTAGATGTATTAACTTAAAAATGTAACAAAAAGTTAATTAAATATCTATAATTTTCTTTAAAAATTAATTACATTAAATTAAACACAAAATAGATTAGGACATTATTTAGTTATTGACTTTATTTTAAATAAAAACTTAATAGATTGATTATTAAAATTAATTAAAAAAAGACATAATTCCATTATAAATTCATAATCCAGACAAATTATTAACATCAATTAAAAAATAATATTCACCTTGTTAAAAACTCCTCATCATTCACTATTTATTCTCCACATTTGTCCTATTCCTCTCAACTTTTCAAAATACTTTTGATGTCTACCCCTGATGATGGACTCACTTGGGAAGTCCGAAACGTTGGGTTAATAAATAAACTCAAAAACAAGTTATTCCTCTCCTCTAAAAACTATTTTCACCCGTATGGATTCTCTCTTTATTTACAAATTATTTTTTTCATTTAACATATTTGAAGTTTTGTATAAATATAGATGCCAATATAAAGTTTTCACAAAGTGTTTTATTAGCTGAAGTTGTCAATTGTGGCAGCTCAATGGTTGGTGATTGTTGTTGAAACTATTACAAATTAATTTTTTCATTAAACCAATTTGAAGTTTTGTATGAATATAGATGCCAACACAGTTTTCACAAAGTGTTTTATTCGCTGATGTTGTCAATTGTAGCAGCTCAATGGTAGGTGATTGTTGTTGAAACTAGGAAACCCCCTTGTTCTAATGGGGACAACTCCATGTTTCAGTGGTCGCAACTCATTTGTAGCTTCTTGTTGAAATGGCGTATTGTATTTTTATTAAAAATTGTGTTTTTACATGCACCAAATTTTATTGCCATGTTAAATTACTCTAATGATAAAAATATGTTTTTAATTTTCAAAAGATATTTGTTTAAAATTAGATAGAATTTGTAAATTGTATGTACTAACTACATTGATAGTTATTGATTTACACCTCAAGTCTCACTAGCACAACCAGTTGAGGATGGGCCTCGTCAGAAGGACCCAAGATCAAACCTCATGGAGCCTGTTGCACCTATAGTAGGGGTAGGAGACAAGTTAAGCCTAGCTTGCTTATGTTGGTGTGGCCCAGGCTGGGTGATTTTGATGACTTAGATGCCCCTAAGTCGCAGTGATTTTGATGGCTTAGATGCCCCTAAGTCGCGGTTTTTCAAACCACAAGTCATGCCTAATGTAATCTCTGGTGAACTCAAACCACTTGACAATTTAGACATTGGCACCTCACATTAACACCTATAAATTTAATCGTATGTGAATGAGAGAGAATGAAGATAGTGTGAAATATTAGAAAAAACATAAAAACCCCAAATAGAGTTTACTTCTCAGAAAACATAATAATAATAAAAGAACTTAAAAGCACTTCGTTTAATTCTTTGATGCTCAATTTAATTGTTAAACTGATTTACTTTAATCATTCATGCTTGAACATTTTTGCATGCCAAACTACTTTAAAAAAATCTAGATGATATTCATGCTTGAACATTTTTGCATGCCAAACTACTTTAAAAAAATCTAGATGATATTTACGAGATTTTGTGAAAATACTTTCGTATCTGTATATACACACATTCTGATATTCTATTGTAATTAAACTTATATGGGCTGTGAATTACATTGGATTAGGAGTTTACTTGACTATATTGTATTGATGTGATTGACTATATATTACTATTATTTTGTAATACTACAATTACATCCTCAATTATTGACTTATATTTATGTAATTAAACGCATTGCAATTATGATTCTTATTCTGTAATGCTACAATTACATTCAGAGATTTTATTTTTATTATTACAGAGTAAAGATGTTATTTTGTAATATTCGGCGATTATATTATATTAGCTTTGTTATCTTGTGACTGTAATGCAACGCTACAATTACATCATGAGGTTTTATTATTAGAGTAAAGATGTTATTTTGTAGTTCTTTTTATTCTGAGCTTATATTATATTTAAATTTCAGGTTTGTTATCTGTAATGCTCCAATTACGTTGACAGGTTACCGGAAATTATGCTTCATATTGTGGATTTGTTCTACATGTTACTATTAGTATTATTGGCTTGTATATGAGATTGAATACTTTGCGAATATATGATTTGTAGTTTGCAACGCTACAGTTCAATTCTGAGATTTTAATATCGGAGACTAAGATTACTGAGATTTTAATATCGGAGACCAAGGTTATTGAAATTTTATTGATGGAGACTAAGGTATTGAGATTTTATTTTTGGAGAAAAAGACAGGTTTTTATATTCTGGCACAATAAGGACAATATTCTGAGATTACTGAGATTTTAATATCGGAGACCAAGGTTATTGAAATTTTATTGATGGAGACTAAGGTATTGAGATTTTATTTTTGGAGAAAAAGACAGGTTTTTATATTCTGGCACAATAAGGACAATCGACAGTATGGATCATCAAGTACAGTACAACCATCAATTCTCTGATCAACATATAATTAACACAAAAACTAATCCGGAAGCATCTGTTGCTAAGTTACTAATTCCAACACCCAGTGAGTCAATTATTAAAATCGCTAAAAAGTTCACAATATTGAATAACCAATTTATCCAAACCACGCAGACTTCTGTTCAAGAACAACATAGACTAATAGTAATAACAATACGACAAGTACCTCAATTGAAGATCCCATAGATGCAGATAGGGATTGCTCTGCGTCAACGCCAAAGCTTACTACTGGAACAGCTACTGCAAGTTCAAAAATTGTTGCTGGATGCTGTAAATGGCCGTTTGACAGTCTGGCATATAGGATTTTCAGAAATCTGACACAGCGATGGATGAAAAGAAAACAATTCCAAAAAGTACGGAATGTGAGGGACCACAACTCAAACAAGCTAGCCTATGCCACTACGTGATGGGCATGAGTTGAAAGCATTACAAACAACTGTTACATAGATAAACCCAATAAGTGCCCAAGGTCCAGTGAAGGAAATAAATTAGAATTAGTTCCAGTGATTCTCCAAAGGCATGCCACACAGTAAATCTAGAGAAAAATCTTACAGCAACAGGCAGTACCAGAAAAAAGTAATATGCTGTTAGCTTAAACACAAAGTATCCCTCAAACTATGTCTGTCCATATGAGAAAACCATAGCGCAGTCAACATGCATTTACAAAAGTGGCCAGCATTAACTTTGCAGCAAAACAACATATAATATGCTAAATGTTTTTTGTACCTTAAGCTTGCATTTTTTGTCTTATCATCTTTCAACGAAGACAAGTACTCACTAAGAGATCACATAAGCATCCTATTAATTACTACTCTGAACATTTCTACCGCTAAAGACATGTATTGCTAAAACAAACCTCAAGAATATCTAAAAAATGAAACCACCATGCCCGATGGACTCTATCCTACACATCTGCATCAACATCCTTCTCTTCATCTGGCTTAGCAGCAGTTTCTTCCTCTGCAGGAGGGGGTACCTGCTCTTCCTCAGGAAGAGGTTCCTCCACATAATCATTCTCAAATGCATCGGTAGGAACCTCATATACTCTCACCTGAGGCTTGGAAGGATCTTTAACAAGTACATATTTTCCTTCATTCAGTTTTAGAAAGAGATCAACGATTGATTTAACAATACCCCACATATTAGAAGTGTTCAAATTAATCTGCATAGCGAATTCCTTGGGCTTGTATCCTTGAACACTCAAAATAACATGATTGAAGTGATCACGAGGGTGAACTCGTGAGACATAACCCAACTTCATAATATCTGCACTTGCCAGAAGAGCTTGCGCTGTCCATTTTGCAAGCTTGTTTGCATTGTTCTTGAGCTCAGTTGCCAAAACAGCACCTCGTTGAGTTTCTAGTTTCTGGCGCCAATCAACTCCAGAATACTTTGGATCAAATTCATTCAAAGCATTCAAAGTGAGGAATTGTGTTTGCCCCCTTAAATCCAAAACACTGTGGACTTCACATCTTGCGACCAGTGATACATCCTCATCCAATTTCCAGCGCCTGTACCGATAAGCAACAGATGCTACCTCCTCTCCCTCAGAGGCAAATGGATTGGGCTCTTCAAACTCCACCTTATTGCCATCTCTAATCAGGACCTGCTGTGAGAAGTTCTGGTTGATATATGCTGCCTCAACACTTAGAGAATGTGCAGAATTGATATCTTCCTTTGCTTCAGGCAATGGTTCCTGGGATGTCTCATTTACAGACAACAAATCCAACTGAGACCCATCTCTCTTGTCAAAGAATAGCTTGTTGCCTACCTTCTGCACTACTATGTCCCATGAATAGACTGACCGTGGAGAGCACATCAATGTGGCCAGGATTGTATCTGTGGCAAATACAGTAGCCTTGTCCTCACTTGCAAGTCGCCTGATAACAGGATCATCAGTAGTGGTTACCTTGAAGAAGTTTCTGTTCTTGAAACGCTCTAGGCGCTTGTCATTCTTCGGCGCAACTCGATCATATACCCTGTCATAATATTCGAGAGCACCACACATCACTAGATCCTCCGGCTCACCAACACCGTAACTCAATTTGGAAAATGTAGTGAATGGAATCTGATCAAGCATGGTCCATTCAGGCTGAATATCTACAGAACTCTTAAGCACAGCAGCTTCCCTACGTTGCATATTGTTCCTGTTTTGATTGTAAAACCGATCCCGGCGTTGACGCTCCTTCTCAGCCTCCCGCTTTTTGGCCTCAACTTCCTCGTCCTTTCTCTGAGGGAGCTGCCTCTGCTGTTGGAACCTCCACCTGGGGCCAAACCTGGGCTTTGGAGGGGGTTTCCCATCCACCAAACGAAATGATTCCTCATCTGCCTCGTCAAAAATAAAATCGAAGACATTACTTTCTTGCCCACTTCTCGTATTGGGCCGAACATTATAGTTTCGGGTCCAATCTGCAACCCTTCCGAGCCTCTCAGTTTTGGAGAAAGGGGCATAAGGCACATTCTGCAGTTGGTTTTCTAGCATAACATGGTCGTCCGGAGGTCCCCATCCATCTGGATTGTCTGCGACATTTGGGACTTTTAATTGGGGTTGCTTTGTTCCAACCATGTTTTCAGATATCTAGAAAAACATACAAAACGAAATTTATCAGTGTTCCCAGCAATTTTGAACTAAAACCCTACATCTCAGTGATTCAGAAAGCAACAAACTCTAAACAAACAAAAATGTCAAAGTTCCAGACACCGAAAATATAAACGTAATGTTAGAATCTTTATATATTAAAATCCCAAATATAAATTGCCAGATCTTAAAGCCCTGCTAAACATGAAATCTCTTATTAATCTGATAACCTAGATGTCCAATCCCAAGCAAACTCGCCAAAATTTTCAGAAAAGGTACATATAAATCTGACCCCTAGCTGTCAGAGTTAATGCAATCGAGAGTCCGAGATGATGTTAAAAGTGCGGATTATTGAAAGCCCAGAAATAAAATCAAATGAAAAATTGACAGCTCGTGAAAACCACAAACTCCGGATGCTGAAAAAATCTCCATATGCAAACCCTAGTTGCCAAACAAGCCAGAGAAAAGCTCATACAGACCTAAAAACGAGGCCTTTTCTGCCACTTGAGATGCAAATGCTTCAAAGAATCTCAGATTATTCAAAACGCATGATATTTAAATCCCAGAAATGAAAACGATAGCTTTAAAACCCTGCTAAGCAAACAATATCCGAAATATTCTGAAAGAACAGATATTAGATCCCCAGTTGTCAAACTACGCCGAAAAGAGTATTTTTAAGAAAAAACGCAACTTGGAACCCTAGCTGTCGATTAAAATGCACAAACCTCTATAAAAATCCGATATGTTAAAAACCCAGGTACACGGAATCCCCAAACAAAACCATAGATGTATAGAAAACCCAGATGTTAAAACCCTAGGAGGCACGTATGAGAATGGTCTACAAAAGAAACGCTTTCTATACAGCTTTAAAAAAACTGAAACGAAGGTACATAAAATGATTATAGATGAAATGAAACATGGCTGCCCATGACCAACCTGTTCCAAGATGAGATAATTGCAGGTGACCAAAGACGAAGATAGATTGTGGTGATGAAACTCAACTGACGGGTTGGCCTCTTGATCTTCCCTCCCGCTTTCACAGTCTGATATGCTCTTACTAAATTTCGACAAGTACGAGTCAAAATGATTCTAAGCCAATTAAACTTCTAGTAGGCATCATCTGAGCGATATTAATTTTACTTACATTTACCGATTAAAAGAATAAATATTGAAATAAATTACCGCATATCTAATAGTATTTAAAAAAATTATGAAGTGTTAGGGTAATGTTTTTATGGCTAATTAGTTGATTCTCTTCGTACAAAGTTCACCGCACAAGTATTTAAATTTAGAATTCAATAGTTACATCACTTTATTGAAATTAATTGATTCTTCTCTCACGCAGGTTTTTTTATAGTGAAAGTTCAAAGCATTTAAATTTAGAATTCAATAATTGCGCCACTTTCTTGAAGCCATGGCATTGTAGGAAGGTTTTTCCCGAGATGAGCAATTTCATTTACACTTTTGAGGTTTTCGCACACTTAAAAGCTTCGCAAAAGTTAGGCGAGCCTTATTTCCATTGCCATAGGCTCATTAATGCGCCTCAGGCAGGAAATGCCCGCCGTACACACTTAAAAGCTTTGCAAAAGTTAGGCGAGCCTTATTTCCATTGCCATAGGCTCATTAATGCGCCCCAGGCAAGAAATGCCCGTCGTACGACGGCGGGCATTTCCTGCCTGGGGCGCATTAATGGGCCTATGGCAACTGAAATAAGGCTCGCCCAAAAGTTACGACGGCGGGCATTTCCTGCCTGGGGCGCATTAATGGGCCTATGGCAACTGAAATAAGGCTCGCCCAAAAGTTACCCATGCTATTTGCTTTGTTCTATTGGGTAGGGCAAGATGGATGCACTTTTCCTCCATACCATTAATTACTTTGTTCGGTCTCATTAAAATACCCTTATTATATATTATATTTTAGTGTGTAGTATCGAATATTCATGTTTATTATCTTTTGGCTATAAGTTATTAAATGTAGTTAGGCATATAATATATATTTAAATGAATTTAAATCTAGTGCGCAGTATATACCCAACACTATTTAATAACATAACGTATAGCTCTGGAAATATGTATTGCTTCGAATATTGATATAAAATCATAATTATTCATATAAATATTAGTTATTATATCATAATTACCTTTAACTCATGGAGTTAATATAGCAAATATCAGGTTATCTAATTAATAGTATAATAGTGAATAATGTAGTTTTCGTATCGTTATTAGTATCACTAGTTTATTAGTTGACTACAGTGAATAGCATACCAATTGTTTTCTAGTGATTTAATTATTTGTGTTTAATATAATATAATTAAAGTTGTTTTCTGGTGATTTAATTATTTGTGTTTAATACAATATAATTAATGTTATTTTCTCGTGATAATATAATTAATTAACTATGTTTCACACATTGTGTGGAGGTCAAAATTCATATTTTTTTGTGTGGAGGTTAGAATTCACACTTTTGTGCAGAACTTCTAGTGATTTAATTATTTGTGTTTAATATAATATAATCAATGTTGTTTTATGGTGATAATATAATTAATTAACGTTGTTTCAGACATTGCTTGGGGATCAAAATTCACAGTTGTATGCAGAGCTTTGCTCATAGTGAAACCTTCGCACAAGTTATCGATGTTGTTTGTTTTTGTTTTATTGGGTGCAAGGAGTTGATGGTGCGGAAATGAGGAGAAAATGCTTCCTCTGCACAAGCAAAACGTGCCGGAGATTCTTTTTTCATATGGACAACCCCTACATACTCATTTAAAATAAAAAATAACAAAACAACCCCCTTGCATTTCCGTTTTCAATTTGTCTAACCATGTATGTTGATTACACAGCGGAGAAAGTGGTGGGTTGAATCTCGCATTGCATAAACAATGTAAAAGGTGTATGGATGCAAGAATCACAAGAGGATTATAAGAATACAAGCATCGTCACTAAAATGGGCAAGTTTTTAAGCAATAAGGTTTTTCGGATCGACCCAACGAACCCTTTTAGCCCTAAAGCCACCCATTATCCTCAGGAATGGCACAACAAAACAGAGGAAGTGCAAGTGATGGAGATGCCTTTATATAAATCATGAAGCGCGAAAATGGAATTTCAATTCACATGCACTGCTAAACCATTTCAAATAGCATGCCTATTAAAATCCTACACTTCTAACATTTATAAATGTGTGTGTCCCATTTTAAAAATGCAAAATTCCTCGCCCTCGCTCAACATGTGAGCTCCAACTTCATAGTTACTAAGTTGCTCAACCCTCAAAATGCTAAATACGATTAAGAAAAAAAAGCATAATACACAGTTGTAACATCTTCGAAACTTGATGAAACCCTAGAGATGGCGAGAGGATTCGATCGCAGGTCAACGAAGGTTCATCGATGGTGAACCAGCGCAGGTGGGGAAAAGAGACATCTAGCATAGGTGTCAGAGTACAGAGGACACTTGGGAGCATCCCTGTCACATGCACGGTTTGCATCGGGAGTGAGGACGGAGGCAACAGGGGTTTAGCCCTTCAAGATAATGGGGTTTTTCTATTATGTTACCTTTAATCTCGATGCCTTCCGGAGAAACTAGCACACGCCTGCAAGAGTCTGTTGTTTTTACCTTTTTCTGGAATAACCATGCTTAAAGAACGGGAATCCGTTGATCTAGATCTCGAGCAAGGAGACATTCTAATGGTCTAGGGGTTGGAGGTTTTGAAGCGGAACATAGAAAAATATATCCATCCAGGTGGGAATGCAGACACAAAGGCTTGAGGCTCCGGGGAAGTATGGAGAAAAGGAAAAGATATAGGGTTGTTGGAGGAAAGACTGCTCAGCACGAGCCACGGTGCATGGTCTGTGGACAGAAGCCTTGAAGCGCAGCAGTTTCTTTTCCCACCAGTGACAGAGAACCCTACGGAGGAAGCAAGACGACTCCAAGTAAGTAGCCTTTAGAACTGTGTGTTTAAAAATCCAATTTTTTTAGGAGGGCTTGAAGACATTGTGACCAGCTGCAAGATCAAGGGTTATGAAGGGTTGAATTCCTTTCTGACTGAGGAACAAAGACAGTTAGAAATAGTCAGGGGGATCCGCCTGGACTGCTCTATAGTGTACAAAATCCCCTTACAAACAAGGAAAAGGGTTTCTCATGACAAAGGGAACATTAGACGAGGCGATACAGCGATAGCCGAATGGACGGAGGCTGACAAGAGGGCTCAATTATTTCTGGGGACTGTAGAGGGGAATAACTGTGAACAATTTGGAGGGGACATTTTTTCGCTACATGCAGAAGAACAGGAGGGTGGGTTTAATTTCATCCGGCAGTGGTGGTGATATATTGTGCAAGGGGAGAAAAGTTCTAAGAGGGAGAGGGGTTTTTTCGACCAAGCTCAGTGGAAGGGCAGTCAAGGCCACTCTTCACAAGAGGCTCGAATGCAAAATAAACATCACCTGGGCTCAGGGAAGGAGGAGGAAACTGGAATGCAAGGGGCAAGAGAAAGAAAAGTAAGATGATTAAGAGGAAGGAGATAACCCTAGCCTGGTACTAGGTGTAGATATCCAAATCGACGAGGTGATGGAGGCGGCAAAAACCACGCTAGTCAGAAGGGAAAAGGGGAAACAATATTTAGCCAACTATATTAAGGAGTGGGCAACATCAGCCTGGAAAGAGGCCCCTAAGCAGTAGGTTGAGGTCTCAACTCTAGCTCGACGTTGGTTTATGATAAATTTTCAAAAGAGAGAAACCCTTGATTGGGTGTTGAAGCGTAATTGGGGTTTTGGAAAAAACCAAATTCTCTTCAAAAAATGGAACCCATTATTTGATGCACAAAGAGAAAAGGTGGAGGAGACATAGGTATGGGTGAAACTACCAGGGTTGCCCGCTCCTTTATGGATGGATTCAATATTCAGAGCGATTGGGAATAATCTGGCATGGTTTCTGGAAGTTGACATGTCGTTTCAGTAGACGATGGATAAAAGTATAGCTAGAATACTAGTATGCTTGAAACCAAAGGAAGGATTGGTAGATGAAATTCACATGAAATATAAGGAGTTATAATTCATTCAGATGATTTATTATGACCATATGCCATCGATGTCACAAGTATGGGCACCTAGCCAGAGAGTGCCCTCTGGGGTATAGAAGAAGAAGAAGGCAGTGAAGGGATTCAGGGGTGGCAAGAAGGAACAAGGAGGAGGAGAAAATTAAAGATGACATAGTAGATGTAATAGAAGGGATGGAAGGGGAACAGACTCAGAAGGATGTAGAGGATCACCAGGACATGTTGATTGATAGCATTATTGAACAAGAACAACCTCAGTTGGGGGAAAGGCATCGTCCGAGTTCGGGGGAAGGTGTGGAAGAGGGTGTGACGCCTCAACTAGAGGGTGCGGTCCCGAACCCTATCCTCTCTCTTAATTCTCAATTGATGTCATCATTAAAAAAAAATTCAAGGCCTGGTCCTTCCAGGCCTATAATAATGGAACTAATACATGTTGGATTTATAATCG
This sequence comes from Pinus albicaulis, assembly GCA_034641835.2. Taxonomy (NCBI): domain Eukaryota; kingdom Viridiplantae; phylum Streptophyta; class Pinopsida; order Pinales; family Pinaceae; genus Pinus; species Pinus albicaulis. The sequence goes on along the minus strand of CM076573.1, from coordinate 706,494,275 downwards.
AGGCTCTGTATAGTATCATTATTTCCATTCCATAGATTAAACTGAACCACCCTGTAGCCTCAGGCATTGAGGGCTCCATTCAAATGGCCCCTTCCCCTAAAAAGCCTCACTAGAACCTTAGACCCAAAGAAAAGAAAAAAAATCCTTGGGATGCGGTGGGGGGTTTAGGTTCACATCCCATTTCAATAGGACCTCGCAAATCCAGAGGAAGGAAGTCAAACTTATCAAAAGATCATTTAACAGAAAAAATCAACATAGTGGGAAACAGTTATCCCTATTGGGATTTCTTAGAGCAGTGCAGACCCCCTCCCATGGTTGTAAATGATAATTTTGTCACTCAATTGTAGAAGTTTTGCTGGTAGAGGAAAAAAAATAGCTTTAAGGGCTTTAGCCAAGTCTTATGATCCCGATGTGTTAATGTTGCAAGAAACCATAGGTGTCAGAGATGAGATAAAGGGGGCTTTGAACAAAATGTTCCTTGGCTAGTCCTTCCAGACTTTGAATGCAAAAGGAAGATATGGGGTTAGCAATGGGAATCAGAGAGGGGAGAGTGAAGGAGCTAAACACTTGGGGCTTGTAACAGACTCTGGGTATGGAGGTTTATTCACAGGAGCTCTGCTCAACTTTATTGTTTTTTAATGTTTATGGGTCTTGCTTGGATAGGGCTCCTTTTTGGAATAACCTCTTTTCTAAATCCTTTATGGGAAATCTAAATCTAGTAATAGGTGGAGATATGAACTTTTCATTGGGCTTATTAGAAGCCTGGGGCCCCTCAACACATGCAGATCCACTAGCAAAGTTTTTCCTGAATAAGATTGCGTCGAAGAGTTTGATAGACATAAATTTGATCAAGCCTTGTCCCACCTGGAAGAATAGAAGAATAGGGGATGATCGAGTGGCCAAGAGGTTGGATCGTTTACTTTTAAAGGATGACTTGGTGAACAGAATCCCAATGTTCCGACATTGGGTGGGGGCAGGTGGATATTCGGATCATCTCCTTATCCTTCTTGAATTAAAATACCCTAACAAGAAACTTGGATCTCCATTCAAGTTTAACCCTTCTTGGCTCAAGGATGAATCATATAACAATCTGTTTCAAACAACTTGGAGGATATGGGGTGAATTTTTGGGTAGGGACAAAGCCTACCTTTCATGGAAAAACTAAAGCTTATAAAAAAGGCAACCTTGGCCTGGGAAAAACAGAAAAAAGACTGAGAAGAAGTTGATCTTAGACATATAGGAGAGGAGTTAGACCTGCTCGAAAATCCGAAGGAGGATGGATATGAAACAAGTGAAAAGAGGGATAGAATTAAGCTGTTGGAATCAAAAAGAAGGAAAATCCTAGTTTAAAGGGAAGAGTTGCGGAGACTTAAGATTCGAGCCATTTGGCTGACTGCTGGGGATGAAAACTCAAAATTCTTCCAGAACTATGTAAAAGGTAGGAAAAATATAAATACCATCTGGGGCATGAAAACGGAGGATGGTAGGAAAGAAAAATATTTTGAAGACCTTTCTCTTTTGGGAAGAAATCACTTTAAAAATATTTTCAAAGCCCCGACTGAGGCTTCGATGGCTGAAGTGATTCTAATCGGATTTATGCAGAAACACAATAGAATACACATATAACCATAAATACAAAGATGCAGTATAAATAACACTTCATTTCATTAATAACAAAGAACTGAAACTTGCTTACACACATAATGGAAATAAACTAGCTAAGGCGTTGGTAGCTTATCTCTAAGAAGAGATGTGGCGGCAACAGGCCTCTAAACTATGTGTTACAATGAGACTCGAAGTCCTATATATTATTGAGAAAGAATAGAAAACCCTAAACATCCAAAAACCTAACCCTAGGAGATGAAACGCCAGAATATGGGCCCCGTTGGGGTAAATTGGTACATCAATTTCCCGAGGTCGTAACTTTGGCATATTATCTCCGTTTGACGCACATGATACATCATTAGAAAGATTTATCCGAGGACTACAACTATTAATTATGAATGTAGATTCTAGAACAGAAGTACATTTTCAGGACAAACGATGCCCAAAAACGTCGATTAGGGCCTCAAAATGGCTCCAGAAGTTCAGGACCCGAAAAAATACTAAAAATAGTAAGTTGTGTCAAAACTGAAAAACTGAAAGAGACAATGCTAGGGCCCCAAGTGGAATAGGAGAGTAGCCACCAATATCCACCTGGATCATTCCTCCCCCCTTAGGAAGCAATGGTCCCCATTGCGTTAAGTTCCTCCATGAGATGAGGAAAATTTTGCTGAACTTGATCCCTGGTGAACCACTTGCCTTGGTGCAAGAGTTGGCCAGATTTGACAACCCGATACAGTTGGATCTTCTCTTGGCGAGTGTTCTTGATTTGCATTTCCATGATACAATCTGTGGTGGCTTGTTCCATGCAGTTTGGGTTTAAATCTATTGGTGTGAGTTGTTCTGCGATGTTAGAGGTGTCCATTAGAGGTGGGAAGTAGGGACGAATGTGGTCCACATTGAATACTGGGTGCATACCAAGGAATGGAATATTGAGCTTGAAAGTATTGTTCCCTACAGCCTTGGTTATGGTGTATGGCCCATATCAGAGCAGGCGAAGCTTGTGGTGAGGTCTAGTGAGGTGCTCCTTCTGCAAATGTAGCCAGACTTTGTCGCCCAACTAGAAGTTGTGTGGCACCCGATGTTGATCATGTTGTTACTTGTACATAGCATTGGCACTGTCCAATATGTCATGAACCTATTGTAGGATGTGCTAAATGCGCTCGATGAAGCTATTCGCTTTGTCAGCTTCAGACTGGACATGAGCCGAATCGGCCTGAGTAGCCGCAAATGGCATGGCTACGTCAATGGGACATAGTGGTTGGAATTCCAAGCCCACCTGAAAGGGGCTGTGGCCGGTTGAGCTATGGAGAGCTCGGTTATAACTGTGTTGTACATAGGGGAGGCTCTCATCCCATGTGTGTGGATGCTTTGAATTGTACATGTGCAGAATGTGTACAATCATCATGTTGACGACCTTTGTCTGACCATCCATTCGGGGATGGAAAGTTGTGGAGTTGGTGAGCTTGGTGTCCAAAATTGACCAGAGGTTGGACCAAAATTTGCTGAGGAACCTGCTGTCCCGATCTGAGATGATAGACTGTGGGATACCAAAGTGCACCCACACTCGTTCAAAGAAGAGTTTAGCAGTGCCTTCTATTGTGATATTCTCCTTGCAGGCCGCCATAATGGCCATCTTCGAGAATCTGTCGACAACCATGAAAACACAATCAGTTCCATGCTTAGTAGAAGGAAGGCCCAACATGTAATCCATGGAGATGGATTCCCAAGGTTGACTAGGGGTAGGTAGCAGACTATAGAGGCTTGATTCTTGATGGTCGGTTTGGAAATGGCGCAAGCAGTGGAGGATTTGATGTACTTCCCGACATCCTATCGAAGGTTCGGCCAATAGAAAGACTTCTGCAGTACTGGCACTGTTTTCTTGACCCCGAAATTCCCAGCGACTCAACTATAGTATTCTTCCCATGTCATATTGGCACGCTCACTTGAAGGAACACAAAGGTGTCTGAGGTGACATAACAATGCATCTTGGAGGTGAAATTTTGGAACTTGCGTACCCCCCAAGAGTGCCTTGTATGTGTGACCGAATTCTGGATCACACTTGTAGAGAAGCGGCCAATCAAAAGTCTCATGCCCACAAGAGTTGAGAATGGTGGTTAGCTCCACGATCGATGGTCAGCTGAGGTAGTCTGCAACATTATTGGTGCTACCCTTCTTGTACTTGATGTTCACATGAAACTATTGCAGATATGTGGACCACTTCTGATGGCGGTCGTTCTGCAACTTCCCTTGTGTCTGTATGAACTGCAAGGGTCGGTGGTCTGTGTGGATGATTGTTTCCTTCCCAAAAATGTAATGCTTCCATTTTCGACAAGCTTACACAATGGAATAAATTTCTTTGTCACAAGTGGGATACTTGCAGACTATGTTAGACAATGTCTCACTGTGATATGCCACTAGATGCCCCTTGTTGAGTAAGAACTGCCCCAATAGCATAGTTAGAGGCATCTGTCTTGATCTCAAATGGTTGTTGCAAGTCTGGTAATGTGAGCACTGAGGCAGAACAAAGGCGATGTTTCAATTATACAAATGCCTTCTGTTGAGATTCCGACCAAAAGAATTTTGCTTCACTCCTCCCTTGGTGACTTGACTCAAGGGCTAAGTGATATGAGAGAATCCCAACACGAGCCTGCATTAGAAATTAGAGAGACCCAGAAAGCTGCGAAGCTCTGTTAGAGTGGTTGGGACTAGCAAATCCCGAATGACTTGGATCTTGGTTGGATACACATGCATCCCCCTTTCATCCATAATGTATCCCAGATATTGAACCTGGGTCATGCCAAAAGTGCACTTCTCCAAATTGGCACACAACTTGTGTTGCCATAGTGTTTGGAGGACTTGTCGGATGTGGTGGAGGTGCTCTTCCCAAGTCTGGCTGAAGATCAGAATTTCATCCAAGTACACCACTATAAATGAGTTGGTGAATGGCCGCAAGATGTCATCCATCAACCTCATGAAGGTTGTGGGAGCATTCGTCAACCAGAAAATCATGACCAGTCATTCGAAAAGGCCCTCCTTGGCTTTGAAGGCAGACTTCCAGACATCAAAGGGTTTGATTGGTACTTAGTGATACCCAGACTTCAAGTCGATCTTGCTGAAATATTTTGCCGCTTTGATTTGCTCCAGAAGGTCATCAATACGTGGGACCGGGTACCTATTCTGCACAATGATCTTGTTCAATGCCCGATAGTCAATACAGAGTCTCCAAGTCCCATCCTTCTTCTGTACCAACACGATCGAGCTCCCACAGTGTGATGAACTCGGTCAGATGTAACCTTTCTACAGTAGCTCTTGAATCTGCCTCTTAATTTCATAGGTCTCCAGAACAGAGCGTCGATAGATCAGTCCATTGGATAGCGACGCACCTAGGGTCAAATAAATGGGGTGATTAACTTGACAGTGCATAGGCACCCCTGTGGGTGAGGTGAAGATGTCTCCATACTCCTCCACAACCTTGTCCATTTGTTGTTGTCATGTAAAGGAGCCCTATCTGGAGGTCATGGCCACAATCTTCTTCTTGCCCTGGGGGTGGATCACCTGGAAAACAAATTTCCTGGTTTTTGAAATGAGCTTACTGCATTGTTTTGCAGTAACCAAAGAGATAGCGTTAGGCAGTGGTACCTATGGTATCCTTTACATCTTATTTCCTAAAGTAGCAATAACAACATGAGGTTGGGACTCATACACATCATGTTGCTTCCACAAGTATGGTTGGCCTAATGATACATCACAAACATCAAGAGGAGAAATGTCACATAATACCTCATTAATGAAGGGCTTGATGTTGTATGGAAGGCGGCACTGTTGGCTGATGCGGAGATCCCGTCCTTGGTGAAGCCACCCGATGGTGTATGGTTGTGGGTGTGTTGTGGTTGGCAAGCCCAACCTCTTCACGAAATCTGCTAAAATGACATTCTTTTGGCTCCCATTATCGATAGTGAACTATAGCAAGTAACCCTTTACCCACATATCGGGGTGGAAGAGACGCTCCTCCTCCTTTGGATCTTCTGGTTCCTCCTGGATCTTTGTAGTGGAAACAATGGCATTGGGCTCTGCATCAATAATTTTTTTCCCTTTTTCATTCCCATTTTGAGCTTCTAATTCAGAGTCGGAGCATGCATTTGATTCAGAAGCCCTCATCTCGGCCACCAATGTTTGTTTGGCCCAACACTCACTTTTTTTGTGAGTGGAGCTCTTATGGAACTCACACCACTTTTCCGCGTCCTTCTTTGGCTTCGCGGTGTTGTTATTTTCTTGCAGCTTTGATAGGTTGTCTTTGGCCGCCATGCTTTGGCTTTTCCCTTTGTTCTGTGGTTTGGGAGAACCTTTCCCTTGCTTTTGATTCGCAGATCCAAAGTCTCGCTACTTCTGTTTGAATTTCTGTACAATATTAGCATCATACCGGTATGTCATACCAAGCGAGAAGATATCAAGGAACTCCATTTCCTCCTGAATATATCTATGCACACAACTGCGATACTTTAGCACCAAATTTTTCTCTGAATATTTGATACCCAACTTTATGCACAAGGTATGGAACATATTCGTCAGCTCATACACATCTTGATCCATTTGTTGCCGCAGCATGGTCCATTGTATGTACTTGTCCTCATAGCTCCCCACAGGATACTATTGATCCTTGATGGTGTCTCAAAACGAATTCCAAGTGGGTATGACTGAGAATAGAGAGGGTTTTGTCTCGTCCTTTTTGTCACAGTAGGTTTCCCACCAGTCCTTGACATGGGGCGTAGCTTTGAGGAGTGCAAAAATAATATTCTCCTGTTCGGAAAAGTCATGAACCAAGAAATATCCTTTTAATAGATTCAACCATCTATCTACGACATCTGCATCTATTTGACCCTCAAATATGGGAATGTAAAATTTTAATTGTACCTTAAAGGAAGTCACACCTCCACAGTGGCTGTTGGATGCAGATGCGCCGTCGGTGGGTAGTTGTTGAAGGATTTGGGCAAAGTTATCCTTCATCACGTTCCTTTGTTTTTCGAGGGCCTCCTCGAGCAATATTTTGATAGGATCTCCTGCTCCCTCATCTTTATTTTCATCCCCCATGGGCGACTGTTGGGGTTTGCGAGGCTAATCTTGCAAAGGTTCAACCAGATCGAGCCCTAACTCATTATACCTCGATCTCGTTGGGGACATGCAAAGAAGGATCGAGAAAAATTTGACCGCTCTGATACCACTGATCCAGATTTATGCAGGAATTCAATAGAGTACACATATAACCATAAATACAAAGATGCGGTGGAAATAACACTTCATTTCATTAATATCAAAGAACTGAAATTCGCTTACAGACATAATGGAAATACACTAGCTAGGGCATCGATAACTTATCTCTGAGAAGAGATGTGGCAGCTACAAGCATCTGAACCCTATGTTACAATGAGGCTCTAAGGCTTATATATTATTGAGAAAGAATTGAAAACCCTAAACATCCAAAAACCTAATGCTAGGAGATGAAACACCAGAATATGGGCCCCGTTGGGGTAAATTGGTACATCAATTTCTTGGGGTCATAACTTTGGCATATTATCTCCATTTGACGCACATGATACATCGTTAAAAAAATCTATCCAAGGAATACAACTGTCGACCATGAATGTAGATTCTTGGTCGGAATCAGATTCGTCAGACAAACAATTCCCAAAAAACGTCGTTTAGGACCTCAAAACAGCTCTGGAAGTTCAGGGCCCAAAAAACTACTAAAAATTGTAAGTTGTGCCGAAACTGAAAAATTGAAAGAGACAATGCTGGGGCCCCAAGTGGAATAGGCAAGTGGCCACCAATATCCACCTGGATCATTCCTCCCCCCTTAGGAAGCAATGGTCCCCATTGCGTTGAGTTCCTCCGTGAGATGAGGAAACTTCTACTGAACTTAGTCCCTAGTGAACCACTTGCCTTGGTGCAGGAGTTGGCCAGCTTTGACAACTCGATACAGTTGGATCTTCTATTGACGAGTGTTCTTGATTTGCATGTCCATGATATAATCTATGGTGGCATTTTCCATGCAGTCTGGGTTTAACTCTGTTGGTGTGAGGTGTTTTGCAATGTCACAGGTGTCCACTAGAGGTGGGAAGTAGGGACGAAGGCGGTCCACATTGAATACTAGGTGCAGACCAACGAATGGTGGAATAGTGAGCTCGAAGGCATTGTTCCCTACAGCCTTTGTGATGGTGTACAACCCATATCAAAGCGGGCGAAGCTTGCGATGGGGTCAAGTGAGGCACTCCTTCTGCAAATGTAGTCAGAATTTGTCACCGACCTGGAAGTTGTGTGGCACCCAATGTTGATCATGTCGTTGCTTGTAATATTAATTGGCCCTGTTCAAAATGTCATGAGCTCGTTGGCGCATGTGCTAAATGCGCTCGATGAAGTTTTTCACTTTGTCAGCTTCAGACTGCACATGAGTCGAATCGACTTAAGTAGCCGCAAATGGCATAGATACGTCAATGGGAGATAGTGGCTGGAATCCCAAGCCCACCTGAAAGGGGCTGTGTCCGGTTGAGCTGTGGAGAGCCCGATTATAAATGTGTTGAACATAGGGGAGGCTCTCATCCCATGTACGCGGATGCTTTGAATTGTACATGCACAGAATGTGTACAATCATCTTGTTGACGACCTCTGTCTCGCCATCCGTTTGGTGATGGAAAACTGTGGACTTGGTGAGCTTGGTGTCCGCATTGACCAGAGGTTGGACAAAACTGTGCTGAGGAACTTGCTATCTCGATATGAGATGATAGACTGTGGGATCCCAAAGTGCACCCACACTCGTTCAAAGAAGAGTTTAACAGTGGCTTCTGCTGTGATATTCTTCTTGCAGGCCGCCATAATGGCCATCTTTGAGAATCTGTCGATGACCACGAAAACACAGTCGTTTCTATGCTTAGTAGAAGGAAGGTCCGACATGTAATCCATGGAGATGGATTCCCAAGGTCGACTAGGAGTAGGTAGCAGAGTATAGAGGCCTTGCTTCTTGATGGTCGGTTTGGAAATGGCGGAAGCAGTGCAGGATCTGATGTACTTCCTGTCGAAGGTTCGGCCAATAGAAATACTTCTGCAGTACTGCCACTATTTTCTCGACCCCGAAATGCCTAGCGGCTTGACTGTGGTGTGCTTCCCATATCATCTTGGCACGCTCGCTTGAAGGAACACAAAGGTGTCTGAGGTGACATAACAGTGCATCTTGGAGGTGAAATTTTGGAACTTGCGTACCCCCCAAGGGTGTCTTGTATGTGTGACCGAATTCTGGATCACTCTTGTAAAGAAGTGGCCAATCAGAAGTCTCGTGCCCACAATAGTTGATAACGGTAGTTAGCGCCACGTTCGGTGGTCTGCTGAAGCAGTCTGCAACATTATTGGTGCTACCCTTCTTATACTTGATGTTCAAATGAAACTGTTGCAGATATGTGGATCACTTATGATGGAAATCATTCTGCAACTTCCCTTGTGTCTGTATGAACTGCAAGGGTCGGTGTTCTATGTGGATGATTGTTTCCTTCCTCAAAATGTAATGCTTCCATTTTCGACAAGCCTACACAATGGAATAAATTTCTTTGTCACAAGTGGGATACTTGCGGACTATGTCAGACAATGTCTCACTGTGATATGCCACTGGATGCCCCTTGTTGAGTAAGAACTACCCCAATAGCATAGTCATAGGCATCTGTCTCGATCTCAAATGGTTGTTGCAAGTCTGGTAATGTGAGCTCTAGGGCAGAACAGAGGTGATGTTTCAATTCTACGAATGCCTTCTGTTGAGATTCCGACCAAAATAATTTTTCGTTTGCTCCTCCCTTGGTGACTTGACTCAAGGGCCAAGTGATATGAGAGAATCCCAACACGAACCTGCGGTAGAAATTAGCAAGACCCATAAAGCTATGAAACTCTATTGGAGTGGTTGGGGCTGGCCAATCCCGAATGACTTGGATCTTTGTTGGGTCCACATGCACCCCCCTTTCATCAATAATGTATCCTAGATATTGAACCCAGGTCATTCCAAAAGTGCACTTCTCCAAATTGACACACAACTTGTGTTGTCGCAATGTTTGGAGGACTTGTCGGATGTGGTGGAGGTGCTCTTCCCAAGTTTGGCTGAATATCAGAATGTCATCCAAGTACACCACTACAAATGAGTTGGTTGAATGGCTGAAATATGTCATCCATCAACCTCATGAAAGTTGTGGGAGGATTCATCAACTCAAAAGGCATGACCAGTCATTCGAAAATTCCCTCCTTGGCTTTGATGGCAGTCTTCCACACATCGGAGGGTTCGATTGGTACCTGGTGATACCTAGACTTCAAGTCAATCTTTCTGAAATATTTCACCCCTTTGAGCTGGTCCAGAAGGTCATCAATCTGTGGGATCGGTTACCTATTCCGGACAGTGATCCTATTTAGCGCCCAATAGTCAATACAGAGTCTCTAAGTCTCATCCTTCTTCTGTACCAACATGATCGGGCTCCCACAGGGTGATGAACTCGGCCGGATGTGACCTTTCTGCAACAGCTCTTGAATCTGCCTCTTCATTTCATCGTTCTCCAGAATAGAGCACCAATAGATCGATCCATTGGGTAGCGACGCACCTGGGGTCAGATCAATGGGGTGCTTGACCTGACAGTGCAGAGGCACCCTTGTGCGTGAGGTGAAGATGTCCCCTTACTCCTCCAAAACCTTTTCCATTTTTTGTTGTCGTGTAGAGCAGCCCTGTCTGGAGGTCGTGGCCACTGTCTTCTTCTTGTCCCGGGGGCAGAATATCATGAAAACAAATTTCCTGGTTTTGGAAATGAGCTTACTAAATTTTTTTGCAGTAACCAAAGAGATAGTGGCAGGCGGTGGTACCTCTGGTATCCTGTACAGATTGTTTCCCAAAGTAACAATAACAACGCGAGGCAAGGACACATACACACCATGTTGCTTCCACAAGTATGGTTGGCCTAATAATACATCACAAACATCAAGACGAGCAATGTCACATAATACCTCATCTCTGAAGGGCTTGATGATGTATGGAGGGAGGCACTGTTTGTTGACGCGGAGATCCCGTCCTTGGTGAAGCCGCTCGATGGTATATGGTTGTGGGTGTGTTGTGGTTGACAAACCCAACCGCTTCACGACGTCTGCTAAAATGGGGTTCTTTTGGCTCCCATTTTAGACAAAGAATTGTAGTGGGTAACCCTTTACCCACATCTCGGAGTGGAAGAGACACACCTCGTCCTATGGATCCTCCGGTTCCTTCTTTTGGATATTTTCAGTGGCAACAGTGGTGTTGGGCTCCGCCTCAATAATCTGTTTCCTATTGTCATTCCCCTTTTCAAGTTCTGATTTAGAGTCGAAGCGTGCATTTGATTCAGAAGCCCTCATCTCGGCCACCAGCGATTGCATGGACCGACACTCACTTGTGTTGTGAGTGGAGCTCTTATGGAACTCACACCACTTTCCCGTGTCCTTCTTTGGCTTTGCGGTGTTGTTCTTTTCTTGCGGCTTTGACAGGGTGTTTTGGGCCACCATGCCTTGGATTTTTCCTTTTTTTTTCTTTTTTCTTTTTTTTTTTTCTGCGGTTTGGGGGCACCTTTCCCTTGCTTTTGATTCGCAGATCCAAAGTCTCGCCTCTTCTATTTGAATTTCTGCTCAATATTGGCAGCATACCGGTATGTTGTACCAAGCGAGGAGATGTCGAGGAACTCCATTTCCTCCTGAATATATATGTGCAGACAACTACAATACTTTAGCACCAAATGTTTCTCTGGATATTTGATACCTAACTTTGTGCGCAGGGTATATAACATATTCTTTAGCTCATGCACATCTTGATCCCTTTGTTGCCGCAACGTGGTCCATTGTATGTACTTGTCCTCATAGCTCCCCACGGTATAATATTGTTCCTTGATGGCATCTCGGAACGAATTCCAAGTGGGTACGACTGAGAACAAAGAGGGTTATGTCTCGTCCTTTCTCTCACAGTAGGTTTCCCACCAGTCCTTGACATGGGGGGTAACTTTGAGGAGTGAAAAAATAATCTTCTCCCGGTCGGAAAAGTCATGTACTGAGAAATATCTTTCTAATAAATTTAACCATCTATCTACGACATTTGCATCTATTAGAACCTCAAATATGGGAATGTCAAAGTTTACTTGTACCTTAAAGGGAGTCGTGCCTCCAGAGTGGTTGCTGGATGCAGATGCGCCACCGGTGGGCAGTCATTTGGGCATTCGTCGGGGTTTGCGAGGCTGATCTTGCAAAGTTTCAACCAGATCGAGCCCTAACTCCTTATACCCCAACCACGTTGGGGACATGCAAAGAAAGATCGAGAAAAATCAAACCGCTCTGATATCACTAATTCAAATTTATGCAGGAACGCAATAGAATACACATATAACCATAAATACAAAGATGCAGCGGAAATAACACTTCATTTAATTAATATCAAAGAACTGAAATTTGCTTACAGACAAAATGGAAATAAACTAGCTAGGGCGTTAGTAGCTTATCTCTAAGAAGAGATGTGGCGGCTACAGGCCTCTGAACTCTGTGTTACAATGAGGCTCGAAGGCCTATATATTATTTAGAAAGAATGGAAAATCTTAAACATCCAAAAACCTAACCCTAGGAGATGAAACACCACAATATGGGCCCCGTTGGGGTAAATTGGTGCATTAATTTCCCGGGGTCGTAACTTTGGCATACTATCTCCGTTTGATGCACATGATACATCGTTAGAAAGATCTATCTGAGGACTAAAAATACCAATTGCAAACATGGATTTGAAAATGGAATCAAATTTTCCGGACAAACGATGCCCGAAAAACGTCGTTTAGGGCCTCAAAATAGCTTTGGAAGTTCGTGACCCAAAAAACTGCTAAAAATAGTAAGTTGTGTCGAAACTGAAAAACTGAAAGAGATTGTTATCACTATAAAAAAAAAAAAAAAAATCCAAACTTGGACAGTTTTATTTGTTCCTAGTCATGGTTTTAGATAGGTGTTAAGTCATTTTAAGTTTTTAGAGGTTAAGTGATAGGGTTAGAGTCTCATTTTCATTTACAAAATAAAGTCCAACAACCTTATTTCATACCTTGAGTGTCTCATACCATGTTTAGAAAGTCAATTTTTAAATCATTTGAAATTTTTTTGGAATTAGCCACGAAACCACGTTTTCGTAGCGCAGACAGTGTAAAAAACCTGTTTTGCGCTACGAAAATGTTACTATTTTCGTAGCGCACTATGAGGCAAAAACCCTGTTTTTCTGTTTTTAGTAGTCAACTTCCAGAGGGGTTCCTGAGCAACTGAAAACTCGCTTTTGAAAATTGAAATATTTTTTTCTTCCTAACATACTGAAATACAAAAACCTCTTTCAGTTTCTTCAAATTAATTATGAGGTGGGAGAAACTGATGACTCAACTTGCGCTACGAAACTGCTAAAAGTCATTGGGAGAAAAACTCTGTTTTCTGGTTTTAGCACTCTTTTTCAAGATCAGTTTCTAGCCACATGAAAACGTATTTTGGAATTATGAAGGAGGTTTCTCTTCATAAAATCTCTCTCTACAATAACCTATCTCACATTTTTCAAAAGTGTTACCAGTTTGGAGATACAAGGATTTCTTTGAAGTCATATTTTCAGAAATCGGAATTTTCCAGTTTTACACATGTTGTTCAAAGACAATTTATGGGCAGAAGGAGAGGTATTGCAAAAAACCAAGAGAGGTTTTTGTTCAAGAAATCATCTTTCCAAAAGTATCCTTCAGTTTCTCAAAATACGTTTTGGATCAGGAGATAAAATCTTTGTCTCAACACCTATTTTTCAGGTAAAAACAGTGAGGTAAAATGACCAATTCATAAATGGAAAATGAGGATTAAATTTTGTGAAGGTTATGATTTTGGTTCATATAGCTAAGAGGCTAGATTTAAAAGAATGATTAATGTTCAATTAAGGGCTACTAACAGGAAGCTAAAGAGGCATATTGAAGACCTAGAAATTAAATTGACAAAGTCTGAAAGTAAGCTACAACAGAGATAAAACAGAGCAACAAGTAACAAATATTTAAAACAGTTTTCTTATTGAGAAGGGAATTACTTTTTGAAGACATGTCAAAACCAACTTGATTTTTTTGTTAAAAGTCTATGGACATCATTGAAGAAGTGAAAATATCTTTAAAACTCAGAATTTTGAAAAAACTGTGTAAAAAGGGCATACACAATAGTTTCATAGTGCGCTACGAAACTGCTGTAGGTGAGTTTTTGGGAATTTTCATATATATTTTGCGAGTAAAAGCAGTTGGTTTTCAAATTTTGTTGTTGCTGGTGGATGGACAAGAGTCACAAATGAAAGCTCAGGTTTTAAAGTAGAATAAAGAGGTTGTTAAATAGATGTTTTTCAATGATACTGATTCCGCGCTACGAAAATAGCTGTTATTTTCGTAGCGCAGTGACATCACAACTTTTTATAATTTGTCAAAGTTTTACTTATGTACAGGTGGAAGGGTAAGGTTACAAGGAGATGATAGCACATGTTACCTATCTAAACTAGTCAATATTTCCAGCAACAATGTTCGAAGATCATCAATGAAGATAAAGGCTTAATTGCAGAAAACATATTCCCTGGTTTTTAGGGCAGTTATGTCATGGAACAACAGGGTTCATAACAAGGCTGGAGGCATCACCCAATTCGACCTCATGAGGTTGTAGCTGTCAAAGGAAGCATTAAAGGTTTAGATAAGGTTTTTTTAGACATGATAAGGAGTTTCACTCCTATTTGTATTAGGACTCATAAAGAGACAGTTAGTTGTCAGTTGTAATTAAGAGTCTGTTTTAGGAGTAGAATAGGTGTAAATAATAGAAATTTGAGTTCTCTTGATGATGGATCATAGAATCCAATATTGTAAAAGCTATATATGAAGCAAGAGGTCGAATTAGCAAGGGGTTGAAGACTTTTTGGCCCAGCTGTTACTTTATGCTATGAAATATAATCAGTAATGCAGAGAGGTTTTCCTGAACAGATCTGAGTTCTCATGGGGTTAAAGTTTTCTTGATTTATATGTTAATTTTAATCATTTGCAGTAGATCTTATTGCTATTACTCATAATTCATAATCTTATGCTCTGAATTCCTTTAGTAATGGGATGGCTGTGTTTTTTCTATATCTTGTGAGTAAACTACCTTTGAAACACTAGCAGTAAATTTCATTGCTATTACTCAAAATTCACAACCATGTGCTCTAACTTCCTTTAGTAATGGAATTGTTGTGTTTAGCAGTAGATCTCAATGCTATTACTCAGAATTCACAACCATGTGCTCTGACTTCCTTTAGAAATGAGATGACTGTGTTTTTTCCTGCATTTTGTGAGTAAACTATCTTTGAACCACTAACAGTAAGTTTCATTGTTATTACTCGGAATTCATAACCCTATGCTCTGACTTCCTTTAGTAATGGAATTACTGTGTTGACCTATTTTCTTGAGTGAATTATCTTTGTTTGAAAACCCCATTTGCCACAACCTCCATGTCTAGAAACCTTGCCATTGAATCTACTGACTTGTTGACTCCATAGCCCAATGGTAGCAAGCCTTCATCTTTCAACCTATAAACATACAAAATCACAAACCACAGAGTTAGCCATCTATCTATAACTTATATCATTAACCCTTAAGAGAGCCCTCTCAGGCTGAGGAGGCTAAGCCTCAGCTAAAATATTGGTTTGAAATAGTTACAGCAAGGGTAGTGATCAGCTGATATCCCGGGTCCTATTTTAGTGATAGTTAACATTTTGGTGCGTCGTAGTCGAAAATATACATCTCTCAATTATGAAGTGAAATCTTGAAGGTATGGGAGCTCGGGAAGATACGATTCGAAATTTTCAAACTACCTTGGCGACTCCACACATCAAATAATCAAATTGAAAGGTGACTCCACTGCTAGAAGATCAGTAGCTTGATGAAGTTTCCAGATGAGTTCCATTACAAGAATGAATGCTAGGTATGCTCCTATGAATTGGTCTCATATCCCTAGTTTTCCAAATCCTATGCCAAATGTTGATTGGTTAGATGATCTTCCAATATTCAAAGATGAAAAGAAAGACAATGTTTCTCTTCATTTGGTTAGGTTTCATCTGCATGTACATAGTCTTAAGGTTCAGATCCCTGAAGACTATCTTATGAAGATGTTTATGACCACTCTAGAAGGAAAAGCATGGTCTTGGTATAAAGGTTTAGCAAATGGTTCATTATATTCTCTTGCTAATTTTCATGATGAATTCTATGAGATTTATAAAGAGTATCATCCCTCCTTATTGCTGGTCAAAGATTGTTGTAAACATTTTGTGAGTTTTATTCAGTATTTGGAGGATTGTTATGATGATGATGAATTTATGGATGAAGAAATTTTTGAGGCTCTTCATAACAATACATTTCAACACCTAGAATAAAGGATAACATCCCATGGAATGTATCATGGAAATCAGCAAGAGTATACTTATGAAAACCATGTTACATCCTCCAATATTGATGTAAAGATGCAACAAACTTGTCAATCTTTGGATCATAAAGAGTATGAAAATCATTGCAAACACCAAGGAGAAATACTGGAAGACAGTTTTTATAACCCTCAGGTAGAGAAAAAGGTTCATTATTCATGCCATACTTTGCAGCAGTCTACTTCAAAGAATGATTATAATAATGAGGAAAATTACATTGTCTATGGGAATCATTTTGAAAGGCAGTTGGATAGCTTATCAAATAAATTTTGTGTGGCTAAAAATCAGTTGTTAGAAATTATAGGATGTTATGAGGATCATCAAGCTAATCATGTTTTCTGGGATACTATAGCTAAATACATGGAAGAGTTTTACTCTCCAGTGTTTCAATTTTATTTTTACTATGAAGATCAGTTACAATTTCAGTGGCAGTGGTCATCACAATATCATAGTTGCTTTGAGTTCCAATGAAGTCAAAAAACTCAAATATCAGATAAAACAAATGACTGGTTACATTGGAAATTTCATATTGATTGAGCTGAATGAAGTTTGCAGTTGATTGGGTAAGCAGGAGTGTGTGAATAAGCTCAAAGTTGACTGAGCATCTTTTTAGTAGATACAGATTTGTTTCTTATGCAGTGATCATCAAGCTTGAACCCTAGGTGAAGGCCATTAAAGCTTGAGGAGAAGCTTGGCAAAATTTCAGAGTTTTATTCTAAAGGATGGATAACGAGCACTGGAGCTATCGTTTCTTAGTGTACCACAGGGACACACTATCCCAAGTGGAGCCACTGTTATCACTATAAAAAATTTTCCAAAGTTGGATAGTTTTCTTTGTTCATATTCATGGTTTTAGATAGGTGTTAAGTCATTTTAAGTTTTTATGGGTTAAGTGATAGGGTTAGAGTCTCATTTTCATTTACAAAATAAAGTCCAATAACCTTATTTCATATCTTGAGTGTCTCATACCATGTTTAGAAAGTCAAGTTTTTAACCATTTGAAATTTTTTTTGAATTAGCCACGAAACCACATTTTCATAGTGCAGAAAATGTAAAAAACCTGTTTTGTGCTACAAAAACGTTGTTATTTTCGTAGCGCACTATGAGGCAAAGCCCTGTTTTTCTGTTTTTAGTAGTCAACTTCCAGAGGGGTTCCTGAGCAACTGAAAACTCATTTTTGAATATTGAAAGAGGTTTTTCTTCCTAACATACTGAAATACAAAAACCTCTTTCATTTTCTTAAAATTAATTATGAGGTGGGAGAAATTGATGACTCAACTTGCGCTACGAAACTGTTGAAAGTCATTGAGAGAAAAACACTGTTTTCTAGTTTTAGTAGTCTTTTTCAAGATCAGTTTCTAGCCACATGAAAACGTATTTTAGAATTATGAAGGAGGTTGCTCTTCATAAAATCTCCAGCTACAATAACCTATCTCACTTTTTTCACAAGTGTTACCAGTTGGGAGATACACGACTTTCTTTGAAGCCATATTTTCAGAAATCAGAATTTTCCAGTTTTACACATTTTGTTCAAAGACAATTTCTGGGTAGTAGGAGAAGTATTGCAAAAAACCAAGAGAGGTTTTTGTTCAAGACAGTATGGTTTCCAAAAGACTCTTTCAGTTTCACAAAATACATTTTGGATGAGGAGATAAAAGCTTTGTCTCAACACCTATTTTTCAGGTAAAAACAGAGGTAAAATGACCAATTCATAAATGGAAAATGAGGATTAAATTTTGTGAAGGTTATGATTTTGGTTCATATAGCTAAGAAGCTAAATTTCTGAGAATGATGAATATTCAATTAAGGGCTACTAATAGGAAGCTAAAGAGGCAGATGGAAGACTTGGAACTTAAATTGACAAAGTCTGAAAGTAAGATACAACAGATATAAAACAGAGCAATAAGTAACAAATCTTTAAAACAGTTTTGTTATTGAGAAGGGAATTACTTTTTGAAGACATTTCAAAACCAACTTGTTTTATTTGTTAAAGTCTATGGACATCATTGAAGAAGTGAAAATATCTTTAAAACTCAGAACTTTGAAAAATTTGTGTAAAAAGGGCATACACAGCAGTTTTGTAGCGCGCTACGAAACTACTGTACGTGAGTTTTTGGGAATTTTCATATATATTTTGGGAGTAAAAATAGTTGGTTTTCAAATTTTTTTGCTGCTGGTGGATGGAAAAGAGTCACAAATCAAAGCTTAGGTTTTAAAGCAGAAGAAAGAGGTTGTTAAATAGATGTTTTTCAATGATACAGATTCTGCGCTATGAAAACAGCTGTTATTTTCGTAGCGCAGCCACATCACATCTTTTTATACTTTTTCAAAGGTTTACTTCTATACAGGTGGAAGGGTAAGGTTACAAGGAGATGATAGCACATGTTACCTATCTGAAATAGTCAATATTGTCAGCAAAAATGTTCAAAGATCATCAATGAAGATAAAGGCTTAATTGCAGAAAGCATATTCCCTGGTTTTTAGGGCAGTTAGGTCATGGAACAACAGGGTTCATAACAAGGCTAGAGGCATCACCAAATTCGACCTCATGAGGTTGTAGATGTCAAAGGAAGCATTAAAGGTTTAGATAAGGTTGTTTTAGACATGATAAGGAGTTTCGCTCCTAGTATTTGTATTAGGACTTCTAAAGAGACAGTTAGCTGTCAGTTGTAATTAAGAGTATGTTTTAGGAGTAGAATAGGTGTCAATAATAGACATTCGAATTCTCTTGATGATGGATCATAGAATCCAATATTGTAAAAGCTATATATGAAGCAAGAGGTCGAATTAGAAAGGGGTTGAAGACTTTTTGGCCCAGCTGCTGCTTTATGCTATGAAATATAATCAGTAATGCAAAGAGGTTTTCCTATGAGTTCTCATGGGGTTAATGTTTTCTTGATTTATATGTTACTTTGAATCATTTGCAGTAGATATTGTTGCTATTACTCATAATTCATAATCTTATGCTCTAACTTCCTTTAGTAATGGGATGGTTGTGTTTTTCTATATCTTGTGAGTAAAATACCTTTGAAACAGTAGTAGTAAATTTCATTTCTATTACTTAGAATTCACAACCATGTGCTCTGACTTCCTTTAGTAATGGAATTGTTGTGTTTAGCAGTAGATCTCATTGCTATTAATCAGAATTCACAACCATGTGCTCTGAATTCCTTTAGAAATGAGATGATTGTGTTTTTTCTGCATTTTGTGAGTAAACTATCTTTGAAACACTAACAGTAAGTTTCATTGCTATTACTCAGAATTCATAACCCTATGCTCTGACTTCCTTTAGTAATGGAATTATTGTGTTGAACTATTTTCTTGAGTGAATTATCTTTGTTTGAAAACCCCATTTGCCTCAGCTTCCATGTCTAGAAACCTTGCCACTGAATCTACTGACTTGTTGAATCCATAGCCCAATGGTAGCAAGCCTTCATCTTTCAACCTCTAAACATACAAAATCACAAACCACGGAGTTAGCCATCTATCTATAACTTATATCATTAACCCTTGAGAGAGCCCTCTCAGGTTGAGGAGGCTAAGCCTCAGCTAAAATATTGGTTTGAAATAGTTACACTGAGGTAGTCTGATCAGCAGCCTATCAGGGTCCTATTTTGGTGATAATATAGACAATGTTGGGGCCCCAAGTGGAATAGGTGGGTGGCCACCAATATCCCACCTGGATCATTCCTCCCCCCTTTGGAAGCAATGGTACCCATTGCGTTGAGTTCCTCTATGAAATGAGGAAAATTCTGTTGAACTTGATCCCTAGTGAACCACTTTCCTTGGTGCAAGAGTTGGCCATCTTTGACAACCCAATACAGTTGGATCTTTTTTTGGTGAGTGTTCTTGATTTACATGTCCATGATACAATATGCAGTGGCTCGTTCCATACAGTCTGGGTTTACTATGTTGGTGTGAGTTGTTCAACAATGTCTGAGGTGTCCAGTAGAGATGGGAAGTAGGGACGAAGGCGGTCCACAGTGAATACTGGTTGAATACCAAGGAATGGTGGAATACTAAGCTCGAAGGCATTGTTCCCTACAGCTTTGGTGATGGTGTACGACCCATATCGGAGTGGGCGAAGCTTGCGGTGGGGTCCAATGAGGTGCTCCTTTTGCAAATGTATCCAGACTTTGTCGCCCACCTGGAAGTTGTGTGGCACCTGATGTTGATCATGTCATTACTTGTAGTTAGATTTGGCCCTGTCCAATATGTCATGAATCTGTTGGCAGATGTGTTGAATGCGCTCAATGAAGTTGTTCTCTTTGTCATCTTCATATTGGACATGAGCCGAATTGGCTTGAGTAGCTGCAAATGGCATGGATACGTCAATGGGACACAATGGTTGGAATCCCAAGCCCACCTGAAAGGGGTTGTGGTCGGTTGAGCTGTGGAGAGCCCAATTATAATTGTGTTGTACAAAGGGGAGGTTCTAATCCCATGTGCGTGAATTTTTTGAATTGTACATGCGCAGAATGTGTACAATCATCCTGTTGACGACCTCTGTCTAGCCATCCGTTTGGGGATGGAAAGCTACAGACTTGGTGAGCTTGGTGTCCAACATTGACCAGAGGTTGGACCAAAATTTGCTAAGGAAACTGTTGTCCCGATCTGAGATGATAGACTGTGGGATCCCAAAGTACACCCACACTCGTTCAAAGAAGAGTTTAGAAATGGCTTCTGCTGTGATATTCTTCTTGCAGGCCGCTATAATGGCCATCTTCAAGAATCTGTTGACGATCATGAAAACACAGTCATTTCCATTCTTAGTAGAAGGAAGGTCGGACATGTAATCCATGGAGATGGATTCCCAAGGTCGACTAGGGGTAGGTAGCAGAATATAGAGGCCTTACTTGTTGATGGTCGATTTGGAAATGGCACAAGCAGTGCAGGATCTGATGTACTTCCCGACATCCTGTCGAAGGTTCAGCCAATAGAAATACTTCTGCAGTACTGCCATTATTTTCTCGACCCCGAAATTCCCAGCGACTCGACTATAGTGTGCTTCCCATATCATCTTGGCATGCTCGCTTGAAGGAACACAAAGGTGTCCCATGTGACATAACAATGCATCTTGGAGGTGAAAATTTGGAACTTGCGTACCCCCCAAGAGTGCCTTGTATGTGTGACCGAATTCTGGATCGCTCTTGTAGAGAAGCGACCAATGAGAAGTCTTGTGCCCAAAAGAGTTAAGAATGGTGGTTAGTGCCACGATCAGTGGTCGGCTGAGGTAGTATGCAACATTATTGGGGCTACCCTTATTATAATTGATGTTCAAATGAAACTATTGCAGATACGTGGACCACTTCTGATGGCGATCATTTTGCAACTTCCCTTGTGTCTATATGAATTGCAAGAGTCGATGGTCTGTGTGGATGATTTTTTCCTTCCCCAAAATGTAATGCTTCCTTTGTCGACAAGCCTCCATAATGGAATACATTTCTTTTTCATAAGTGGGATACTTGTGGACTATGTCGGACAATGTCTCACTGTGATATGCCACTAGATGCCCCTGTTGAGTAAGAACTGCTCCAATAGCATAGTTAGAGGCATCTGTATCGATCTCAAATGGTTGTTGCAAGTCTGGTAATGTGAGCACTGGGGAAGAACAAAGGCGATGTTTCAATTCTAGGAACGTCTTCTGTTGAGATTCCGACCAAAATAATTTTGCTTTTGCTCCTCCCTTGGTGAGTTGACTCAAGGGCCAAGTGATATGAGAGAATCCCAACACGTAACTGCGGTAGAAAGTAGCAAGACCCAGAAAGTTGTGAAGCTCTGTTAGAATGGTTAGGGCTAGCCAATCTTGAATGACTTGGATCTTGGTTGGATCCACATGCACCCCCCTTTCATTAATAATGTATCCCATATATTGAACCTGGGTCATGCCAAAAGTGCACTTCTCCAAATTGGCACACAACTTGTGTTGTTGCAGTGTTTGGAGGACTTGTCGGATGTGGTGGAGGTGCTCTTTCCAAGTCTGGTTGAAGATCATAATGTCATCCAAGTACACCACTACAAATGAGTTGGCGAATAGCTGCAAGGTGTCGTCCATCAACCTCATGAAGGTTTCGAGAGCATTCGTCAACCCAAAAGGCATGACCAGCCATTCGAAAAGGCCCTCCTTGGATTTGAAGGCAATATTCCACATATCGGAGGGTTCGATTGGTACCTGGTGATACCCAGAATTCAAGTCGATCTTGTTGAAATATTTCGCCCCTTTGAGTTGGTCTAGGAGGTCATCAATCCATGGGATCAGGTACCTATTCCGGACAGTGATCTTGTTCAGTGCCCGATAGTCAATACAGAGTCTCCAAGTCCCATCCTTCTTCTGTACCAACATGATCCGGTTGCGAAAGGGTGATGAACTCGGTCGAATGTGACCTTTATGCACTAGCTCCTGAATCTGCCTCTTGAATTTAACGTTCTCCATAACAGAGTGTCGATAGATCGATACATTGGGTAGTGGCACACCTAGGATCAGATCAATGGGGTGGTTGACCTGACAGTGCAGAGGCACCCCTGTGGGTGAGGTGAATATGTCCCCATTATCCTCCATAACCTTGTCCATTTGTTGTTGTCATGTAGAGGAGCCTTGTCTGGAGGTCATGGCCATATTCTTCTTCTTGCGCTGGGGGCGGATCATCAGGAAAACAAATTTCCTAGTTTTGGAAATGAGCTTACTGCATTGTATTGCAGTGACCAAAGAGATAGCGGTAGGCGGTGGTACCTCTGCTATCCTATACAACTTGTTTCCCAAAGTAAAAATAATATCATGAGGTCGGGACTCATACACATTATGTCGCTTCCACAAGCATGGTTGGCCTAATAATACATCACAAACATCAAGAGGAGCAATGTCACATAATACCTCATGTGTGAAGGGCTTGATGTTGTAAGGAAGGCGGCACTGTTGGCTGACGCAGAGATCCCGTCCTTGGTGAAGCCACCCGATGGTGTATGGTAGTGGGTGTGTTGTGGTCAGCAAGCCCAACCGCTTCATGGCATCTCCTGAAATGAGGTTCTTTTGGCTCCCATTGTCGACAATGAACTGTAGCTGGTAACCCTTTACCCACACCAGGGAGCGGAAGAGACGCTCCTCCTCCTCTGGATAATATGTTTCCCTTTTTCATTCCCCTTTTTAGGTTTTGATTCAGAGTCGGAGCATGCATCTGATTCAGAAGCCCTCATCTTGGCCACCAGCGATCGCTTGGCCTGACACTTACTTGTGTTGTGAGTGGAGCTCATATGGAACTCACACCACTTTTCCATGTCCTTCTTTGGCTTCGCAGTGTTGTTCTTTGCTTGCGGCTTTAACAGGTTGTCTCGGGCCGCCATGCCTTGGATTTTTCCATTGTTTTGTGGTTTGGAGGCACCTTTCCCTTGCTTTTGATTCGCAGATCCAAAGTCTCGCTTCTTCTATTTGAATTTATGCTCAATCTTGGTAGCATACTAGTATGTCGTACCAAGCGAGGAGATGTCAAGGAACTCCATTTCCTCTTGAATATATCTATGAAGACAAGTGCAATACTTTAGCACCAAATTTTCTTTGAATCTTTGATACCCAACTTTGTGCGCAGGGGATGGAACAAATTCGTCAACTCATGCACATCTTGATCCCCTTGTAGCCGCAGCATGGTCCATTGTATGTACTTGTCCTCATAGCTCCCCACGGAATAGTATTGTTCCTTGATGGCGTCTTGGAAAAAATTCCAAGTGGGTACAACCGAGAACAGAGAGGGTTTTGTATCGGCCTTTTTCTCACAGTAGGTTTCCCACTAGTCCTTGACATGGGGGGTAGCTTTGAGGAGTGAAAAAATAATCTTCTCCCAGTCGGAAAAGTCATGAACCAAGAAATATCCTTCTAATAGATTCAACCATCTATCTATGGCATCTGCATCTATTTGACCCTAAAATATGGGAATGTCAAAGTTTACTTGTACCTTAAAGGGAGTCGCACCTCTAGAGTGGCTGCTGGATGTAGATGCACAGCCAGTGGGTAGTCATTGAAGGATCTGGGCAGAGTTATCCATCATCGCGTTCCTTTGTTTTTCGAGGGCCTCCTCGAGCAATATTTTTATAGGATCTCTTACTCCCTCATCTTTCTTTTCATCCCCCTTAGGTGTTTGTCTGGGTTTGCGAGGCTGATCTTGCAAAGGTTCAACCAGATCGAGCCCTAACTCCTTATACCTCGACCTCGTTGGGGGCATGCAAAGAAGGATCAAGAAAAATCAAACCGCTCTGATACCACTGATCTGGATTTATGCAGGAATGCAATATAATACACATATAACCATATATACAAAGATGCAGTGGAAATAACACTTCATTTCATTAATATCAAAGAACTGAAATTTGCTTACAGACAGAATGGAAATAAACTAGCTAGGGCGCTGGTAGCTTATCTCTGAGAAGAGATGTGGCGACTACAGGCCTCTGAAATCTATGTTACAATGAGGCTCGAAGGCCTATATATTATTGAGAAAGAATGGAAAACCATAAACATCCAAAAACCCAACCCTAGGAGATGAAATTCCAGAATATGTTCCCCATTGGGGTAAATTGGTACATCAATTTCCTGAGGTCATAACTTTGGTATACTATCTCCGTTTGACACACATAATACATCGTTAGAAAGATCTTTCCGAGGACTACAACTGCCAACCACCAATGTACATATTAGAATGGAATCATATTCTCAAAACAAACAATACCCAAAAAACATCGTATAGGGCCTCAAAACGGCTTCGAAATTTTAGGAACCGAGAAAAAAAAAAAAAAAAAAAAAAAAAAAAAAAAAAAATTTGCTAAATATAGTAAGTTGTGCCGAAACTAAAAAACTAAAAGAGACAATGCTGTGGAATAGGCGGGTGGCCACAAATATCCCCCTGGATCATTCCTCCCCCATTGCGTTGAGTTCCTCCATGAGATGAGGAAACTTCTACTGAACTTGGTCCCTAGTGAACCACTTGCCTTGGTGCAAGAGTTGGCCAGCTTTGACAACCCGATACAGTTGGATCTTTTATTGGTGAATGTTCTTGATTTTCATGTCCATGATACAATCTGTGGTGGCATGTTCTATGTAGTCTGGGTTTAACTCTTTTGGTGTGAGATTTTCTTGAATGTCAAAGGTGTCCAGTAGAGGTGGGAAGTAGGGACGAAGGCGGTCCACATTGAATACTAGGTGCAAACCAAGGAATGGTGGAATACTGATCTTGAAGGAATTATTCCCTACAGCCTTGGTGATGGTGTACGTCCCATATCAAAGTGAGCAAAGATTTTAGTGGGGTCCAGTGATGCGCTCCTTCTGCAAATGTAGCCAGACTTTGTCGTCCACCTGGAAGTTGTGTGGCACCCGATGTTGATCATGTCATTGCTTGTACTTAGCATTGGCCATTTCCAATATGTCATGAACTTGTTGCTGTATGTGCTGAATGTGCTTGATGCAGCTGTTCGCTTTGTCAGCTTCAGACTGGACATGAGCCGAATCGGCCTGAGTAGCCACAAATGGAATGGCTATGTCAATGGGACATTGTGGCTGGAATCCCAAGCCCACCTGAAATGGGTTGTGGCGGGTTGAGCTGTGGAGAGCTGGGTTATAACTGTGTTGTACATATGGGAGGCTCTCATCCCATGTGCGTGGATGCTTTTAATTGTACATGTGCAAAATGTGTATAATCATCCTGTTGACAACCTCTGTCTGGCCATCCGTTTGGGGATGGAAAGTTGTGGACTTGGTGAGCTTGGTGTCCAGCATTGACCAAAGGTTGGACCAAAATGTGTTGAGGAACCTGATATCCCGATCTAATATGATAGAATGTGGGATCCCAAAGTGCACCCACACTTGTTCAAAGAAGAGTTTAGCAATGGCATATGCCGTGATATTCTTCTTGCAGGCCTCCATAATGTCCATCTTCGAGAATCTGTCGATGACTACGAAAACACAGTCGTTTCCATGCTTAATAGAAGGCAGGCCCGATATGTAATCCTTGGAGATGGATTCCCAAGGTCAACTATGGGTAGGTAGCAGAGTATAGAGGACTTGCTTCTTGATGGTTGGTTTGGCAATGGCGCAAGTAGTGCAAGATTTGATGTACTTCCAGACATCCTATCGAAGGTTCGGCCAATAGAAAAACTTCTGCAGTACTGCCACTATTTTCTCGACCCAGAAATGCCCAACGACTCGACTGTAGTGTGCTTTCCATATCATCTTGGCACGCTCGCTTGAAGGAACACAAAGTTGTCTGAGGTGACATAACAGTGCATCTTGGAGGTGAAATTTTGGAACTTGCGTTCCCCGCAAGAGTTCCTTATATGTGTGACCAAATTTTGGATCGCTCTTATAGAGAAGCGGCCAATCAGAAGTCTCGTGCCCATAAGAGTTGATAATGGTTGTTAGTGCCACGATCAGTGGTCGATTGAAGCAGTCTACAACATTATTGTTGCTACCCTTCTTGTACTTGATGTTCAAATGAAACTGTTGCAGATATGTGGACCACTTCTGATAGTGATCGTTCTGCAACTTCCCTTGTGTCTGTATGAACTGCAAGGGTCAGTGGTCTGTGTGGATGATTGTTTCCTTCCCCAAAATGTAATGCTTCCATTGTCAACAAGCCTGCGTAATGGAATACATTTCTTTGTCATAATTGGGATACTTGCGGACAATATCGAACAATGTCTCAATGTGATATGCCACTGGATGCCCTTGTTGAGTAAGAAATTCCCCAATAGCATAGTCAGAGGCATCCGTTTCAATCTCAAATTGTTGTTGCAAGTCAGGTAATGTGAGCACTGGGCATAACAGAGGCGATGTTTCAATTCTACAAACACTTTCTGTTCAGATTCTGACCAAAATAATTTTGCTTTCGCTCCTCCCTTGGTGACTTGAATCAAGGGCCAAGTGATATGAGAGAATCCAAAACCTGCGGTGGAAATTAGCAAGACCCAAAAAGCTGCGAAGCTCTGTTAGAGTGGTTGGGGCTAGCCAATCCCGAATGACTTGGATCTTGGTTGGACCCACATGCACCCCCCTTTCATCAACAATGTATCCCAGATATTGAACCTGGGTCATGCCAAAATTGCACTTCTCCAAATTGGCACACTACTTGTGTTGCCATAGTGTTTGGAGGACTTGTCGGATGTGGTGGAGGTGCTCTTCCCAAGTCTGGTTGAAGATCAGAATGTCATCCAAGTACACCACTACAAATGAGTTGGTGAATGGATGCAAGATGTTGTCCATCAACCTCATGATGGTTGCAGGAGCATTTGTCAACCCGAAAGGCATGACCATCCATTCGAAAAGGCCCTCCTTGGATTTGAAGGAAGTCTTCCACACATCAGAGGGTTCGATTAGTACTTGGTGATACCCAGACTTCAAGTCTATCTTGCTGAAATATTTCGCCCATTTGAGTTGGTCCAGGAGGTCATCAATCCGTGGGATTGGTTACCTATTCTAGACAATGATCTTGTGTAGCACCCGATAATCAATACAGAGTCTCCAAGTCCCATCCTTCTTCTGTACCAACACGATTGGGCTCCCACAGGTTGATGAACTTGGCCGAATGTGACCTTTTTGCAACAGCTCCTGAATCTGCCTCTTGATTTCATCGTTCTCCATAACAGAGCACCAATAGATGGGTCCATTGGGTAGCGGCGCACCTGGAGTCAGATCAATAGGGTGGTTGACCTGACAGTGCAGAGGCACCCCTGTGGGTGAGGTGACGATGTCCCCGTACTCCTCCACAACCTTTTCCCTTTGTTGTTATCGTGCAAAGGAGCCATGTCTGGAGGTCGTGGCCACAGTCGTCTTCTTGCCTTTGGGGTGGATCATCAGGAAAACAAATTTCCTGGTTTTGGAAATGAGCTTACTACATTGTTTTGCAGTAACCAAAGAGATAGCGGCAGGCGGTGGTACCTCTGGTATCCTGTACAGCTTGTTTCCCAAAGTAACAATAACATAGCGAGACCAAGACTCATACACAGCATGTTGCTTCCACAAGTATGGTTTGGCTAATAATACATCACAAACATAAAGAGGAGAAATGACACGTAATACCTCATATGTGAAGGGCTTGATGCTGTAGGGAAGGCAACACTGCTGGCTGACGCGGAGATCTCGTCCTTGGTGAAGCCACCCAATGGTGTATGGTTGTGGGTGTGTTGTGGTCGGCAAGCCCAACCGCTTCATGGCATCTGCTGAAATGAGGTTCTTTTGGCTCCCATTGTCGATAATGAACTGTAGCGGGTAACCCTTTACCCACATCTGGGAGTGGAAGAGACGCTCCTCCTCCTCTGGATCTTTTGGTTCCTCCGTCTGGATCTTCGCAGTGGCAATAGTGGCATTGGGCTCCACATCAATAATCTGTTTCCCTTTGTCATTCCCCTTATCAGGTTTTGATTCAGCATCGAAGCATGCATCTGATTCAGAAGCCCTCATCTCGGCCACCAGTGATTGCTTGGCTTGACACTCACTTGTGTTGTGAGTGGAGCTCTTATGGAACTCACACCACTTTCCCGTGTCCTCCTTTGGCTTCGCGGTGTTGTTCTTTGCTTGCGGCTTTGAAAGGTTGTCTTGGGTCGCCATGCCTTGGATTTGTCCTTTTTTTTGCGGTTTGGGGGCACCTTTCCCTTGCTTTTGATTCGCAAATCCAAAGTCTCGCTTCTTCTGCTTGAATTTATGCTCAATCTTGGTAGCATACCGGTATGCCATACCGAGCGAGGAGATGTCGAGGAACTCCATTTCCTCCTGAATATATTTTTGCAGACAACTGTGATACTTTAGCACCAAATGTTTCTCTGAATATTTGATACCCAACTTTGTGCGCAGGGTATGCAACATATTTGTGAGCTCATGTACATCTTGATCCCTTTGTTTCCGCAGCGTGTTCCATTATATGTACGTGTCATCATAGCTCCCCACGAGATAATATTGTTCCTTGATGGCATCTCAAAATGAATTCCAAGTGGGTATGGCTGAGAACAAAGAGGGTTTTGTCTCGTCCTTTTGCTCACAGTAGGTTTCCCACCAGTCCTTGACATGGGGGGTAGCTTTGAGGAGTGAAAAAATAATATTCTCTCGGTCGGAAAAGTCATGAGATGAGAAATATCCTTCTAATGGATTCAACCATCTATCTATGGAATTTGCATCTATTTGACCCTCAAATATGGGAATGTCAAAGTTTATTTGTACCTTAAAGGGAGTCGTGCCTCTAGAGTGGCTGTTGGATGCAGATGCGCTGCCTGTGGGCAGTCGTTGAAGGATCTGGGCAAAGTTATCCATCATCGCAGTCCTTTTGTTTTTCGAGGGCCTCCTCAAGCAATATTTTGATAGGATCTCTTGTTCCTCATCTTTCTTTTCATCCCCCTTGGGCGGCCGTCGAGGTTTGTGAGGCTGATCTTGCAAAGGTTTAACCAAATAGAGCCCTAACTCCTTATACCCCGACCTCATTGGGGACATGCAAAGAAGGATCGAGAAAAAGAAGACCGCTCTAATACCACTAATCCAGATTTATGCAGGAACGTAATAGAATACACATATAACCATAAATACAAATATGCAGTGGAAATAACACTTCATTTCATTAATATCAAAGAACTGAATTTTTCTTACAGACAGAATGGAAATAAACTAACTAGGGCGTTGGTAGCTTAACTCTGAGAAAAGATGTGGGAGCTACAAGCTTCTAAACTTTGTGTTACAATGAGGCTCGAAGGTGTATATATTATTTAGAAACAATGGAAAACCCTAAACATCCAAAAACCTAACCCTGGGAGATGAAACGCCAGAATATGGGCCCCGTTGGGGTAAATTGGTACATCAATTTCCCAGTGTCATAACGTTGGCATACTATCTCCGTTTGACACACATGATACATCGTTAGAAAGATATATCTGAGGACTACAATTGTTGATCGCGAAGGTAAAATACGGAACAGAATCCAAACGATGCCCAAAAAACGTAGTTTAGGGCTTCAAAATGACTTCGGAAGTTCAGGACCCAAAAAACTGCTAAAAATAGTAAGTTGTGCCGAAACTGAAAAACTCAAAGAGACAATGTTGGGGCCCCAGGTGGAATAGGCGGGTGGCCACCAATATCCACTTGGGTCAGATTCGGGTGGCACCATTCTTTCCAAGGTATACGGAGGAGGAGGAGAATGATAATATTATGGGGTCGGTGTTCAGAGAGGAGGTCGAAGGAATCATAAAGTCGATGCAGAAGGATAAGAGTCCAGGCCCGAATGGGTGGAATGTAGAGTTTTTTCAGTATTTTTTTTAGACTGTCGGGGAGGAGCTTATAGGGGTGATTTAATAATCAAGGGTCAAAGGATCGATTTATCAACCTTTCAATACTACTTGCTTGGCCCTAATCCATAGGAAGGAGGATCCCCAATCCTTTGAGGACTTTAGACCTATTTCCCTATGCAATTGCATCTGTAAAATCATTGCAAAAGTTATTGTTGTCCAACTGAAACCTATGCTTTCAAGAAATATATCCAAAGAGAAATTTGGTTTTCTGGATGGTAGTAGGTAGTTTCACAAAGAAGTTGGAGTGGCACAGGTGTTAGTATGAATCCTTTGTCGAAGTGTACGAAAAAAGACCACTTTAGCTACGCATAACTAATAGCCCTAACATCAAAAGTGGCTGCCAATATCTTCAGATCTGCAGTTAGTTGATCAAGAAAGAGGCTATAGCTGAGATCTATGCATAGAAAGACATTAAGCGGTAAAAATAAGGGTTTGCTCCATATATCCAATAGACAAGACAAGAACAATTTTTGAAAGAATTTTTGTATTAAGGGCACCTGGGAGGAAAACAAGAAGGCGTATCCAATTCTCCTCAATGGGATGGGTTCTTGGAAGTCCTCAGCACTTCAGATCTAGAATATCTCTCTCCTGTTGGTGTAGAAAACCCAGACAAAGATAGAACTCAAAGGGAGCTCACACAGCAAATAATGTAGAAAAATGTGACCAAGTGTATAGATCCAGAGTGATCTAATAGGCGACAAAAGGTGAAGAATGGTAGGAAAAACCCTCCTATTTATAACAAAATATTGGGTCATTCTAGATCTTGGTGCATGATTAAAATAATGTTAACCAAATCTAGATCCACCTTTTATGGAATATTTTATTATATTTGTTGGAGGAAAAAGTATTTGACTTGGGTCAAATCCCTTTATTTGTTAATAATAAATAAATAAATGATTTATTTATCTTTTTAAGGAAGTGGTTGAAGGATAATTAAATAAATATTGATTTATTTAATTATTTGTGGGTGATTTGGTCATATTTAACAAGGAATATTATCTAAATAAGATTTAAATAATTATTCCTAGAAAATAATAAGATAAATAAAGGTTTATATAATTAATTTCTTTGTTTTTGGGTTAAACATGACTGGGAATAATAATTAAATTATGGTTTAATTAATTATTCCATGAGGAAAATCAAACAAATATAGGTTTGTTTAATATTTTCTTTTGGGGTTTCCTGTTTAGACCATAAACAACCTAATAAATATGGTTTATTAAGTTATTTAACATAGTGAAGGAAATTTTACTTAGGGTAAAATTGGTCTTACATGGTGTACTTGGGTCCATCTAATGATAATAGGTTAGATGACCAAAAAATGGTGTAACAGATTGCCCCCCAACATGCGAGTGTTAGGAGCAAATCGTATGACCGAAGTACGTTGTAAGAACTCAATCACCAGACATCAAGAGGGAAGTCAGAGAGAGAAATGTAAGGTAGACGAGTGTGCGGAAGAACTAGACCCTGAGGAGACGAGACTCGCAGGTGCAACAAGTCTCTTTTTATGAGAGGGTACCTGTGCTAAAGGCGGCGGGGGAGGCATACCTATGCCCGCCGAGACAAAGTACAAAAGAATAGTGTTTCCAATAAACAAGGGACCGAACCATAAAGTACAACCAAAGTACAACGGCATAAACATGAGCAGGATAAGATAATAATACGATGAGGAATCCATACATGCGTACTGGGATAACGGCCGGGCTGCTCTGATGATATCTGAGTACATGAGATACAAATACAACCCAAATACCCCCTATAAGCGGGGAAGGGCTCACAAAATCTGACTGATACATGCAAATCAAAGAGGCGCTGCAAGCGGCTAAGGCCGACATCATCAAATATATGGAGCTGCATCGAAGGCTGCAATGAAGAGGTCATCCAGGCATGTGGGGGGCTACCTGCAGGGCCACCCCCTCATGAGGGCTGAGACATCTCACACACACCCGGGAATCACCAAGAGCTGCTGCTGCATCACTGAACCATCAAGCATACGGATCTCAATCGTGCTGAAAGGAGCTGGAGTGGAGAAACAATCAAGTCAAAGGTAAATGAGAGATCCCTTTGCCTGATTCGAGGCACCGAACAAGAGTGGAAGCTGGAACCAAGGTACACCGCCTTATAGACCTGTCTTCTGGAATGAAGGAGTTGATGTCGACAGAAGGAGGTCCGCCATAGGTGAGGCAATGAGAGATCCTCAACTAAGGCACGAGAGAAAATAGTAGAGCGACGGATAGACTGACACCCATGATGATGGTGAAATGAAAAGGACTGAGTAGCGTATGGACGACCTCCCTTGTCAGAGCATAAAGGGCATGAATGACATGGCAGCGACTGACGCGATAGCATAAAGGATAGGGGTCAGTGGGACTGAAGGCCATAATGTGCGACACAAGAGAGGGACCAAGCAATGAAGGATGGAAGGCTATAGCGGGGTACAAAGGGACTCGGGATAGACTCCATGAATGCAATGATGACTCAACTTGGATTCTCTAAACAAGGGCGACTCGATGGTGCTACCACACAGGAAAGGCCCAATGGGGGACCATGAAAACATGAGTACAGGATGGTAACTCATGACGAAAATCGACACGAACAAAGACAAGTAAGGAGGCAAAGTGGTGCCCCAAGTACAAGTGTTGTAAGTGAATAAATGTGATTTTAATGAGAGGGGAAGTGACCCGTATTGGACGAAATGTGTCCTGGTGAAGTATCAAATCCCAAAAAATGAAAAAGATGCTGGCTATCTAAAAGAAAATAAAACATGCATTTCAGAAGGGAAATGCTAAGGGTAATATTTCTTAAGATAGAGTGCATTGCGAGGATTAGGAAGGGGATTGCCTTCGAAATCCTCTAAGAGGTATGCCCCCTTACCGAGATCCTTACTGATGATGTAAGGGCCTAGCCATAATGAGTTGAACTTCCCATGACCAAGGACATCACGGGCCTGGTCATAAACTAGAACAAGGTCGCCTTCATGAAAGGTACGAGGCTGGACTTTTCGGTCATACTGAGATTTGGTGCATTTCTTGGCCGCTTCCATGGTTTGCAAGGCAACATGACGGTCTTCGGAGGCACGCTCAAGCATGATAAGTCGTTGTTCGAGAGGTTGGGTGTCAGGGAGAAGTTCGACGGCCAGATGCAGGGAGGGAATTTCACGCTCGATCGGTAAGACTGCCTCCTCTCCAAAAACGAGGTGGAAAGGAGTAAACCCGGTGGCGGTTTTAACAGAAGTTCGATAGGCCCACAAAGTAGGGAAGAGCATAAGATGCCAGTTGGTTTTGTGCTTATTCACCGTTCGTTGAAGCATAGTCTTTAGGATTTTGTTGACTGCTTCAACTTGGCCATTACCTTGGGGGTAATATGAGGAGGAATATTGGTGCTCAAAACCCAACAGTGAGGACAGCTCACGCCATATCTCATCTTCAAAATGTCGGCCGTGGTCAGAGACCAGTTGTTTCGGAACCTCGAATCGAGCGATAACGTGGTTAAAGAAAAAGAGGGCTGCAGTAGCTGTCGTGTTGTTAAATGTTGGCATAGCCTCGGCCCATTTTGTGAAATAGTCGACCGCCACGATGATATATTTATGGTTACCAGCGGATGGCGGGCGACACTCCATAAAGTCGATGGCCCATTTACAAAAGGGACCAGTTGAGACGACCGGATGGAGGGGAGCTGGGGGAGCTCGCGCCTTAGGGGCGAAATGTTGGCAATTGGAACAGTGTTTGACTGCTTCAATGCAATCACTGAAGAGGGAAGGCTAGAAATACCCAGCGCGCATGAATTTTTGGGCAGTAGCAAGACCGGAGAGGTGGCCACCGCAAGCGCCTCTATGGCAAGCATTAAGGACTTGTTGAGCTTCAGTGTGCGTGAGACAACGACGAAGGACAGTATCTATACCGTGACGATAGAGGTCGTCACTGATAAGAAGGTAGCGAGGAGCCTGGTGTCGGATACGTCGTCGAGCGTCACGATCAAGGTGAAGAGAAAACTTTTGGGTTCGTAAGTAATGGCGAATAAGTGCTCATCGAGAAAATCATCATTAACTGGAGGATCTTGTGTTCCTGTAGGTAATTCAGAAATGAGTTTAGCGAGGGCTAAACCTTTCTTACTTTTTGGTGTGGAAAATTCGAGGTCGAATTCTTGAAGGATAACGACCGAACGAGCATACTTCCCAGTGAGGATGTGGCGACTCAATAGGAAAGCCATGGGGTTGGAATTAGTCACAACCTTGGTGGAACGCATGAGGATGTAATGACGAAGTTTTTGGACTGAGAACACAACAGCCAGCGCTAGTTTTTCTTCATGTGAGTAGGAAACAAGAGGCCCCACTAGGTTCTTACTGACGTAGTAGATCACATGCTCGATACCATTGTCATCTTCCTGGATAAGGACTCCAGCGACCGAATAGGTGGAAGCGGAGATGTACAGGATGAAGTCCCGATCAAAGTCGGGAGGGCGGATCAAGGGAGCAGATGTGAGAGCCTGTTTGAGGGCATCGAAAGACTCATGAGCATAGGTATCCCAAACAAATGGGATATTGGACCGGAGGAGTCTAAGGAACCCATGTGCGGTGGTGGCATAGTCAGGGACGAACCGACGAAGAAAATTAGCTTTGCCTTGGAGACTTTGGAGCTGGCGTACGGTACGCGGAATGGGAAGTTCAAGAATGGCTTGAAATTTCAAAGGGTCAAGAGTGATACCATCCTTAGACACTATGAAGCCTAAGAGACAACCGACGGGAACGCAAAAGATGCATTTCAACGGGTTAAGGCGGATATTATACTTGCGACATCGGAGAAATACGGTACGCAGATCGTGGAGGTGCTGCGCCCGATGCTTAGAACGCGCAGTGAGGTCGTCTAAATAAGCAAGGATAATATGAGCTAAGTCATGGAAACAATAAGACATGGCCCGTTGAAAAGTGGCACCAGCGTTTTTAAGGCCGAATGGCATGACTCGGTAA
Organism: Pinus albicaulis; assembly: GCA_034641835.2. Classification (NCBI taxonomy): domain Eukaryota; kingdom Viridiplantae; phylum Streptophyta; class Pinopsida; order Pinales; family Pinaceae; genus Pinus; species Pinus albicaulis. Next base: position 706,458,900 of record CM076573.1, on the reverse strand, counting down.
GCAAAAGTTCCCCACGGACTGATGAACGCGGTTTTAAGTTGGTCAACAGGACGGATAACGATTTGGTTGTATCTAGAGAAACCATCCATAAAGGATAGAACCTCATGCCCCGCACACTCATCAATGATTTGGTCAATAAATGGTGTGGGGAAGTTGTCTTTGGGACAAGCTTGGTTCAAGTCGCGAAAGTCCGTGCAGACACGGATGGTGCCTTGTTTCTTGAGGACGGGAACCGGGTTGGACACCCAAGTGGTGTATTCAATAGGATAAATGAAACCAGCCTGCTTGAGCTTATCGATTTCGGCTTTAATAACATCACGTCTGGAAGGATTAATGAGTCTCAACTTTTGTCGGACTGGGTTGGCATCGGGCCACGTGTCGATATGATGCTCGACGATGGTGGGATCGAGCCCAGGCATTTCGGAGTAGGACCAGGCGAAAATATCACGGAATTCTTTGAAAAACTTAGTGTAAGCTTCGATTTCTTCCGGGGTGCATTGGGCGCCCAAGGTGATATATTCTTCGATTCCTGGTTTGACCGAAATGTCAATTTTAATGGTCGGAGAGATGTTGGCCATGTTTCCTTCTTCGAAAGCATCAGGTGCAGGGATGGGATTTTTGAACCAATCGACTGCATTGGGGATGAAGTCTTTGGTTTCCATAGCATATTGGTCATGGGACTGCTGTGGGAGGAAGAATGCGCGATGGTGCATATCATCAGGACACATATGGGTGGCGTGACCGACAATATCGTACAAAGCACACTGGATAGCGTGCTTTGGCGGTCAAGGAGGGGTAGGGTTCGTCGGGGCAGCTTGGTCCTGATTGGTTGCCCCCTTACGAGCTTTTCCTTTCTTTCCTGGGGCTGTCACCACAGGGGCAGGGTCCTGGGGGGTGCAGGGGGCCCGGGGGAAGCGAGGGGGACCGATTGAACCGGTGTCAAAGCAAGGTAAGGTTTGGGGTGACTGGGTGGGGTAGCGGCTGGAGGGTCAATGTACCAGACGGGTATGCCCACGGTCAGGTTAGGGAGAGAGAGGGTGGCCATGACGAGGACCGTATAGACTCCGGGAGGAGGAGCCAGGAAAGGTATCTGACCAGAGGGATAATTTCTGGGAGGGATGGCTCCAAGATGGTTAAGTCCTGGGGGAACCGATCCAGGGGGATAAAGGGGTTTAGGGACACTGGCTGTAGGAGAAGGGCCAGAAGGAGAAGGTCCGACTGGCGGAGAGAAAGGGCTAGGAGCGGGTTGCGGTGGGCGAGGTTGTGTCTGAGGTTGATGACTAGCCGAGGCGGGTTGCTTAAGGGCAGCCCGAGACGATTGCATCATGCAAACATTCGATAAGCTGGGATCAGTAACGGGAGGGGGAGGAAGGTGAGGAAAAGTACCAAGCAAGGTGGAATCTTTATAAACGCCGGGGGAGACACTGGTCAAGGAATCGGCAGTTTGCTTGTTGGCTACAGAAGAGATGGTCGGGTCTGGGAGAGGGTCGAACGAATGCTCATGTGGAAACGGTGGAGGTCGATGGTGACTATCTTTTTCCATTGTGAGGGAGAAAGACATCTTGCGAAAAACCGCGGATGGGACAGACATGGCATAGGTGTAGCTTCGCCCCAATAGAATGTTGTAGTCTAGAGGGGCTTCCATGACTTTTTGACGTCACTTATTAACGGTCTTGCGACGGGGGTGATAGGACAACTACGAAAAAAGGCCAATGGGGAGTGCCGGGAGGAGTGGCGAGTCCCACGCTCGAAGGGTGATCGTGGAAGGGGCCAACTCGGGAGATCAGGAGTTGCTTCCAAACCGAAGCGGACATCACACAGGTAGATGCCCCCTCATCAATTATACACCGAGAAACGTTGGCGTTCCGGATTTTGACTGGGATTTGGAAGGCGACAGAAGCAGGAAGAGGAGGATGGTCTGATTGATGGGCGTTGAAAACGATCATTTGGTCATCAGCAGGATCTACAGCGCCCACGGCAGATAGTAGAGCCTTCTTTTGGGAAGGGCACGACTGGAGGAGTTGCAGTGTGGAAATGGAAACAAGAGATTGCGCCAAATCATCTACTATGCTATACGAATGAGCGACTCGATGACGGCATTTTCGACGTAATGAATTGTAGGAATCTTGGTATGGACCTAAACTTTGGGTTGAGGGATATGTAAGGGACCATTGGTTGTCGAAAGAGGTTCTGTAGAACCGAAAGAAGCGGACTCGGGGGCAGACTGAGCGGGAGGCTTGGGGTACTGGTGAGACCAAGTTTGAAGGTGAAGGTCGACGGTTGGGGAAGGATCAGAGTGCATCATGAGGATCTGGTAATCGGAGGAACCAGAAATGGAAGGTGGAGTGGCGACCTGTCCGTCAGGTGGTTGGGTAGCCATGAATCCTTGCTGAGGGAAAGGATCAGTAAACACAGCTGGTTGGGTAGTGGCCACATTAGGAGGAGCATGAGGGGAGGCGTGTTGTCCGCGCAATGTGGCTTGAGACTCCCACATCTGCCGCATCTGGGGTAATAGGGGACAATCGTGGGTGTAATGACCATAAACACCGCAACACGAACAAGGCTTATTTGTGTGAAGCGGCCTGTCCGGCTTGGGCTGAGTGCCCTGTTGCTGGTTGGCAGTGTTAGGGTCCACACCAGGATTAGGTCCACGGGTACTAGGGGCAGATTGGTTTTGATTGCCTCTCCGCCTTCTTTAAGAAGAAGGGGGATTATTCGCGCCCTGCTGTGCAAATACTTTCCCTGGAGGGGGCTGTAAGTGTTGTTGCGGGTTTGGAGGAGGCAAGGGAGATGGAAGCGCATATGCTGGAGGAGCTGGCGCACCAGGCTGCGGATAAAGGTAATGGTTAGGTTGGGCAACATTGAGGTAAGCAAGAGGTTGGGCAAAAGGAGGAGGCATGCCGTATCCTGGATACATGCTACCGGGAAGGGGAAGAGTGCTAGAGGTGCTGGCCCCTCCCTGAGGGAGACCATAGCCCATAGGAGGTTGAGCATACGGATGAGAAAGGGCTCCAACGATACCGTCGGCGGAATGAGATGCCCCCGGGGCGTTAGCGCCACTGGGCCTGGGGAGTTCAGGGAGGATGGTATAAACATAACCAGACTAAGCATAGATCAGGTCATATTTCAAGGCTATTTGGAGGGCGACTTCTTCGGTTTGAGGGAAATGGGAGGCGACATCTTTGCCAATGGGAGCTAAGAGAGAGCGAAGGAACCAGTCCATATAGATCCGATCTTCGAAGGGGGGAGCTCGACATAAGCTTCGTCTTCGTCGCCATTCTTGGACATGAGTGGAAAGGCGGGTCGAAGAGGTTTGCTTAAAAGAGGTCAAAAGCTCCGTACCAGTATCGTATCAGAGAGGGAGCTGGAAGTAAGATAAAAAGGCTTGGGCAATGGTCGCAAAGGTGGTATGGGAAGAGGGGGCTTGGTCAACATACCATTTGGAAGCTTCGCTGGTAAGCGTGCGTTGGAACAACCGAAGATGGATGGAATCATCGGTAATGGAGTTGGAGGAACACCACATGTGGAAAGATCGGACATGGTTGGTTGGATCTTCTCCAGCAAGGCCTTAGAACTTAGGGATGTCGGAGGGGAGCTTGGTTGGCATAGCAGGCCAACCAACATCGTGGCGGATAGGGTCATTGATCAACTGATTGAAATCGGGGAGGCTGAGGCCTGCGATGTACGGTAGCAAGGGTGCAGCCGAGGTAGTTCCTGTGGCGGTTCCACTAGTAGTAGTTCCGGCATTAGGGCCGGGAGCACCGCTAGCGTTAGGCCCTGGACCAGACATAGTGAAGGTGACAGGGGGAGAACCAGAAGGAAAAGGAGAACCCAAAGAATCAGAAGAGGAGTCGGAGTGCGGACTCGGAGGAGGACTGGCTCGACGACGGCGGGACGGAGCAGGTCGATCGACCGGAAACTGAGGGTGAAGGCCAAGAAGTCTCCGGGAAGTGCGCCTTGGGGGCGCAATGATGACAACACAATCACGGCACAAGGGGAAGAAGAACGACCACAAGGGCAAGGAGGTGCAGAATCAAGTGATTACAATGTCGAAACAAGGGCAGATAGGTGCAGTGTCAATTGATTTTAAAGTCTTTGCCTGGCGGTGTAAACCAAGCTCTTCTTCGCTTATGGTGAGTGTGTGGCGTGCGTTAATTTTAATTTTTAAACCCTTTTCGTTTTGAGAGCAAGAGAAAAAGTGTGCTGCGTAACTGAAAATAAATCTGCGAAGAACAGTATATAATGCTGAAATAACAGAAAATTAACAACTACTAGTGCATCGATTCAACCCAAAAAGGCGGGTCTCTCAAAACTAATCTAACAGAGGGAAAAAATCTAGTCAAAACGCATTAAAAAGAGGCCAATAGATCTAGGGTCAAAAGGGACAGGGATCTAAAGGGAAAAGCTGCTGAAAAGAGGTGCAGATCACAGCCAAGAGGCAGAGGCAAGGTGGCTGGAAAAGGGGAGGAAATCAGCAAAAAGCAGGAGGGGCAAGGAGGAGGCCCTAAAAGTAGATCCAAACAAATCTTCAGGAGGTGATTTGAAAGGGAGAAGAGTCGATTAAAAGAGGTCTGAAAAAGAGGTATCAGATCTGGAAAGAGGGGGGCTGAAACTCTGAAAAGACAGACCTGAAACAGATAAAAAATCTTCCACAAAAAGTGGAGGGTACTGAAGCCCTAGGGGGCTATGTTCCCACTTAGATGAGCAGAAACAGATCAGAACCAGGTCAAAACGGGCTGAGATAGAGGCTGGAAAACCCTGACAGAAGCTTCAGCAAAACCCAGGAAAATTGCAGAAAAACAGCTGAAAAAGTGGCAGGTCGCAGGTTCTGACCTGTTTTCAGTGCAGGTCGCAGAAAAGAGGCTGAAAAGTGCGACCTAGAGGTCCAGGTCGCAGTTTTTGGGCTGAAAGGTGCGACCTCCAGTTCTGGTTGTCTCGGCGGCAGATTTGCGGAAAAAGTTGCCGTCTCGGTTGCGGCTGATGTCTGTCACCTGCGCAATAGGGCCAGAAACACGCGGAAGTTAGAAATTTTAATGTTTTAGGGTTTTATGTGCGAAAAACAACATAAATTAGGAAAAATAAAAAGCTGAAAAGAAACCCTAGGGTCTGAAGTAGCTGGATATGCAGGAATATGAAAAACGACAGCGGTCGTAATTTAAAACCCGTGTGGAGTCGCCATTTGTTAGTGCGAATCCTTTGTCGAAGTGTACGAAAAAAGACCACTTTAGCTACGCATAACTAATAGCCCTAGCATCAAAAGTGGCTGCCAATATCTTCAGATCTGCAGTTAGTTGATCAAGAAAAGCGTTGAAAAAACCAGATCTATGCATAGAAAGACATTAAGCGATACTCAATAGACAAGACAAGAACAATTTTGAAATAATTTTTGTATTAAGGGCTTTTGGAGAGAAAACAAAGAGGCGTATCAGCCTATAATGGGATGGGTTCTTGGAAGTCCTCAGCACTTCAGATCTAGAATATCTCTCTCTTGTTGGTGTAGAAAACCCAGACAAAGATAGAACTCAAAGGGAGCTCACACAGCAAAATAATGTAGAAAAATGTGACCAAGTGTATAGATCCAGAGTGATCTAATAGGCAACAAAAGGTGAAGAATGGTAGGAAAAACCCTCCTATTTATAACAAAATATTGGGTCTTTCTAGATCTTGGTGCATGATTAAAATAATGTTAACCAAATCTAGATCCACCTTTTATGGAATATTTTATTATATTTGTTGGAGGGAAAAAGTATTTGACTTGGGTCAAATCCATTTATTTGTTAATAATAAATAAATAAATGATTTATTTATCTTTTTGCGGAAGTGGTTGAAGGATAATCAAATAAATAATGATTTATTTAATTATTTGTGGGTGATTTGGTCATATTTAACAAGGAATATTATCTAAATAAGATTTAAATAATTATTCCTAGAAAATAATAAGATAAATAAAGGTTTGTCTAATTAATTTCTTTGTTTTGGGTTAAACATGACTAGGAATAATAATTAAATTATGGTTTAATTAATTATTCCATGAGGAAAATCAAACAAATATAGGTTTGTTTAATATTTCCTTTTGGGGTTTCCTGTTTAGACCATAAACAACCTAATAAATATGGTTTATTAAGTTATTTAACATAGTGAAAGCAATTTTACTTAGGGTAAAATTGGTCTTACATGGTGTACTTGGGTCCATCTAATGATAATAGGTTAGATGACCAAAAAATGGTGTAACAACAGGAGACCCTCCATAGCCTCAAAAGGAGAGGGAAAAAAGGAGCCATAGTAAAAATCAACCTCTCAAAAGCATATGATCACATTATTTGGCTTTATCTCACACTTCTCTTGACTCACCTAGAGTTTAAGATCAATTCATAAACTGGGTGATGGGGTGTATAACAAACATTACTTTTGCAGTCTTGATCAATGGGGCAACCACCCCCTTTTTTTAGATCCAGAGAGGCCTGCGCTAGGGGTGCCTGCTTTCCCCTCTTCTCTTCCTCCTAGCAGCTGAAGGACTAAGTCAATTTCTCTTAGACACAAGGAGGAGAGGGGACATCAAAGGGATTGAAGTGGCGATCAGCCTCAATATCACTCGCCTATTGTTAGTTGATGACATCCTTTTGTTCAGTAATGGAAGCAGAGCTGATATTAGACTAATCAAATATATCCTAAATCTGTTCCTTGAATCTATTGGATTGAATATAAACGGACAAAAATCATCTTTAACGCTCGAAGGTTTATCAAGGACGGAGGCAGGAAGAATATGAGAATATCTCCCCTTTGAAATAAAGAGGCTAGCGGATAGTTTTAAATATTTGTGTTTCTACGTAAAACCCAACTCATACAGGATTCAGGATTGGAATTGGATGGTGGCAAAGATAGAAAACAGGATAAAACATTAGAGTTATAAATGGTTGTCGAGGGCGAGAAGGCTAGTTTTGATCAAGTCAGTTATAATGACAATTCTGTTTTACTGGTTAGCATTAACATGGGTACCCAAAGGAATTATTTCAAAACTAAGAAGGACATGTAGCATATACTTGTGGGCAAGATCAAAGGAGGACTCGGTTCTCCCATGGGTGGCCTGGGAGAAAGTGGCGCGTCTTAAGGATTGGGGAGGATGGGGTATCAAAGATCTTTTAGCATTCTTAACCTCTCTTGCAGCAAAATTGGGGTGGAGGCTAATTTCTATGGACAATCCATGGACGATGGTGGTGAAAATAAAATATATAGACCTAAACTCTTTGGACGAGTGGCTCAAGAACCCGGATAAAAGACATCCACATGCCTATGTCGTGTGGAAAGCCATGTTGGATTTGATCAAAATAGTTGAACAAGGTTTCACATGGCATATAGGGAATGGAAAACAGATCAGAATTGGTCATGACCCATGGGTTGGTTTTAACGGTGCCTATGCACTTTCTAGGGAGCTCATTGACCACCTCTCCACAGAAGGGGTTGAGTGGCTCTGTCGGGTTGAAAATATAGGTCATTATTCTATATGGGTTCAAGCTTGGAAATCAGGGGAGGAGTTACAAATTGAAGAGAAATGGTTGGAGGAATGGAAAGGTTTTATCAGAGAGTTACAACGCTCCAATGTGCGGCTCCATGATCGCCCAGACTCTCTGAGATGGGTGCACGCGCCCTCAGGAATCTATGCCCCAAAGCATGGATACAGCTGGATAATGGCTCTGAAGGGATGGGCAGATCCAGAGTGGTGGTATAAATCGATCTACAAATTACAAAGTCCAGCAAAATCTAGACTTTTTTCCTCGTGCATTCTCAAGAATAAAGTCCCAACATGGGACAATCTACATAAAAGAATTAAGATAGGGCTGGGTTGGTGTCCCTTGTGTAATGAAAAGGAGGAGTCAATTCAACACATGTTCCTTACATGTTCTTTCAACAAAAAACTATGGGACGAAACCTTGAGGTTATTAAAGCTATCTCAAAGATGGGGAGGGGAAGACATAAATGAGGCCTGGAAAAATTGGTGGAATGAAGCCAATGAGGAAATCATGAGAAACATTCCGCTGATTTTCTCATGGGGTGCCTGGTTGGCCCGGAACATGATCATTTTTAAGGATATAAATCCCTCTGAGCACATAGCGGGGGAAGGGGCTTCAATATATGAGAACATCCCCATCCCAAACACAAAAAAAGAAATAGAGGAACATCAGGGTTGAAGAGATAATGGGAGACATCCCTTGGGCCTACTTTGATGGTGCATCGGATCCTCAGAATATATGCGGAGCGGGGATTTCTATTCATTTAAATTTAAAAAAAAAAAAAAATCCTCGGTAGGATTGGGAGACGGAACTAACAATTTTACAGAAATTCAATCCATCAAACTTATTCTTTGCTGGCTAATTCATATGGGCCTGAGATCGGATCAGATCTTTGGAGACTCTCTGAGTATCATAAAATGATTTAATGGAGAATTGAGATGTAAAAATTATATGTTACTCCCTTTGTTAGAAGAAGTCTTGAATTTCAAACACTATTTTATTGATATATTTGTCTGCCACATTTACAGGGAACAGAACATGGATGAAAACCTCCTATCTAAGGAGGGCGTACAGTAGTTTGTGGGCGTCTGGTCCATAAAATAAAGTGACCAAGGAGTGATCCGAGAATTGGACCAACCTCCATTTTCTCTTTAAAATTTAATCTGATATATGTTTTTTTAGTTTTGATTGGACATGGCTAAAAGTTATAAAACTTTCATATGACAGTTCTCGTGACTCTAAAAACAAAAACAAAAATTCACTTTTTATGACACTTTAAATGTTTTTTTTTTTTTTTAAATGAAAATACTTGGACACTATATTGTAATCGATTTCTGTTTGGGTTTTTTTCCTCAACGAGGAGGCTCGGGAATCGATACAGGCCTGATCTATTTTTAGTGCTATTTTGGTTTGGAGTGAATATCATGAATGTTACTCCCAACTCAACATACTCTATGTTTTTGTTTCTATGGTACAAACATACATTACATCGAATGTCTAGGTGCACACATTATGTAATTTTATTATTATTTTAATAGAAAGTTCGATTTTTTCTTTGGAAAAAACATCTTCGAAACTTGCCAAGTAGAGAAATTAACAAAGTTGACTAAGTGATATGTCATTATGCATATCGCCTGAAAAACTTGAATGTGAAGAATGAGATCACCTCCTCTTATCTGCTCCAAATATGTGAGATGTATCACTGGAGATTTAGGATTAGATGTGGTGCTCTCACTCTCTTAGGTTTCAGATTCTCATGAGGCTTCCATTTTATAATATATCTATAGGCCTTGAGACTTAATGTGACATTATTATGAAGAAATGGTATGCAAACCTCACATATATCTAATAGTTTAACTCGCTTATATTTAATAGCATCAAAATTGCCAATGCATCAAAAATCTTGGGCAACCCACCGAAATCTTTAGAAGTTACTTGCCCAAATACCGAGAACTATATGTCTTATTGCACGCCTCGTTCTTTTGCCTCCTGCCTTATTTGAATTGAAAAACCTGGATTTATTCACAAATTTATAAGGTCTTAACGAAATTCACCGCAGATCTCGATTAAGCAAGTATCATAAACAAATGCAAACTCTGATATTTGGAAAGGAAACTCTAAAATTTGGAAGGGAATCTCACACGTATAAATTAATGATATAACACTTTTTTGTCCTCTAATGGAGGAAAGTATAAAAAAATATAAAATATTTTTTTTTGCGGAAATATCTCTTGGACTAGAAGTGTAACAGCCCCAAGTTAAAAGTCCATGTAATAAAGGTTAATAAAGGCAAATTAAGATCAAGGTCATGGTATATGTATTCCATGCTGAATGGTGGGGAAAACATCACATTGGGGATCACTTTCGGTTTATTAATGACTATGGAAATTGGCAAAGGAAAATATGCATTAATTGGCATTTAATTATGAGAAATAGGGAAAATATGAGAAAATGAAGGTGAAGAGACACAAATTTGTATGCTAAGGAAATTAGAGGAAAAGGAGGAAAATGAAGGAAAAGGTAGACATCAATAATAAAAAGGCACATGAGAATTAGTTGGCATTTTTTTCCCATATTTGGAGCAGGTGTAGCAAAGGAAAGATAACAGACACTTGGAGAATCAAGCAAAGGAAGGAAAAGGACAAGGAAAAGGAAAGAAAGCAAGGAAAAGGTCAGATTAACAACTTCAACAGGAAGAGTTTGCAAGTAACAGGTTGCATGTGTGATTTCATTTCTGAGGTGTTAATGCATGGTACATGCATTCGGTTATTTGGTTCATTTGTTGTCACTGGCATGGGTTTTGTCGGGTTTGACAATGGTTTCAGCCTTGCCTTGCCATTTCCTGGATAGTAACGGTGTGATGGAATTTATTCTTGGTTGAGATTTGGATTTTCAGAAGTTTTTGGAACCAGACGAGGTAGTCTCAGGAAAATTCTCAAGGGTTGGGGGTGGAGAAGGTTTTCTTTGGGAAGTCATAAACATGTGGGTGGAGACAGAAAAATTCCTCAAGGTATGGTGAAGAAATTCTGAGGCATCTAAGTTTGTTTTGGTTTTGTGATCTCTTGATCGGTTTTGGCAAGATCACAGTAGTTTAAAGGTGGAGGTGGTTTAACCTTTAGATTCCCTTGGTTGTTTATGTCTTGGTTTATCCCATGAGATCCCACATTCATGCTTGAAATAATGCACGGGTGTGATTGGTTGAAAGAAATATTTGATTCAGCTCAATCTATGGTCGAGTGGTATGTGCAAATCCCTGACTTGGTTGGCTTTTCCATATCGTAATAAGAGATATTTTCCTATTGATATTTATGAGCACTTGTGCTTGTTATTATGTGGATTCTATGGTTGTTTTGTCAATGTGTCTAATATTCTGGTTATATGTTGGTTATATAATGTGCTCTAGTTATGGCTCTTGTTCATGATTTGATGAGTATTTGAATGGTTGATGAATGCATGGACTAACAAGTGTTGATGCAACTACTTGAGAGGGAATTAGACCTTCTTGGTGATTTTCAAATGAATTTCATAGATTTATGATCAAAATGCATTCATGACCTGTAGCTTACATGTTTACCATGTGTTTGACGAAATGTGTGTTGTGTACTAGATCTATCTAGGTTAAGATCTTGATCAAGTTTGAATGTTTGGTATTTTTTTCATCATAATCGTGCTTCTGGAAAGTTTCAGGCAGGGGTCTGGAGGCTAGGCTGAAAAGGTGGCATAGATCTTGGAACTGCATGCACAGAATTGGAAGATTTGTGTCATAACCATTGGTAGTTATGCTTATGAGTGCGGTTGGAGCCTCATAACTGCATGCATGCCTTGTTGTGGGTGTGGTTGGGCGTTAGGTTTGAGAAAAATCAGTTTTAGCTTACGATTGTTTCATCAGAGGCTGTGAACTAACTTTTGGATAATCTAGTGCTCTTGAGGGATATCAATAAGTTGTCAATTTGTAGGCCCCACTTCCATAACTAGAACTTGGAGTTCGGGTCATATCATAGTAGCACTCCACTTCACATTACCCGAAGAGCTTGTAAAAGTGGGTAAATGTTGAGAGGGGTGGTTACAGGAAGGAAAACGCCTCGCCGAAAAGTCAACAATCTTTCGGTCCTAACCAGCCACAAGAAGTGGAAAAATTCAGGTTCTATGCTCCTGCTTAGAATAATGGAATCTCATCTCTATTTCTCTGGATAGAAACAACCTTAAATTTGACTATATTTTGGCTAGTTGTGATAAACTACCATAGATCCATCGCTAATTTAACTCTTTTTGAAATTTGACCTGTGCTTTGGACGTTGATTGCATGCATTATGTTGTAGTTATATATGTATCTTCCTCGTGCACTAAGTTACCACTAGGACATTGAACTCCTTTTGAAATTTGACTTGCGCATTGGGCGTTGATTGCATGCATTATGTTGAAGGTATATATGTATCTCCCTTGTGCACTAAGTTATTACCAGGACAATACAATGTGTAACGTAGAATTCGATCTCGCCCTGTAGTGCGTAGAGAAGCAACAATTCAAGGGAGTGCGAAAGAGAAACATGGGAAAATGGGTGTCGAAAATTCGAATGCCAAGTAGCAGAGATAAGATATGGATGGGCTCCTACACTTCTGTAGAGAAAGTGACTCGAGCCTACGTTGTTGCTGTGTATTTGATTCGAGGACCCGATTATGTTTCCTTCAATTTCCCAACCTTGATTCCACCAGATAATTCTTCCCCATTCTTTGCCCCCGGTAAGAAATATCTCCATTGCCTTGCTTTTTGTTAGGTTTATCTGCAGAGGAGGTCAATGGTGACTATCCGCAAAGAGCAATTAAGAAATTCATGCCACGTTTAAAGCTTTGTAATCTGAAAATGTACGGAGGATGGGTTGTGCCGAAGTGCACTTTGTAATCCAAAAGTGTGTAGAGGATGGGTTGTGATGATAGGTTGTGTGGAGGATGAACCATCCTCCACACCTCCACACAATTAAAGTTTCTACATGAATTTAAAATCTACTACATTATTGTTTCCATTGCTCAAAATGACACGGACCATAAACATGGTTGAAGATCACTACAGTGGAAAATTTAATCTCTCATTTTAGATATCAAGTTTTAGGGTATCATAATTGTCCTAAGTTCATTGTATTGTTTTTTTTACAATAAATAATAAGGATTTGCATTTGTCCAATATAAATGTGAAGATCCACCAGGTTGGTGATTTACAACCTAATTAACAACAACAAAAACAAAATTTGTATAGTGGAGAATTCTGAAAGGAATTGGGAAGTTGTGTAGTGGAGACCCTCTAAATGGAGTATGGATGTGAGTATGAGTGGAGCAATGAGATTCAAAGTATAACTCTATAGTCTTGATATTTAGTTGGATTTGTGTGTGAATTGACATGTGACAGATTGTACAAAAGGTGAGAATAAAGGACTTATTCTCATAGTTGATTTCCTTGTCAGGTTTCTTGTTAAGGCGTGTATTGTCAAAGGTGTGTTGTCTAAATTCTAATTTAGAGTTCGTGATTTCAGAAGAAATCATTTTCACAGTTTCGAAAAAACCCTGCAATCAGCCCATTTGGTGAAATCTAAGTTTTGCACGGTAGAAACTAAGATGCCATTCTGGCAGTTCGAAAAAACCAACTTCAGTACATGTTATTATGCTTGCATGTATTTCCTTTTACACTATAACATTGATTAAGGATGCACGCTTTTCATTGATCGAAGGATTGCCAGAAGATGATAGGAGTTTGCTAATTATCAGATGTCCAAAATTTCAAGTTGAAGATTGTGAATTATTGAATGTCCATATGGATTCAAAATTCTCCTTAGTTGATCTGTGAGGTAATTTATGTTGGATGAATTTGTAATTCTATATGTAAATATTGAGTCGTCTTTGTTTTTAGGTAAGAAATAGTAGTGTAAAATAAGTTAATTTTTCGTCAACTCACTATTGCTTGAGAAGCATATCTTTCAGTTCGAGATGCAATTGAAGTGTTTGAGCCACTAACATATCCACTAGGAGCACCTATAGTAGTTTAGACAATTTACGTGATACATCACACCAAAATAACAATACTAGAGTTATGATGCATAGTGATGCATAGTGGTCATGTTGGGAAGAACGTTTTGTCTCAGTTGGGAAACTTCCTCTGCACAATTATTCAACCCCCCACCTACGTAAAGGACCTGCTTCTTCCACACAAGAAAGCTCTATACAATTGTTCAACCCCCTTCCCATCCCCCAACCCTCGCCTATGTAAGGACCTGCAATTGCATTAATTCTGGTATTATTGGGCAGACAAATAGCATAACAATGTGAATGTTAAAACACCATCCCCTGCAATCACGACAATGTCAGAGCACTCACCAATGGAATGACCGCTCACATTTTTTTAAAGTGAATTTTCAGGCACTGACAAATACCAAAAATAAAACACCTTCCACCGGGAGAATTATGTTTCATCAAAGTTCTCTAAGCCAATTGAAAATTAGAAATAGGATTTTCAAAAAATTAGAAAATTAATTTTGAATTTACAGAAAATATAAATATTCAGCGTTTTCATGAAACTTTGGTTAAAAATGCAAAACATAGCAAAAAAATGTAAAGTCAATCCACTTTGACCATGAGGTTAATGCTATAGTCCCTAGCGAGGCAGATACTAATAAATTTGATAAAGGTAAAATTAATAAACTAATTATTAGTACGTGTAGTCTAAAAAACCACAAATTAGCTTAGAAAATAATGGAAATTACAGCAAGATTATGAAAAATTCTGGCAGAAAATTTTGAAAATCTGGGTTACAGCTGTTAAACATCAGGATTTTAGGTGCCCCACGAATTCTCGATGGTGCTAAATCCATTTTCACCATCAAAAAAACGACTCAAACACTCCAACTACATGATTTTTTGAAGAAATTGTTTTTACAAGATTCCTACAAAAAAATGTCCTTCGAGATATCTTGTTCTGTGCCATTACTAAAAGCTTATAGGATTTAAAGCAAAGCATTCTATGGTGAAAAAGTTGTCTAATTAAAGTTTTATTAATACGAATACAATGATGAGTAAAGATTAATGTAAAATCTTAAAAAAAAAAATAAAAAAAATAAAGAAAAAACAAAATATTAAATATTGAAATATTTAAAAGGTAAATAAAATTTTTATAATGATATTTTTTATTTTTAAATAAAAATAAGATATATTAGATAAATTAGTGTTGCATAGTAATTTAGCTAAGTTTAATATCACTTGTATCAGTAAAGATAGGATAACGAAAATAAGGAAAACATTATTTATTCATAAAAATTGTAAAAAATGATTGAACCGCATATTTTAAGATAAAATGAGATTTTTGGAAATGGAACGAGGATGGAAAATGCAAGGAGAGTTAGCGTTTTGTGTTTTAGCAGTTTTTTGGAGGTCAACACGGCCGTTGCAGGCGTGGATACAACAATCTGCATAAGAGGAGGCCATAAGCTAACAACAGTAAACCGCTTATCCCTGTTCAACAATGGACGTAGGTTGTCCCAGTATTTGGAAGCTCAAATGCCCTTTTGTCACAAACTATTATCTAACTTTACGACTGAGCTATAGCATTGACGTTTGCCCTTCATTTTCGCTTGGACTCTGACCTCACCTGGCTCTTTGGTGGTGTGGTCGTCTTGGTTGCATGCGAGCCGAAAATGTTTTGGGGATAATATGCATACCAACGTCATCCCATAGTGATTACTGCTGGGTAGATCACGGTCACTCATGAGCCCTGCGTGTCCCTTTTGGTTTGAACATTATTGTGGTATTATTTCATGTGAAGGATTTGGGGTATAACGGTATACCGAACACAGGCGAAAAGCCTCTCGACAATGTGTTTGTCAATATTTTTGACCGAACTCTTCATGATCGGTGGGGATATGTCTGCAAATATTTGATGTAACTCCTCAGCCAGTTTTGGTTGACATAAGTTCTTAGCAAGAGGGATTTATGTGGGTTGTCAGATCTCCCTCTCGGAACCTGCTTGTTGGAGAGGAACCAGATACGAAAGGTATTGGGCCCTTTAATCTGCAAAAATTACCAATTTGAGTAAGGTCTTTGTCTCGAAAGTCCTTGTTCATTATGGTCAAAGAATCAAATGTTGTAGAATTGATTGCGAACAACATTCAAAAGTTAATGGGGACCCCTATATGAGCAATGAGGCTCCTCCATGAGGGAAGACAATTGATGATGGTCTCATAGATTATGGCATAAAGAAGGACACCACTATCTTGCTGGGATAAAAAGGAGGTGTCAGAGGTGGTGGGGCATCTTATGCTGCAAAGCCCATGTCTTTCAAGGATGCCCTAAAGTCGGATACCAGTTTCAGTCATACAAGGAGCTTTCAAGTTAGGCTTTTGTGGTATACCATTCTTCAATTATATCAATGTTAGAGGTGGATGAGATCATTAACAAGAAAATGACAACACATTTTAAAAGTTGAGTGATTATATGTCATTTCAATGACTTTTGAATCTTGTCATTTGCCTGAGGGATTTCATTCATAAGAACTCGTCCTAGAATATAGATTTGTTATCATGCTTGAAAGTTTTTTTCATGGTTTCTTTTAAGGATCCTAAAGATCGGAAGAGGGTTTTAGACCAGGTTTCATGGTTATGGGGAAGAGCTAGCCTATCGATTCAGCCATGATTTCTGGAGTTTAATCCGCTTACCATGAAGCCCTTCCTATACCTGTTTGGATTAGGCTCCCAAACTTGACCCTTCAATGGATATGGCCAAAGATACTAGAAGAAATTGGTGGCTCCATAGGTCGTTGTTTAAAGGTAGATAGTGAAAGATTGTGAAAAGGCTTCATAAGTTTCGTCCACATATGTGTGGAAGTGGCCCTTAGTGAAGGTTTGCAAGATAAAATTGTCCTCAAGTGGGGCGACAAGGAGTATTCCCAACCATTGGGATATGAAAATGTTGTGTTCAGTTGCAGAACCTTTCAATATCTTAAACACCTTCAACATGCACGTCCCTTTCCAAAAGGAATTGTCGGCACCCAGGAGGTGAAAAGAAGGAACTACGACTGGCGAGATCTAAAGGCATCAACATGTGCTCAGAATTATGCACGTCAAAAGAATAAGAACTCCCAAGAGCAGAAGACATTTGAACAACCCAAATTCTTAGGATCCATGTCAAACCCTAGTACTACTAACACATTCCTTAGCGGAGGAAAATCCTTTGGCAAAGGAAAAGGAGAGAACTTCAGCTATAACTTTGCTTGCAATTTGTGGTCAAAAACGTAATCATGAATCATATCAGTCAAATAACAAGAAAGATATGTCGAATCCGACTAGACCGATGGCTATGGCACTCACTCAAGAAAATGAGAAGTTGGCATTATCCTTAGTTGTGAGTCGTGACAGATTGTTATGTAGGGTAGACGAATGTTTGTAGGAAAAAGGGGGAAAATGAAAATCCCATGAATCATCCTAGTCTTTAAATCCATGGATGTAATAAGTGTTCTTGGATGTAATATGATTTTTTGATGTAATTTGTATTTTGGGAAATAATATACTTAAATATTAAAAAAAGAGAAAAAAAAAGAGTAAAAGGAGATTTAAAAATATTATATAATATGTATTTAATGGAGCCTCTCTTCATCTATTTAAACCAGTTTCCATGATTTGATTTCTCATCTTGTCCTGATGATGAACCATACTGGTTGGTTCGAAACGCGTCGACAAAATATGTTCATATGTGATTATCACCAAAAGTTTTTCTATACAAATTATGGATCATAGAAGCCAAATTTCAGTATTTAATGTTGTTGAATATTAGTCACAAGGTTAGGAGTTTTAAGTAAAAAAAGACAGTTGAAATAGCTTTTAACATTTTTTTTATTGGTCATAAGTTAAGTTTTTTTTTTTAGTCCATGGGGACTTGGATAAATGGTGACTGGGTGTGTTCTTAAGGCACTTGTTGATGTGGAGTCATTGGTTCAATTCCCCGCCTCGATAGGAGTGATGCATTTGGACATGATAATGAAGATGTAGTCCTACCCAGCTTACAATTATTGTCTTTTAATTTTGACTTTTCTTGTCTTTTCCTTTGTTTTTATATTTTTAATTTAATCATACGATAAAATATCAACTATTTTTACTAAAGAATGATTATAAATAAAATTTTAATGTATCACAAATATATATATATATATATATATTAGCAATAGCCAAAGATTTTTGTATTAAAAAAAACTTGAGTATAAGACTCAAGTGAGCTACGTGTCAATTTATTTAGTGATATTAGTCTCCAAGATATAATTTTTGTTTGCACCTAGTCTTTATTTTCTACCTACATCATATTTAAGACTTTTGATTTACCAATCTCCTTACAACACTTATAAACACACCAAAAACAATCACCTAAGAAACAAAATTTGTAATTCATAAAGCTTGCAGAGTCTCGTTATATAATTGTTGATCTTTGAAGATTATTATGTCTTCATATTTCCTTGTTATTCTTCTCCCACTAAGTATGGAGACCATCCAAAGGGAAAAGCCAAACTTTAACATTAAACATCAAGCTATGGGAGCATAATTGATACAAATGTCTTCCTTCTAGAGCAAGGGATGTTTCTTGGACAACTGATTTGGAACATTGATCTTTGTTGTGGTCATATGGGGCAATTACCTTCCGAGTCACTATAGTTACTGGTATAAACTATGAGAGGGCATGCAAAGTCTGATGTTCAGAGCTGCCTTAACCTTGTGTATAGTAGTATTAAATTTCAGCAAGAGAGCAGCTTGAGTACTGCTCCTCCAGTAATCATAAAGACTATAAACATCATCTGATAAATAGTAGCCATTTTCGAGTCGACCATTTCAATTTTGGATATGTAGAGACTTAGAGAAAGAGAAGTTGTAAATTTTAGATAACAATGGTATGTTCTATGCTTAAGAGCAATTTACTTCACATTTCCTTATTAGCCCAATATCAAATTCGAGTTTAGCAATCAAATTAGCTTAATCACAATGATAGTAAATGTTGATAGAACATAAACAAAATGTAAAAGACAAGCCAGGACAAGAGGACACAATATTTGGCGAATGCTAGGGAAAAACCCCAATGTGGGGAAAACCCTTTGATCAAATTATTCTTATTATTCTTCAATAGTTCAGCAGAGAGAGAGAGTACAAATATCAAAATAACTTTCCCAAAACAGTCCTGTCAAAATCAACAGTCAACTGCATCCTTAACCAGAAAGTCAACGCTGGTCAAAGTGGCTCCAAAATGTCCTCCAAGATACTCAGTCAACAACAGTACATTTCAGCTGACCAAGAGGGTCAAAGTCAACCAAAAATAGTCAAGTCAAACCCAATCAATGATGTTGTAAAATATATGGTCAACGTTAAAGTCAACCTTGGTCAAACTGCTCCAAATGCCTCGAAACTTGTGCTAATAAATGTGGCCTCTTGAAATCGAAATTTATGCCCAGAGAACGCAGTCAAAGGAGGTGAGTTGACCCTCGATCAACGCTGGCCTGATTTCCTGAAATTTGTCCTACAATCTGCCCTCAAAATTTCGTCCTCCTGTTTTCACATGTGTGAGGTAAAAAGTTGCTCCAAGCTATACGAACCAATGAGGAGAGGAGAGACAGAGATGTGTGATGAGTGAGTGATGTCCAAATGAGGTAAAGGTCACTCTTATTTATACAATTCGTTGAGGGTGTGGAGACACAACTATCGGGCTTCATGAACCTACATTTGACTCTGGTTGACCTTGAAAAATATCACATGTGTGAATAATAAATGCAAAATCACGGTCTTTCTCATCCAAACAAGATGATCTTTAGATCAATCTTGCACCTCTCGCAAAGAGGAATCCAATAAAAATATCATCTCCATCATATGAGTTTTCCAAGGTGGAGTTTGGCCTTAGTTTCCAATTTTAACACTTCCTCTCAACTAGGGAGAAATCCACTTGCCAATTCATCTGCCAACTTGTACCATCTATGTCATCTCTGCTATGCTTTGCTCTGTTGAACCATGAAGAAATAATGAAGAAGAATTAATCGAAAATGATTCACAAGACCTTGCCACTCTCCACTGACCCAATGTCAGTCCAGAGGTAAAAAATCACTTGATCCTAGATCAAGATGTTTGAACACCATGCATCCTAGCATAGAGAATACGACAATACACGATGCGTCCATCGGTAGTTCTATGGTCTCTATCCTCATTTCCCAACTCATTGGCAAGATGAGAGGTACTTCCCATGAGTCCCGGACTGCATGGGTAGGATATATGTTGGGGCATCAATAGGAGAAGGTGAACCAATAATCCTACTCATATGCCATAGGAGAAGGTGAACCACTCATCCTATGTATATGACAATCATAATTGGGTATCACAGGGGAAGATGAACCACTCACCCTGTACACAGTGCACCAGTAGGGGAAGGTGAACCGCTCACCCTATGGTCGCTCATAGCTCAAAGAAGTACCCCCAAGCCCCTTGGAGCTCCCAAAGCTCTATGTCCAACTCATGCAGGACCCTCATAGGTGGATCTTTACATGATTCCAAGTCTCTCACGGAAGGTTAAGAATTTGACCTTCCTTAGGGTCTTTGTGAGAATATCTGTGACCTGCTCATCAATCTCGATATGATGGAGCCTTATTAATCCTCGTTGTATCATATCCCGGATAAAGTGGTACTTGATATCAATATGCTTGGAGCGTTTGTGGAACACATGATTCTCTGAATGATAAATCCCACTTTGGTTGTCATAGTAGATCACAATAGAATCCAACACATGCTCAAACATCTCATCAAATAGCCCACTAAAGAGCTTCCTCAACTAAACTACTTCACAACAGGCCATAGTAGCTGCATTGTATTCGTCCTCGACGGTGCTTAAAGCAACTGGTTTTTGCTTCCTTATCATCAAGGATATCGAAGCAGAACTTAGTGAGAAGCAACAACCATATGTGCTCTTACGATCCACCACACTGCTAGCCTAGTTAACATAAGTATATCCATGGAGCCTCAAATTCCCGACAGTGTATCTCAATCCATAAATGATTGTGCCCTAGAGATATTTTAAGAGATTCTTGGTAGCAATGCAATGTATGTGATTAGGCTCGTCCATAAATTGACTCAATACATTCACTATGAATCATATGTCCTGATGGGAGTTCACCAAGGACATCAGAGCCCCCATGAGTTGATGATACTAAGAAGGATTTCCCAAATCGGGCCCGGTAGTACTTCCGCATAGCTTCTTGAAGTTGAGTTCCATCAGAGTAGTCATAGACTTGCAGTGCACCATCCCAAATATTTTAAGTAGATTTACAATGTATTTTCCTTGAGAAAGGAAAATCTCACTTGGCTTTTTCCAGAACCCCAAGCCTAGGAAGTAATGCATCAACCCTAGGTCCTTCATCTTGAATTCGAATTCCAACTCCATATTGCATTGATGAATGAGAGGGTATGCACCTGTCCGAAAGAGATCGTCTACATAAAGTACCAAAATGAGAGGCCTGTCATTTTCAACCTTGAAGTAAAGGTTCATATTAGCTTCACTTATTGTAAAACCCAACTTCATTAGATAGTTGTTGATCCTCTCATAACAAGCCATGGGGGCTTGTTTCAACCCATAGAGGGATTTCTTCAACCTGCATACATGTGACTCTCAATTCGTAACTTCACACCCTTTGGGTTGCTCTACATAGACTTCCTCCTTAAGCGAGCCATGTAAGAAAGCAATTTTGACATCCATTTGATGTAGATTCCATCCCTGAGAGGCATCAAGGGAAATAATCGAACATATCGTGGTATATCGGGAAACTAGTGCAAATATATCATGATAGTCCACACCTTCCTTTCAAGAGAAGCCTCAAGCAACGAACCTGGCCTTGAACTTTTTAACACTCCCATCATCTCCATGTTTGATTTTGTAAAGCCACTTAGAAGTGACCACATACTTGTTAGTGGGTCAAGGAATGACATCCCAGACATCATTCTTCATGATCGACTCATACTCTTCATTCGTTGCATCCTTCAAAACTTAGTGCTTCACATATTCTTCGATTGTGCAAGGCTCAGTTTGAACAATGGTGCTCATGGCAACTAATTACCCTTGGTAATTTTTTGGCTTCTTACTTTCACGAAATTTCCCCCTCAGTGCAATGTGTTTCTCAGCATCTTCGATATTATCTTTGAGCCATGAAGGTCTCCTTTTTTAGGAAGAGGGCTCACCGGGAAGTGGATCAATGGGATGCATTGGACCTTCAACATCGAGCATTGGTTCATCCGTCAATTCTTCCTGCTTTCTCGCATCTTCATCTTTGTCCTTCCTTTGAGTAGGAAGGTCTCTAACTTTCCCAAGGGCAACATATTCATCGAATGTGACATCATGACTTATTTCCACTTCCTTTTGACCAGGCACGTAGATTATATATGCCTTTGAAGTTTCACTGTAGCCCACAAATGTTCCTTTCTTCTGAGATGCATCCATCTTGCTTCTCTTTTCTTTCGGTGCATGAAAATACACGGGACTGCCAAAAATGATAAACTAAGAAACATCAGGTTTCTTACTGAAGAAAACTTCTTGGAGAGTTTCAAAGTCCAATGCTTGATGAGGGCATCTATTTTGAACATACACGAAAATGTTGGAAGTTTCTCGCCATAAGAAATTCGGTAGGCCTTGTTTGTGAAGCATGGCATGAGTAGCTTCAATGATGATTCAATTCTTTCTTTCGAAAACTTCATTTTTCTCAAGAGTATATGCAGTACCGGTCTCCCTCTTAATGACAACTTCTCTACAATAGACATTGAAGTCATTTGACTCATTCTGGTGCCATAATTTGGATTGAAGAGAAGTGTTGCATGTCATAGCTACCAAATGGCTTCCTCCAACTTGATAAATAACTTTAAGCCTAAATCCAAGTGTAAAAACATCTCTGAAATTCCTTTTCCAAATGCATACCTTCCCATAAAAAAATTCCACCTTGAAGCCTTTGTCTTCCATCGTCGAAATAGATACCAAGTTCTTCTTCAAGTCAGGTACATATAATACATCTTGTAGATGAAGGATTTGACCTTGAATTAAATGAAGACTAACAGTCCCTGTCCCTTTCACGGGATAGGTGCCATTGTCTCCAAGTATGATCTCCAAATTTGTTTCCTTTATCAATCAAATTTGAGAGAGCCTCTTTGTACCTAGTGAAGTGCCTTGAGGCACAACTATCAATCAAACAATTGTCCAATGTATTAGGAGGAGAGGAAGTAGTGAGGGCTGAGATAAGATCAAATTCATTTTTCTTATCTTCAACATTAGTTTCCTCATACTTGGAGTTTCTTAACTTCTTAGTAGGTCAACCATTTCAATATCCTCCAGCTGGAGCATTTCTCTTTCTTTTGTTGTTGAACCTTTTATTTCTTTGGTTTCCATTTCCCTTGAAATTGTTGTGGTTGTGATCATCATCTCGAGGTGTATCCCTTTTATTTGGACACTCTCTAGCATAGTGGACAAACCTGTTACAATTGAAGCATCAACCCTTTCTTCCTTCTTTTAATCTCGGTCTTCCTTGACCTTGTTTCTTTGGACCAGCATTGTTCTTCCTTTTAGCATGAGTGGAGAATGCAGTGGTATCATTCCTATTTGAAGGCATGTCTCTCTCTATCATCCTTCTTTCATCTTAAGTGCATCTAGTCAAGAATTCATCAAAACCTGGAACCTTATCATTGTTGAGGATAGTGGTATTGAATACTTCCCATGCTTGGGGAAGACCTCCAAGGGAAATAAGAGTGAGGTCACGATCAGCAATAAATTCTCCAGTAGATAGAAGATCATTTTTTTTTTTTTTCGGCAATTATCATGAAGTAGGATTGGATGGATTCTCCTTTATCCATATTTATGTCCTTTAGCTTGTTCTTGTGAAAGAGGATTTGGTTTGCATTGCTAGCTTTGAACATGCTAACCAACTTGTCATATATATCCTTAGATGTGCCAAGCTCGGAGATGTAAGCAACCAAATGTTTTTGAATGGAATCCCTGATGATCTTCTTAGCTTTGACCTCACCTTTCTTGTACTTTGATCAGTGGCAGCCAGTGCATTTGAAGGAGGGTCAACAATCTTCCCTTACACATAGTCCATGACATCATTCTCTTCCAAAATTAAGTCTAGAGACATCTTCCATGCATGATAATCAAATTTATCATTAAGCTTGTCCTCAGATTTGAAGTAAGATGAGGAAGCCATTAACTTTTGACTTTGTCCAACATATCTCAGTGATTGATTTTCTCACTCTTGCTCGGGCTTTGTCTTCACCTGGGCATTTATACCATGTAAATTTTAGATAACAATGGTATGTTCTATGCTTAAGAGAAATTTACTTCAATTTTCCTTATTAGCCCAATATCAAATTCTAGTTTAGCAATCACATTACCTTAATCACAATGATAGTAAATTTTGATGGAACATAAACAAAATCCAGAAGACAAGCCAAGGCAAGAGGACACAATATTTGGCGGATGCCAGGGTAAAACCCTAATATGGGGAAAACCCTTTGATCAAATTATTCTTATTATTCTTCAATAGTTTAGTAGAGAGAGAGAGTACAAAAATAAAAATAACTTGCCCAAAACAGTCCTATCAAAATTAACAGTCAACTGCAACACTAACTAGAAAAGTCAACGTTGGTCAAAGTGGCTCCAAAATGTCCTCCATGCAGCTTGGTCAACAACAGTCCAATTTGTCCTTCCAAGAGGGTCAAAGTCAACCCAAAATAGTCAAGTCAAACCCATTCAATGATGTTGTAAAGTCTGCGGTCAAACCTGAAGTCAACCTTGGCCAAACTACTCCAATAAATGCGGCCTATTTCTTCCCATAAAATGTTGTCAAAGGAGGTGAGTTGATCCTCGATTAGCGTTGCCTTAATTTCCTGAAATTCATACTACAATCTGCCCTGAAATTTTGTGCTCTTATTTTCACATGTGTGAGGTAGAGAGTTGCCTCAAGTTGTACGAAGCAATGAGGAGAGGAGAGAGAGGGATGTGTCATGAGTGACTGATGTCCAAATGAGGTGAAGATCACTCTTATTTATATAATTCGTTGAGGGTGTGGAGACACAACTGTTGGGATTCATGAGCCTACATTTGACTCTAGCCGACCTTGACAATTTCACATTTGTGAATAATAAATTAAAAATCACACTTCTGCTCATCCAAACAAGGTGATATTTAGATCAATATTGCACCTCTCGAAAAGGGGAATCCATTAACAATATCATATCCATCATATGAGTTTTCCAAGGTGGATTTTTATCCTAGTTTCCAATTTTATCACTCCCTCTCAACTAGGGATAAATCCACATGCCAATCCATCTGCCAACCTGTACCATATCTCTCATCCCTGCTATGATCTGCTCTTATGAATCATGAATAAATAATGAGGAAGAATTGATCGAGAGTGAGTCACAAGACCTTTCCACTCTCCACTGACCCAAAGTCTGTCTAGAGGTAAAACCTCAATTGATCCCATATCAAGATATTTGAACAACACGCATCCTAACATAGAGAGTACCACAATACATGATCCGTCCATCGGTAGTGCTATGGTATCTATCCACATTTCCCAACTCATTGGCTAGATGACAGGTTTTTCCCATGAGTCTCAGACTACATGGGTAGAATATATGCTAGGGAATCAACATGATAAGGTGAACCACTCATCTTGCTCATATGCAATAGGAGAAGGTGAACCACTCATCCTATGCATATGCTAACCATAATGGGGTATCACAGGGGAAGGTGAACCACTCACCCTATACACAACGCACCATTAGGGGAAGGTGAACCACCCATCCTATGGTCGCTCATAGCTCCAAGAACTACCCCCAAGACCCTCGGAGTTCCCAGAGCTCAATTTCCAATTCATGTGGGACCCTCATAGGAGGGTCTTTCCACGTTACCAAGTTTGTCATGGAAGTTTAATAATTTGACCTTCCCCATGGGCTTCGTGAGAATACCTATGAGCTTCTCATCAGTCCCAATGTGAATGAGCCTTATTGCTACCCATTGTACCATATCCCGGATAAATTGGTACCTGATGTAATTATGCTTGGAGCGGTCATAAAACACGGGATCCTTTGAAAGATGAATCCCATGTTGGTTGGCATAGTAGATCACAGTGGTCTCCAGCACATGCTCAAATAGCTCAATAAAAGCTTCCTCAACCAAAAAACTTCACAACATGCCATACTAGTTGCAATCTATTTGGCCTTGATGGTGCTTAAAGAAACTGATTTATGCTTCCTGCTCATACGAGCTATTGAAGCAGAACCTTGTGAGAAGCAACAACCATATGTTCTCTTACGATCCACCACACTGTCAGCCCAATCTACATCAGTACATCCATGGAGCCTCAAATTCCTCGCAGTGTATATCAATCCATATTTGATTGTGCCCTGAAGATATCTCAAGAGATTCTTGGCAACAATCCAATGCATGTGATGAGCCTCGATTATAAATTGACTCAACGTATTCACTGGGAAGCATGTGTTCGGATGGGATTTCACCAATAACATCACAGCCCCCACGAGTTGACAATAATCGAAAGGATTTCCCAAATCAGGCCTAGCATCGCTTCCGCGTAGCTTCTTGAAGTTAGTTCCATCGTTTTAGTCGCAAACTTGCAGAACACCATCCCAAATCTTCCAAGTAACTTAACAATGTATTTTCCTTGAGAAAGGAAAATCTCACCTGGATTTTTCCATACTTCCAAGTGTAATAAGTAGTGCATCAACCCTAGGTCCTTCATCTCGAATTCAGAATCCAAATCCCTCTTGAATTGATGAATGAGAGGGTCTGCACCTATCAAAAAGAGATTGTATACATAAAGTACCAAAATGAGAGGCCTGTCATTTTCAACCTTGACGCAAAGGTTCGAGTCAACTTCACTTCTTGTAAAACCAAACTTCATTATATATTTTTCGATCCATGGATACCAAGCCTTGGGGTCATGCTTCAACCCATAGAGGGCTTTCTTCAACCTGCATACATATGACTCTCGATCCAGAACTTCAAACCCTTCAGGTTTCTCTACATAGAATTCCTCCTTAAGCGAGCCATGTAAGAAAGAAATTTTAACATCCATTTGATGTAGATTACATCCCTGAGAGGCAACGAGAGAAATAATCGAACGAATGGTGGTATATCAGGAAACTAGTGAAAATATCTCATCATAGTCCACACCTTCCTTTTGAGAGAAGCCTTGAGCAACGAACCCGGCCTTGAAATTTTCAGCACTCCAATTCGCTCCATGATTGATTTTGTAAATCCACTTAGAAGTAACCACAGAGTTTTCCTTAGGTCTAGGAACCACATCTTAGAGATCATTCTTCATTATCGAATCATACTCTTAGTTCATTGCATCCTTCCAAACTCGATGCTTCACGGCTCCTTCAAACGTGCAAGGCTCAGATTGAACAATGGTGCTCATGGCAGTTGAGTACCCTTGATACTTGTCTAGCTTCTTACTTTCACAGAATACCCCTCGGTGCAATGTGTTTCTCGTCATCTTCGAGAGTACCTTTGAGCCTAGAGGGTCTCCTTTTTCAGGAAGAGGGCTCACTAGGAGGTGGATCAATGAGATCCATCGAGCATTGTTTCATCCGTCGATTCTTCCTACTTTCTTGCATCTTCGTCTTTGTCCTTCCTTGGAATAGGAAGATCTATAACCTTATCAAGAGAAGCATCTTCATCGAAGGTGACATCATGACTTATTTCCACTTCCCTTTCTCCAAGCACATAGATTCTATATGTGTTTGAAGTTTCACTGTAGCCCACAAATGTTCCTTTCTTCCGATATGCATCCAACTTGCTTCTCTTTTCTTTCAAGACATGAAAATACACGGGACTACCAAAAATTATAAAGTGAGAAACATCAAGTTTCTTACCGGAGAAAAATTCTTCGGAAATTTCGAATTCCATTTCTTGATGAGGGAATCTATTTTAAACGTACACGACAATGTTGGGAGCTTCTCCCCATAAGAAATTTTGTAGGCCTTGGTCATGAAGCATAGCACGAGTAACTTCAATGATGGTTCAATTCCTTCTTTCATAAACTCCATTTTTCTCAGGAGTATATGTAGTAGTGGTCTCCCTCTTAATGCCAGCTTCTCTACAATATTCATTGAACTCATTTGACTCATATTTAGTTCCATTATCGGTCCTTAACATTTTTATCTTCTTCCGTGTTTAATTTTCAACCAAGGCTTTGAAAGAGCAGAACCACTTGAACATTCGTCCTTCTTCTTCAAGAAATAGATCCAAGTTTTGCGAGATAATTCATCCACAAAAATAACATAGTACAAATATCCTCCCAAATATGCAACGGCCAGCATACCAGATAAATCAAAATGGATCAATTGAAGAATGTTGGTAGTCTTACTTTCACTGGAGGGGAATGGTACCCTTGTATGTTTTCCTTCGGCACAACCTTGACTAACACCTTCATGTTCTAATTTGAATTCAACCATACCTGTAACCATATTTCTTGCATCAGGTATTGCTTTGTAATGAAAGTGAGCAAACCTCCACTGCCATAATTCGGATTGAAGAGAAGTGTTTCATGTCATAGCTCCCAAAGGAATTCCTCTAACCTGATAAATACATTCAACCCTAAATCTAAGTGTAAAAGAAACTTGGAAGTTCATTTTCCAAATGCGTACCTTCCCATCAATAATTTCCACCTTGAAGCCTTTGTCTTCCACGGCCGAAATAGATACCAAGTTCTTCTTCAATTCAGGTACATATAATACATATTGTAGATGAAAGATTTGACCTTGATTTAAACGAAGAGTTACAATTATTGTCCCTTTCACAGGATATGGGGCAATGTCTCCAAGTATGATCTCCAAATTGGTTTCCTTTTCAATAAAATTTGAGAGAGTCTCTTTGTACCGAGTGAAGTGAGTTGAGGCACCACTATCAGTTAACCAATTGTCCAATGTGTCCGGAGGAGAGGCAGCAGTGAGGGAAAATATAAGATAAAATTCATTTTGCTTATCTACAAAATTAGTTTCCTCATACCTGGAGTTTCTTGACTTCTTATTAGGTAGACCATTTCCATATCATATAGCTGGAGCATTTCTATTTCCTTTGTTGTTGAACCTATTATTTCTTTTATTTCCATTTCCCTTGAAATTGTTGTGGTTGTGATTATGATTTCATGGTGTATCCATTTTATTAGGACACTCCCTAGAATAGTGCCCAAACCTGTTACAATTGAAGCATATTCCCTTCCTTTTTTGAATTTCAGTCTTCCTTGACCTTATTTCTTTGGACCAACATTGTTCTTCCTTTTAGCATGAGTGGATAATGCAGTGAGATCATTCCTATTTGAAGGCATGTCTCTCTCTATCACCCTTGTTTCTTCTTGAGTGTATCGAATCAAAAATTCATCAAAAACTGGAATCCTATCATTGTTGAGGATAGTGGTATTAAATACATCCCATGCATAGGGAAGACCTCCAAGGGCAATAAGAGTGAGCTATTGATCAACAATAACTTCTCCAACAGAAATAAGATCATTTTTAATTTTGGTAATCCTCATGAAGTAGGATTGGATGGATTCTCCTCTAACCATATTGATGTCCTTGAGCCTGTTCTTGAGAAAGAGGATTTGGTTTGCACTACGAGATTTGAACATGCTAACCAAATTGTCATACTATCCTTAGATGTACCCAATTCGGAAATGTAAACAACCAAATGTTTTTGAATGGAATCTGTGATGATATTCTTAGCTTTAACCTCACCTTTCTCGCACTTTGATTTAGTGGCAGTCGGTGAATTTGAAGGAGGCTCAACAATATTCCCTTGCACATAGTCCATGATATCATTCTCTTCCAAAGTTAAGTATAAAGGCATCTTCGATGCATGATAATCAGATTTATCATTGATCTTGTCCTTAGTTTTGAAGTAATATGAGGAAGCCATTGACTCTTGTCTTTGTCCAACAAATCTCGGTGATTTATTTTCTCACTCTTTCTTGGGCTTTGTCTTCACCCGAGCTCTGATACCATGTAAATTTAACAATGGTATGTTTTATGCTTAAGAGAAATTTACTTCAAATTTCCTTATTAGCCCAATATCAAATTTCAGTTTAGTAATCACATTATCTTAATCACAATGATAGAAATATTGATATAACATAAACAAAATGCATAATACAAGCCAAGACAAGAGGACACAATATTTGGCGGATGCCAGTGAAAAACCCCACTGTGGGGAAAACCCTTTAATTAAATTATTCTTATTATTCCTCAATAGTTTAGCAGAGAGAGAGTACAAATATCAAAATAGCTTGCCCAAAACAATCCTATCAAAATCAGCAGTCAACTGTAGCCCTAACCAGAAATTCAACGCTGGTTAAAGTGGCTCCAAAATGTCCTCCAAGTAGCTCGGTCAACAAGAGTCCAATTCGGACTTCCAAGAGGGTCAAAGTCAACCCAAAATAGTCAAGTCAAACCCAGTCAATGTTGTTGTAAAATCCACGATCAAACCTAAATTCAACCTTATTCAAACTTCTCCAAATGCCTCGAAACATGTGACAATAACTGCAGCCTCCTAAAATAAAATTTTATGCCCAGAAAACATAGTGAAAGGAGGTGAGTTGACCCTCGGTCAATTCTAGCCTGATTTCCTGAAATTCGTCCTACAATCTGCCCTAAAATTTCATCCTCCTATTTTCACAAGTGTGAGGTAAAGAGTTGCTCCAAGTTGTACGAACCAATGAGGAGACGAGAGAGAGAGAGATGTGTGATGACTGAGTGATGTGAAAATGAGGTAAATGTCACTGTTATTTATACAATTCATTAAGGGTGTGGAGACACAATCTTTGGGGTTCATGAGCCTAAATTTGACTCTCACCGACCTTGACAATTTTCACATGTGTGAATAATAAATTGAAAATCACACTTCTCCTCGTCCAAACAATATGATATTTAGGTCAGTCTTGGACCTCTCAAAAAGATGAATCCAATAAAAATATCATCTCCATCATATGAGCCACCCAAAGTGGATTTTGTCCCTAGTTTCCAATTTAACACTCCCTCTCAACTAGGGATAAATCTACCTGCCAATCCATCTGCCAACATGTATCATCTTTATCATCCCTACTTTGCTCTGCTTTGTTGAACCATGAAGAAATACTGAAGAAGAATTGATTGATAGTGAGTTACAAGACCTTGCCACTCTCTACTAACCCAAATTTAGTCCAGAGGTAAAACCTCAATTGATCTCATATTAAGATGTTTGAAAACCATGCATCCTAACATAGAGAGTACGACAATACACAATGTTTCCATCGGTATTTCTATGGTATTTATCCTCATTTCCCAACTCATTGGCCAGGTGAGAGTAACTTCCCATGAGTCTCGGAGTAGGATGTATGTTGGGGCATCAGGAGGAGATCACTCATCCTACTCATATGCCATGGGAGAAGGTGAACCACTCACCATATGCATATGCCAAACATAATGGGGTATCACAGGGGAGGTGAACTACACACCCTGTACATAACACACCACTAGGGGAAGGTGAATCACTCACCCTATGGTCCATCATTGCTCTAAGAAGTACCCCAAAGCCCCTAGTATTTCCTAGAGCTCCATGTCCAACTCATGTGGGACCCTCATAGGAGGGTAGTTCCACGATTCCAAGTCTCTCATGGAAGGTTAATACTTTTACCTTCCCCAGGGGCTTCATGAGAATATCTGTGACATTTTCATTAGTCCTGATGTGATGGGGCCTTATTGCTCCCTGTTGTACCATATCTCAAATAAAGTGGCACCTGATATCAATATGCTTGGAGCAGTCATGGAACCCGAGATTCTTTGAAAGATTGATCCCACTTTGGTTATCACAGTAGATCACGGTGGTATCTAGCACATGCTCAAACAACTCACTAAAGAGCTTCCTCAACCAAACATCTTCCCAACAGGCCATACTAGCTGCAATGTATTCGACCTCGGCGGTGCTTAAAGCAACCGATTTTTGCTTCCTCCTCATCTAGGATATCGAAGCAGAACCTACTGAGAAGAAACAACCATATGTTCTCTTATGATCCACCACACTTCCAACCCAGTCAACATCAATATATCCATAGAGCCTCAAATTCCCAGTAGTGTATCTCAATCCATAGTTGATTGTGCCCCGAAGATATCTCAAGATATTCTTGGCAGAAATCCAATGTATGTGATGAGGATCGACCATAAATTGACTCAACGTATTCACTATGAAGCATATGTCAAGATGGGAGTTTAACAAGAACATTAGAGCCCCCACAAGTTGAAGATACTTAGAAGGATTTCCGAAATCGAGTCTAGTAGCACTTCCGCATAGCTTCTTGAACTTGAGTTCCATCAGAGTAATCATAGACTTGCAATACACCATCACAAATATTTCAAGTAGCTTCACAATGTATTTTTCTTGGGAAAGGAAAATTTCACCTGGACCAAACCTCCAAGTGTAGGAAGTAGTGCATCAACCCTAGGTCATTCATCTCAAATTTGGAAGCCAAATCCCTCTTACATTAATGAATGAGAGGGTATGCACTTGTCAGAAAGAGATCATTTACATAAATTACCACAATGAGAGGCCTATCATTTTCAACCTTAAAGTAAAGGTTCAGATCAGATTCACTTCTTGTAAAACCCAGTTTCATTAGATAGTTGTTGATCCTCTCATACCAAGCTCAGGGGGATTGCTTCAACCCACAGAGGGCTTTCTTCAACCTGCATACATGTGACTCTCAATCCAGAACTTCAAACCCTTTAGGTTTCTCTACATAGATTTCCTCCTTAATATAGCCATGCAAGAAGGAATTTTTGACATCCATTTGATGTAGATTCCATCCCTGAAAGGCAGCAAGGGCAATAATTGAATGGATGGTGGTATATCGAGAAACTTGTGCAAATATCTCATTGCGCCGAGAGGCGCTCTACAACTCAGTATAGGGTACATGTGTAGATGTAATGTAAACATTTGACGTGTCAGAGTATAAGGCACATGTGTAGATGTAATGTGAGAAATGCAAGGTAAGAAATGTAATGTAAGTAAACATTTGAAATGCCGAAGTATATTTAAGAAAACACATCTGTAGATGTAATGTGAGAAATTTAAGGTAAGTAAACATTTGAAATGTTGTAGTATATTTAAGAGTACTCAAAAAAGAGGTATGGTTAATAAATATAAATATAAATAAATGGGAGGTATGGTAAATAAGAAATAAAACCTCTTTTTATACTTACTCTAGAGGTATGGTAAACAAATAAAAATACAAATAGAATAGAGGTATGGTAAATAAATAAAACCTATTTTTATATTTACTCCATAAACCTTTTTATGTTTACAAAAACTAAAAAAAGGAGGTTTTATTTAGGTGAAGCCTATGGGCCAAATACCATGGAACAAATTGTTATTAATACCATGGGCTAAATACTATGGACGAAATACTCTATTTATAAAAGAGGTATGGTAAATAAATAAATGTAAAAGAGGTATACAGAGGTATGGTAAATGCATAAAAATATATCAAATATGATTAGAAAGCAACATCTAAGTATATATCAAGCCTATGGGCCAAATACCATGGTAAATAAAAAAGGTATGGTCTGGCTCATAAGAT
This sequence comes from Pinus albicaulis, assembly GCA_034641835.2. Classification (NCBI taxonomy): domain Eukaryota; kingdom Viridiplantae; phylum Streptophyta; class Pinopsida; order Pinales; family Pinaceae; genus Pinus; species Pinus albicaulis. The sequence goes on along the minus strand of CM076573.1, from coordinate 706,425,734 downwards.
ATCTAAAAAGAATTGAGCAAATGGGAGTAGGTAGATGGCCTAATGTTATCTTCAAGGAAGGCATGAGTGAAAGAAAGAAAACATGGATGAGACAAAACTACACATGGATGCAAAAATGGAATATCTACCTCAATGCCTGTTCCACAAATAGCAAGGAGCTAAATAATTTTGTTATGGAGAAGTTTCGTAAACAAGTACGGGGAAAAGATTTGGGTAGAAAGAAGAAGTACTACATTTAAGAATTCGACCCTACGTATGATCTCCAACAAAAAGAGTACATTGGAACTAACATTCTGTGGAGGGCAAAGGTTCTTATTGCTCAATTAAGAACTAACTCGCATCATCTTCGATGTGAAACAGGGCGGTGGAAAAGGCCTAAAGAAGCTTGGGAAGAACGAGTGTGTACATTTTGCACGTATGGGGCAGTGGAATAGGAAAAACATTTCATTTTGGAATGTAATGTGTTCAAAGACATCAGAGAAAGTTATGGGAATGTGTTAGCAACGGTTTCTTGGCATTGTCTTTTCAGTGATGAGATTGTTGGAAGGTTGGGCCAGCTCATCATCAATTTGAATAAGAAAAGAAATGAATTGCAAAAGGCGAAAAACAGGGAATTCATAGGGAACTCATAGTCCCATAGACTATTTTTAGTCTCGTGGACCTTAAAATTTCATTCATTCATTCATATTTACGAACTCAGAAAAGATGTTTTATTTAGGTGAAGCCTAAGGGCCAAATACCCTAATATTAATATTAAAAGATTAATACAAATATTATTACTAATTATAATATTCATATTAATATATTATAATATTAATATTATTAAATTTAATAAAATGTTTTATTTAGGTGAAGCCTAAGGGCCAAATACCCTAATATTAATATTAAAATATTAATACAAATTTAATTATTAATTATAATATTCATATTAATATATTATAATATTAATATTATTAAATTTAATAAATCTGGATCTCGGAGGTTTGTATTTGAGTACACTACATTCATTGACTATCTCAGGTAAACACGTAAATGTAAATGTAAATGTAAAAGTAATGTTTAACATTTAATATTTAAAACTTAATATAATTAATCTAATGTAGGCCCTAATGAAAAATCACTTCTCTCCCTAAATATATAAATTTAACACAAATAAAGTGTAGAATTGTATTTGTGAGGAAACATCTTTGTGATATTGCAAAGAGTGAAATAATATTTGTGAGAATGGATTTCGGGAGTTGTGCAGAGTGGAAAATAATATTTAAAACTTAATATAATTAACCTAATGCAGGCCCTAATGAAAAATCACTTCTCTCCCTAAATATATAAATTTAACACAAATAAAGTGTAGAATTGTATTTGTGAGGAAACATCTTTGTGATATTGCGAAGAGTGAAATAATATTTGTGAGAATGGATTTCGGGAGTTGTGCGGAGTGGAAAATAATATTTGTGGGAAAGGATTTCACAGTACTAACTGCTATAAATTTTTAGGTTTGATTTCATTTGCTCCTGCATTTTTTTTCTACCTTTTTGTTTTTACCTTTTCATCTACTTCGACTACATGGATGTGATCATGTGTAATGAATCACTCTTACCACCAAATTAGAATGATTTAATTTCTGCCTTGGGTGAAACACCACCAAATTAGAATCATTTAATTTCTGCCTTGGGTGAAACACCACCAAATAAGAATGATTTAATTTCTGCCTTGGGTGAAACACCACCAAATTAGAATGATTTAATTTCTGCCTTGGGTGAAACACCACCAAATTAGAATGATTTAATTTCTACCTTGGCTGAAACCTTGCCTGGCTCTGAAACAAAGTGATTTCAAGAATCTATTTCTAAATGTGTAAAAAACCAGCCTAGATCCATCTCAACTCCGGATCTATCAAGCCCCGAGATGGATCAAATCTTTCGAGGTGCAATCTTTTCCTCAATTTTTTTCACTCAAAAAAGAGGTTCGCACCTCTTGAGATTTGATCCCTCTCGGCGCTTGATAGATCTGAAGTTAAGATGGATCTAGGTTGGTCATATTCCACACCTTCCTTTTGAGAGAAGGCTCGAGCAACAAACCCAGTCTTGAAATTTTCAACACTCCCATCAGCTCCATGTTTGATTTTGTAAAGCCGCGTAGAAGTGACCATAGAATTGTCCTTGGGTCTAGGAACCACATCCCAGACATCATTATTCATTATCGACTCATACTCTTCGTTCATTGCATCCTTCCAAACTTGGTGCTTCACAGCTTCTTCGAACGTGCAAGGATTGTATTAAACAATGGTGCTCATGGTAGCTAAGTACCCTTGCTACATGTTTAGCTTCTTACTTTCACGAAGTGTCCCCCTTAGTGAAATGTGTTTCTCGGCATCTTTGAGAGTAACTTTGAGCCATGAGGGCCTCCTTTTTTAGGAAGAGGGCTCACCAAGAGGTGGATCAATTGGATCCATCAGACCTTCAACGTCAGGCATCGGTTCATCCGTCAGTTCTTCCTGCTTTCTCGCATCTTCATCTTTGTCCTTCCTTGGAACAGGAAGATCTCTAACCTTTCCAAGGGAAACATCTTCATCCAATGTGACATCATGACTTATTTCAATTTCCATTTGACTAGGAACATAGATTCTATATGCCTTTGAAGTTTCATTGTAGCCCACAAATGTTCCTTTCTTCCCAGATGCATCCAAATTGCTTCTCTTTTCTTTCGGCACATGAAAATACACGAGATTACCAAAAATTCCAAAGTGAGAAACAATAGGTTTCTTACCAAATAAAATTTCTTCGGGAGTTTCGGAGTCTAATGCTTGATGAGGGAATCTATATTGAATGTACACGACAGTGTTGGAAGCTTCTCCCCATAAGAACTTCGGTAGGCCTTGGTCATGAAGCATGTCATGAGTAGCTTCAATGATGGTTTGATTATTTCTTTCAACAATTCCATTTTGCTTAGAATATATGCAGTAGTGGTCTCCCTATTAATGCAAGCTTCTATACAATATTCATTGAACTCATTTGACTCATATTCGGTTCCATTATCGGTCCTCAATATTTTGATCTTCTTCCCTGTTTGATTTTCAACCAAGGCTTTGAAAGAGCGGAACCACTTGAACACTTTATCCTTCTTCTTCAAGAAATAGATTCAAGTTTTTCGAGATAAGTCATCCACAAAAATAACATAGTAAAAATATCCTCCCAAAGATGTTATAGGCAACATACTAGATAAATCTAAATGGATCAATTGAGGAATTTTCGTAGCATTACTTTCACTAGAGGGGAATGGTCCCCTTGTATGTTTTCCTTCGGCACAAGCTTGAAAAACACCTTCATGTTCTACTTTGAATTCAGGCATACCTGTGACCATCTTTCTTGAATAAGGTAGAGCTTTGTAATGAAGGTGAGTGAACCTTTGGTGCCATAATTTGGATTGAACAGAAGTGTTGCATGTGATAGCTCCCAAAGGACTTCATCCAACTTGATAAAAACCTTAAAACCTAAATCCAAGTGTAAAATCATCTTTGAAGTTCCTTTGCCAAATGTGTACCTTCCAATCAATAAATTCCACCTTGAAGCCTTTGTCTTCCATCGCCGAAATAGATACTAGGTTCTTCTTAAAGTCAGGTACATAAAATACATCTTGTAGGTGAAGGATTTGACTTTGATTTAAATGAAGAGTAACAGTCCTTGTCCCTTTCACGGGATAGGTGGCTGATCAGAGGCTCAGTATTAAGCTAAAAAATGAAAGTGATCAGAAATTATCCAAACCAGAATGGAAACGAAGTGCTCGTCGCTAGGAATCCGACGCAATTTGTTTCATCAAAATTCGACTTCGGATGAGGAAGTTATGACCTGTTGTCCGTTTGCTCAAACAGCTAAAAAAATTGCAGAACAGTGATATCTTGATGACATGGCAGCCCAGTCAGCACTTCAGGTATACTCAGGGAATATTCTCCAGTTTTAGCCCAATGACACTGTGAAAAGTTTCACAACCAGATTCGCCAGTGAACATTGGAGGTGAATTTTTTTTACAATTATCCTAAGGTTGAAGGAGATTTTTTTTTAGTTGGAATAGTCCAACCAGAGCTGGACACGTGGTGCAGCCAGGGGCTGACATGTGCCCCTCTGGTGGACCCATCCAACCCTTGGATTATATTGAAATTCCGAAATTTTGTTTGATATCAAAGTCTGGATTATATATATATATATATATATATATATATTTCGGGTTATATATATTTTTCATTACCCAAAGTTCGGAGCCATAGAAAAGTGGAAATTTATATGGGCGAACATATGATTATATAACCAAAGTGCAAACCATATTACAGGCGGGTTGAATATTATGCAGGCAAATATTTCATATAACCCTAATTTTTTGGACTATGGGTTGATTGTTGTGTCGTGGAACAAAACTATGGTGTGGGGGTCAGGGTCGAACACACAACCTACCCGGTGCCACTCCTCCATCTTACTGCCTCCTCTCTCTATTGGGTCTTAACCCATAAGGTTGCTGCCTGTACTTAAATTTTGACGTCTCTGACGGTGGGGGTTTAGAGGGGGCCAACCTCCTCCCATATGACTGCAGTGTAAAGACCGTGGGCAGAGAAGATTTTCAAACTGTAGAGATTAACATTTAAACCATGTTTATGCCATTAAGACCACAGATTATGTTAATTAAAACGGATTTGTGCTAATTTAAAACGAGTTATGTTATATGGATAAACACGCAGTTAAGACACACTTATCTCAGTTAAGCCATCTTAACTACTAATTAATCCTCCTGTTAAGTTGGTGGCGGATTTAGTGGGAGATTATAATTCGACGGAATCCACCAAAATGTCGGAGCTATCTGGAGACTTCTCCAGATTTGAAGGAGAAATTGTAGGAAAAATTATTTTTTCCATAACTGAGTCAATTTTCGACCAATTTTGGCTCGGGAATAGTCATTCTTGGTAGATTTTGATGTTTTCGACACATTGGAGCATGTTGTAGAGGAAATAGGAGACTGTAAACATCATTATTTGCACAATTGAGCTAATACAAAGGTCCATGCCATGGAAGCTAGACCAAGGAGATGTAGCCCAGGAGGGGTGAACTCCTTCATCAAAACAAAGTGTTATTTATTCAATTGTGATGGTTTGTTGTGTGTTTATTTTTTGTTGTTCAACATTTAGTTTCCATGCTTTTATGTTCAATTATTCAACTTAATCTCCACAAATTTACTTGTTAATCAATCATAAGCACTTCAATAAACCCTTGTACAAGAAGGAGAGATTAATACTTTTAATATAAATCTGAAGATGATATTAGCACATCAAAACTAACAATCAAATTCAGATCAAGATGGTATTAGAGCAAAGGTTAATTACTTGTTTTTCTTGAGTTTTGTGCAAGAATGGTATTAATAGTTGCAATTTTATGATGCTTACAAGGTTGAAGTTGTAAAGAGGAGAAGGGAAACTATTGGTTGCTAGTCCTGAGGTTAGGACCAGAAGAATGAGAGTGACAAGAGCATCATCTCCACCCAAATTTCCACTCATGGATACACTTGAAGCACCTCAAGTTTTATCTCCAGAAGTTGAGATTGAGGAGGTACAAATTTCATGAGAAGTTGAGTTTATTGAAGAGGTATAAGCATTAGAAGTTGAGCTTGAATTCATAGCCATCATGTCAGATGTTGGAGAGACTCAAGGAAATTCAAAAGAGGAATATGTGAAGAGAGACTTCAATGACATAAAGAGGATGTTTAAAATCATGTTTGATGCATTCACTGTTGGAATGGCAGGAGAAGGTTCTAAGCCTACACATGGATAAGGAACTTCAAATGATAAGAAGGATTAAGAGAAGAGTTAGAAGGGAAGTGGAGGAAATCCACCTCCATCTCCACCACCCTAATCATCATCATCTTCATCAACATAATCTTCCACTTCCACCACAAAAATCACCCATACTCATTCAAAAACCCCAAAAGGAAAAGCTCCATTACTCAAATTGGACATTAAGTTTGAACTTCCCATGTATAATGGCGAGGTAAATACAGAGAAGTTGGAAAATTGGATCTGTCAATTGGAGGTATATTGCAGAATTCAGAACCTACAATAATATGACATAAAGATCCAGTTGGCTTCATTGAGGCTAGAAGGAGCAGCACTAGTCTGGTGGGAAGCAAATACTCAAGAGGAAATGTGAATCCATGGTAAGATATCCATTTCTTGGGTTGAGTTTATTTCTTCAATTAAAAGACCGTTTTATCCATTAGAATATATGCAAAAAACCATTATGAGTTGGAAAAACTTTAGGCAACTCAAGGGTCAAACAGTTCAAGAATATACCCAGGAGTTTAGGAAAAGGGATTTTTTGTTAGGAATAAACTTGAATTCCCAAGACACACTCTTGAAATACATTGGGGGTTTAAATTCCTATTTAAAACATACTATCCTTATGTTTAACCCAAGAAATTTAGATGAAGTATGTGTGCAAGCCACGCATCTTGAAGTAATTGGAAAGAACATTCAGGAAGAGAGTAATAAGAAAAATCCATTCAAGGGTAAGGGAAAAGAGAAGGGAGGAAAATGGAAGGGAAATAAGAATGCAAGTGTTAAGAAGGAAGGGGAGAAAACTACATGCAAACATTGTTCCAAATAAGGGCATGATGAAGCCCATTGTTGGAATTACATCCCGAACTAAGGCCTAAGAAACCAAACAATAAGGGGAAACAAAAGATGACTGCCACCACAAACATGATCTTGGATCCGATTCCGGTGATGAGACCAAGATTGTGGCCATGGTCAAAAAGGGAAAATAAGCCATAGCAAGTACTAGTTCCTCAAATTGTCACAACAACATTCCAAATGAAGAAACAAGGATAGAATTATTCCATGTAAGGGTGATTTTAAAACATACAAAGATTGATGCATTGTTTGATAGTGGGTCATAAGAAAACTTGATTTCCGAAGACTTGGTCAAAAATATTAACCTTGAAACTGTACCACATCATAATCCATACCCTTTGGGTTGGATAGTTAAGAATTCCAATTTACAGGTTACAAGGAAATGCATATTTCGATTTTCCATTACTACAAACTTTGTTGATGAAGTTGAGTTAGATGTGGTTCCACTTGACATTTCCAGAATTATCTTGGGAAGTCTATATTTGTATGACAAGAAAGTGGTATTTTATCGCCATGAGAACAAATATCATTTTATCAAGGATGGGGTGGAGTATATTATGAGAGCTCATCGCAAAAAGCTGAATATTTCTTTAGTTAATGCAGGATAGATGAAGAGACTAGTTAATGCAAGTAAAAATTGTGTGCTTGTCATGATCAAGAAAAATGATGATATTGAATATGAATATTTTGAAGGATGTGATGAAAAAATAAAATCTGATTTGTTTGATGTGGTAAATCAGCATGGCGAGATGTTTCAAGAACCAAGTGGGTTACCTCCCAAGAGGGGAATTCAACATGAGATTCAACTGTAGCAAGATGTTCCACTTCCAAACATTGGTATGTATCGCATATCAATCATGGAGAGTTTGGAAATCAAGAATAAAATCCAAGAATTGTTGAAAAAAGGTATCATATGCCCATCTACTTCGCCATGTGGTTCACCAATTATTTTGGTACCAAAGAAGGATGGGACTAGGTGCATGTGCATATATTTCCGTGCACTGAATAAAATCATGGTAAAGAATCGCTATCCACTCCCACGAATTGATGATTTGCTTGATCAGTTAAGGTATGCAAATTATTTCACTAAGCTAGACTTAAGAAGTGGTTATCATCAAGTTAGAATAGTTCAGGAGGACATTTGGAAAATTGCATTAAAACTAGACAAGGATTATTTGAGTGGCTAGTTATGCCATTCGGTCTAACAAATGCTCCAACTACTTTCATGAGAGTTATGAATGATGTATTAAGACCATTTCTAGATGACTTTGTCATTGTTTACTTAGATGATATTTTTATATTCAGCAAATAAAGAGATGAATATGTCATGCATGTGAACAAGGTACCTGATGCCTTAAAAAAAGAGCAGTTATTTTTAAAGATGTCGAAGTGTGAGTTTGGAAAGACTTCTTTAGTGTATTTGGGACACGTTGTTGGAGGAGGTGAGTTGAAGAAAGACCCTTCAAAGGTTGAGGTCATTCTGAATTGGCCCAAGCCCAATATACTTATGGAGGTAAGAAGATTTCTTGGGGCAGTACAGTATTGGAGGAAATTCATTGCTATTTTTTCTTCCATTGCAGCTCTGTTACATGCATTAAAAAGTGTCAAGAAATTATTCCATTGGGGAGATATGCAGAAAAAAGCATTTGATGTTTTAAAACAAAATATCAGTTTAGCACTGGTATTGGCTCTTCCAGATCTTAGACAGCCATTTGAGATCCAAACAGATGCTAGTGATTACGCCATGGGAGCAGTTCTCATGCAACATAGTAAGCCCATTTCGTTTCATTCTGAAATTTTTAATGGAGTTGTGACTAACTATCCCACCTATGACAAAGAGTTATATGCATTGGTGCAAAGTGTAAATAAATGGAAGAACTATTTTATGGGGAAAGAGACCATTATCCATACCGACCATCATCCATTTCAGTGCTTACAATCACAATCAAAGTTGCAGTAATCAATACATTTCAGATGGATGGGATTTCTACAATAATTCCATTTGGTTATCAAGTATAAAAAGGGAATCTACAATAAGGTAGCTTATATTCTCTATAGGTCTATTGTAAATTAATCTATTATACTCGAGCACAATTCAATTATGCATGAAAGTTACATTGAACAATATGCATATGATAGTGATTTTCAAGATGTGTATGAAGGTTTGAGTCAAGGAAACCAAATTGAAGAGTTAGATTATCACGTGCATAAAAATTTGTGGTATCACTTGGGAAAATTATGCATTCCACGGGGAGAAAGAAACAATATCATAAGGGAGGCGCATACTCCATTGATTGCTGGACATTTCGGTGTAGGCAAGACGGTAGCGAATCTCCAAAGGTATTGTTATTGGCCACACATGATTGATAGTGTATATTGTTTCATTAGAGGATGTTCTTTGTGTGGAATAAGTAAGCCTAGCAATAGGAAACTAGGATTGTAAAATCCACTTCTGGTACCTTCACATACTTGGGAGAGTATCTCAATGGATTTTCTAGGAGGTACTCCAATGTCAAGGAAATGTCATGATTACTTGTATGTAGTTGTAGATAGGTTCAGAAAAATGTTTCTTTTGATGCCATGTAAAAAAAAAATTATAGTTTAACAAACAACTCATATTTTATTTCAAAATGTATGGGTTCATTTCGGTCTTCCTACTTCTATTGTAAGTGATCGAAATTCCTGGTTTGTTGGGAATTTTTGGTCAAAATTGTGGGACATGATGGACACTAAGTTGAAGAAGAGTACAACCTTTCATCTACAAACAGATGGTCAGACCGAGGTGGTTAATAGGAAAGTTATTCATCTTCTTAGAGGTTATTTCAGCAAACATCCCAAGTTGTGGGATGAACAGTTGCATTACATTCATCATGCATACAACAGGGCAAAGCATTTTTCCACAAACACATCGTCATTTGAGGCATGTCTTGGGTACTTTCCAACATCGCCTTTGGACTTCATCTTTGAGAAATTTGTCGCTATAGATGGTCATAGTGATATAGATAAGGCAAGGAAGTTCATTGAGCAAATTTAGTTGGTACATCACACAATGCAATAATAGCTTGAAAAGAGTCAAAGCAGCTATAAGGCAAGGCATGATAAACACTGCGTTGATCACAAATTCCAAGTTGGAGATGAAGTTTGGTTATATATCAGCAAAGAAAGACTTCAAGGGGAAGGTAAAAAGATTAAGCCAATCTGTTATGGTCCTTTTAAAATTATGGAAAAGATTGGTAACAATGAATTTAAGCTATATTTTCCTCCTTATATGCAAATATATTATGTCGTTAATGTTGATAATTTGAGATTGTTTGAGCCTCCATTGGTTGAAGATCAAGGAGAGCATGTTCAGCTGCCATCAATAGATGATTTCTCGCCAGAATATCTTGATGAAATTCAGTAAGATCTCATACTTGACAGAAGAACCAAAACTTCAAGAAGAGGGAATTTCAAATATCTTAGAGTGGGACTCAAGGGAAAAAATCCTTCCAAGGCCAAATGGATGGAGATTTAAAGGGTGAGGGAGCCGTACCCTCACCTGCTAAATAATTGATAGTATTTTTTGGGGTCCAAAAGGCTTCTAGTGGGGAGGAATGATCAGAGGCTCAGTATTAAGCTAAAAAATTAAAGTTCTCAGAAATGCTCCAAACCAGAACGACAATGAAGTGCTCGTCGTCAGGAATCCTGCGCAATTAGTTTCATCAAAATACGACTTCGGATGAGGAAGTTATGACCTACTGTCTGTTTTCTCAAACAACTAAAAATATTGCAGAATAGTGACCGGTTGATGACATGGTAGCCCAATCAACACTCCAAGTATATTCAGGAAATATTCTCCAGTTTTAGCCCAATGACACTGTGACAAGTGTCACAACTAGATTCGCGAGTGAATTTTTTTTTTTAGCAAAGTCGGTTGCTGATTATATTCCAAAAAGAGTGTGGAGTGAAATCTCCATTACATCCGAGTTAAAAAGTAAAATGTCAAGGAGGGGTGATGTGGCAAAAACCGAGCCTCCTGCATCCTGGCTATAGCTACTGTATTGCAAATCAGATTCTTTGTAAACTCTAACAAACTGAAATAACATAACAGTGAATTTAAAAGACATAATGTTTAAGATGAAGGTAGGTGGACTAAAGACTAATTCCTACTGCCTTGCCGAGAATTTGAGTTGTCCGTGGTGCCAATATTGTTGTCTGGGTTGGAATTGGGCGCGTTGTTGGAGCTTGAGCTCTGGATTGTTCTTTTATCCACCATGTATCGTAGAATTTCCAGAGATTCTTCTATATGACCTCAGCGGTTGTTTGCTCCTATCAACTTCTCTGTGAGTGAATCAACTTGGTAACGAAGGAAGTTGGTATCTACCTGATGCTTCTCCTGCACTATCTTCAGCTGAGCTTTGATAAGGTCCATTTCTGCTTACATGTCAGAGAAATGGAAGCAGTTTTCACTCCTCATTTTGACTGATAATAAGGAGGGCGAGAATGCAGTTGTGATAGTGAGGGGTCGAGGTTGTGGAGGATCTGAAGGACAACGAATAATGATGGGGCGAGGATAGGGGAGAAGAACACTCCGGGAAGTTAGCAAGGCAACATAGAGAGCGCACCACAGTGATGAGGAGTGATATGCAGGATGGATGGAGGAGGGATAAATAGGGAGGGAAGAAGTGGGGGGTGTGTTGAGGAAGATAGAAGAGAACGAAGCATGGGGGGACAGGGTCACGGGATAGGTGCAGGGAAGGGAATGGGAATGACAGGCCTACAGGAATAAAATCGAGGGGGCACAAAATATCTTGATGACAAAGAGCGGGCAGAGGGGAGGATTCATGGAATTTGGGAGTAGTTGGTGTGACCTTGGGAAGAGAGTTGACCAGGGGGTCTGAGGCAAGCCTTATTGGCTAGAGAATTAGCATTATTATTGTTGGCTCTGAAGATGTGAGAGTAAGAGAGATACCCTATCTCATTACTCAAGTTGTGGCACTTGATGATCAATCTGTTGAGGTCGATGTTGGGAGACAGATCATAATTCAACATCATGTTGATTACAATTGACGAATCCCCGAAAACCATAGCCTTCTTGATATTGAGCCTCTTAATTATTTGAAGGCCTTGCATTAAGGCATACGCTTCAACTCTGTTGTTCGACACCTGACCCAATGCCCACTCGAAGGAGGTAACATCGTTACCCTGCTCATCCAAGATGAGACCTCCAGCTCCTGCTGCTCCAGGATTAGATTTTGAGGCTCCATCGAAGAAAATCTTGGGTCTACTTAACCCATCAAGCGATTCCATAAATTCCTTTTCTTTGAGCCTTACTTTCCACTATTCTTTGTGTAATGGCTGATTTGTAGGAGGCTTATTGCACCTCAAGAAAATTTCAAGCACTCTTCGGAATAGATGTATTTCCTCTACTTGCAAGTCGTTGATGTTAAAATGATTGTTGTTTTTAGCTAAAACTATCTCTGCAGTCAGGCTCCAGGTCTTGCTTTGCACTTTTTGGATGCATTGTTTTTGCTCACGAAAAATGACTTTGTTCCGCATGAGCCATATGTTCCAGAGGAGAACATAAGGGAGCATGTCCCAGATTCTTTTGACAACACTCTTCCCTTTTTTGGCACAAGAGTAATTATTTTTCCCTCGAGCTATCATATCAAATATTGTGGTGTTAGCATCAGTCTCGATCTGGTGTTCCAACAATTTTTTGCAAAGGTGTAGTCGATGAAGAGATGTTGAATAGAATCCTCATTTGTGAAGCATAGAGGGAATCTGAAGGCTCCCTGAATGCCTCTTTTTTTCATATTATCAACAATCAAAATATTTCCCTTTAACAGGGTCCAAATGAAGATTTTGATTTTGGGGAGGGCTTCACATTTCCAAACTTGCTTCCAGATCACCCATGGTGGAGAAGGGAAGTGTTCATTGTGAATAACCTCGTATCCCGCTTTTATGGAGTAAGAGGACCCAGAGGGGTCCAATCTATAGCTTTCTTCATCCTCTTTTGCAAGAGGGGCAGCACCATGAAGCATTCCTTCCATTTTTGTTCTGTCATTATGGAGGTGAGGGGGCAGATTTGGGAGCAACCAACCCTTCCATTGGATATTATTCTTTTCCCAACTAGAGATTTGATTCAAGGTGTTGATCCCAAGCTCTCTAAGATGCATTTGAATGTGAAGAAGGCTCAGATTTTTTGAGAGATGAGGCTTTCCCATGATTTTTTCATTCCAAATGTCAATGTTGCGGCCTCCATGGGGAACTTTGGAGGTGTTGTTGCGAAGGAAGGGGATGGATTTCTTGTAGAGAGTCCATATACGTGAATATGGCCTGTTGGGGATGATATGTTCTAATATATGATTCCTTGATGCAGATAGGTATTTCCTTTCAAGAATTTGCTTCCACCACATTTGTTGACTAGTGATTAAACGCCAAACAATTTTTCCTCCGAAGGAAACGTTTACTAGTTTAGGGATGCGAATGGCTAGGCCTCCATTTTCATACTTATTTGTTACCTGCATCCACTTTACCAAATTGAACTTCTTCTTTTTTCGCTTTTAACACCTTGCCATAAAAACTTCCATAAGATGATTTCCATTTTATTTTGAATAATGATAGGGGCTTGGAGCAGGGAGATGTGGTAAAGGGGCAAAGCTGAAAGCACAGCTTTTAAGAGAACCACCCGCCCAACCAGGTTGAGCCGAGAGGCTCCCCATTGTTGGATTTTCTTCTAAATCTTGTCTATAGTGATGCTCCAAACCTCTGTCTTTAAATTACCATTACTTACAGACATCCCTAGATAATTAAAGTGGTTCCAGCTCCATTTGTATGGCACCCTGAATATTTGGGCAATGTTATGAATGGTATTCATAGTTGCATTCCATCCATATATGCATCTTTTGAGATAATTGATCTCACATATTGAATAATGCATTAATTTTTCAAGCAGAGTTTTGAATCTCATGGCTATTATGCAAGAAGCTCCTCCCATTAGTAGGGTGTCATCGGAAAACTGGGAGTGGTTCATGTTTTTAACCCCATTACTGAATTTGATACTTGCAATTAAGCTTTCTTTGCGGTTGAAGTCCAGTTTCCGGCTAAAGGATTCTGCCATGAGGATGAAAAGGAAGGGGGATAAGGGACAACCTCTAGTGGATTGAAAGAAAGGTCTAGGTCTCCCGTTGACCTAAGGGGAGACCCAAGGAGTAGATATGCAGGCCTGGATGAGAGAGATGAGGTCTTCACAAAAGCCCATTTTCCTTAGGACAGAGAAAAGGAAGGAGTGTCTAACTTTGTCGAAGGCATTAGAAAGGTCTAATTTTAAAACAAAACCCTTCTCCAATATGCTCATGCTGGAGTGTATTGCTTCTTGGACCAACAAGATGGAGTCAATGATTTTCCTATTTGCTATGAACCCGCCTTGATTTTCATAGATAATTTTCGGAAGTTAAATTTTGATGTGGGAGGCGAGGAATTTGGTGATAATTTTATAGGAAGAATTGCACAGGGATATTGTTCTAAAACTGGAAAAGGTGGAAGGTCGGGACTCTTTCAGGATGAGGGCTAGAAATGTCGAGTTTTTGAAGCCCCCAATATTTTTTTTCCTTTGGGTCCATCAGATCATTTTGGTGAGGTCTTTCTTGATTACATCGCAGAAGGTTCGATAGAAGTTGATGGAGAATCCATCTGGGCCTGGAGCTTTGTTTGGGTGGAGGGTCCAAATCGCTTTGATGATTTCACCTTTGTCAATGTCCCTGGTTAAGAAGGCATTTATTTCTTCTATGATCATATTTGGAGTGTGGATCAAGAGATCAATGTAGTCCTCTACCTCCATAGTTTCTGTTACAAGACTTTTATAATGGTGGTGGGTTGTTGATTTAATCTCAGCTTGATCTATGTACATGGTGCCTTCATCATCAGATATAGTTGTGATGGTATTTTTGGATGTTCTGACTATTGCCTGTTTGTGAAAGAAAGAGGTATTATTATCCCCAGCCTGAAGCCAAAGAATCCTATATTTTATTCTCCATTTTCTTCTTCCTTTCTATTTGAGTTGTATAGTGCCCAATATAACTCCTTTTCATGCTCTTGTTTCTCTTTGGTCACCCCTTGGTCATCTGTGTCTTTTTACACTTCTTCTAGAATTCTCTTTGTGTCCTAGTTGATAATTTCTGGTTCTCTGTAATAGTCTTTAGCCCAGCCTTTGAGAGATGTGCACACTAGCTTTAGCTTAGTCTCCCATCTATGCATTGGGGATCCCTCAACATGCTAGCGCCAAGTACTTTCCACAATGGTTCTTACCTCAAGGGATTCACTCCATAATGGATTGTAACGAAAGGGGGAGGGACCCAAGGTTTGATTGCTCACCGAGGACTAGGGTGACAAGGTAGTGGTCTGAGGCCGAGCAAGGAAAAATGGAAGAGGTTGCCACTGAAAAGAGGGAAATGAGGGAGATAGCAACAATGAAGCGGTCTAATCTTTCCATGATGTTTCCAGGGCCAAGCTTGTGGTTACTCCATGTGAAGCTTCTATTCCTCGGGATGATGTCCACCAAGTCATGATCTCTTATGATATTCTCCAGCTGATATCTAGAAGGATCAAGATTGAAAGTGCCCCCTGTTTTCTCTTTTGCATGCATAACCAGGTTTAGATCACCTCCAATGATGAATTTTTTGTTCTCCTCCCCTTCCATGTCAGATTGTAAAGTTCACCAGCACACTTCTTTGTCACGATAGTGATTTGGGCCATATATGTTGTAAATTGTTATCGTGACATCCTCTTGGGCACTTTGTAGCTTAACTTTTATCCAAACTTGGGCCTTTACTTTTGAAATCTGTTTCCATGAGTTTTGTTTCCAAATTGTGGCTATTCCTCTTGAAGCACCTCTAGATTCTACTACTGTTCCTATGTAGTTTTTTATTCTACCTATGGTGTTTTCCATGTCTTTTTCTCCCTGCTTGGTTTCTTGGAGAAGAATTATGTCTGGTTGTTCCTGTATGATAATATCTCTTAGGGAATTATTTTTAAAGGGGTGCCCTAATCCCCTACAGTTCCATGTGTGTGATTTCATTATTTAAGGAATGCGAGCTGAGAACCTGTCTTCCCTCCTGTTGCTTGGTGGCTTGTTTCTTTGTTGTTTATCCCTCCAATAAAGGTCTCTATTGGATGTTGTGTTCCTAGGGCGATGTCCTTATGAGCTACCTCGTCCCTGTGGTGATTTGCGGATTTTATTCCTAGTCCAAGTTTTTTCAAGGTTTCCAAAACAGGTCCCAAATCTTTTGTTGCATTTCTGGTGACTATCCGAGAAGATCATGGTTCAGCTGAGGATGGGGATGGGCAGGATTTGGAGGGGGATGGTTGTGGGAGAGGTTCAGAAGGGAAGGTAGACAACAAGAGCTGAGGGGGTTCCTCTTCCAGAGAATCCAAAGCGGTGAAGGGGTTGGAAGAGATGGGGGAGGGTTTAGGAGTTTGGGAGGGGGCCAAAGGGGGATCAAGATGAGGAGGACTGTTAGGGCTTGCAGATTAAGAGGATGGGTGAGATGTTGAAGGTCCAACATTTCTGGCAATTGGGGCAGACTTCTTTTTTTTTTTATGACTTCCCACTAGGGTTAAGAGTCAATGTTTTCGATCTCTATTATTTTTGGGCATCTATTGGAAAAATGATTGTATTCATGGCATACCTTGCATTTGAACGGAAATTGTTCATAGTCTAGCTGCTGAATGTACGTTCAGTTGTCGACCTTCATCTTTATCACCTCTAGTATTCCTTTCCCCAAGTCTACCTCCACACAAATTCTTGTACATGCTTGCATGTTGTCCTTTGGCTCGCTTTTGTTGATGAACTTACCAACAACATTCCCAATCGCTCTTACAAAATCATCCCCCTAGCAGTGAAGTGGGAGGTGAGGAAGGCGAACCCACACTGGGACATCAGGGAAGTCAAGTTTTGGGTCGAAGTTCGGAGTCCATTTGTTAAATAGAGACCCCTGGTATCCATGAAGTATGGCCCGTTTCTGAAGATCAGATCTTTGTCTTCCTTTGTCTCGAAGTGAAAGGTGTAAAAACCCCTACCGCAGAATCTGATGGATATTTTCCCTTTTATTTTTTCCAACCAGTTGCACTCTACCCATTTCTGGACTGTTTTTGGTAACGATCATAGACCCGTAAATTTCCCAATGAGCCCTTTCTCCACGAGGGATAGTGCAGCCATTCGAGGGATCACAGGGGGCAGTGAAACTTTCTGGACTCCATCCATTTTTTTGATAAACTTCGATATCACATGCCTCGGTCGAGGAGGATTCAAAGAGTCGATGAGAGTAGAGAAGGCCAAGGCATGGTCGGGAGGAGCGGCCGCCTCTGGGATGGACTCCGAAGGGGCCATGCAGCCAAGGGAGGAAAAACAGGGGGAGGCTATTCGCCAGTGAACTTTGGAGGTGAAATTTTTTTAACAATTGAAGGTTGAAAGAGAATTTTTTTTAGTTGGAATAGTCCAACAAGAGTTGGACACATGGTGCAACCAAGGGCCACCACGTGCCCCCTCTGGTGGACCCATCCAAGCTTTGGATTATATTGAAATTCTGAAATTATGTTTTATATCAAAGTCTCCACACACACACACACACACACACATAGATATATATATATATATATATATTTCGGGTTATATATATTTTTCATTACCCAAAGTTCCGAACCATAGACATGTGGAAATTTATATGGGTGAACATATGATTATATAACCAAAGTGCAAACCATATTACAGGCGGGTTGAATATTATGCAAGCGAATATTTCATATAACCCAAAGTTTTTGGACTATGGGTTGAATGTTGTGCCGTGAAAAAAAAATATGGTGCACGGGTCGGGGTCGAACCCACGACCTACCCTGCGCCACTCCTCCATCTTATCGCCTCCTCTCTCTATTGGGTCTTAAACCATAAGGTTGTCGCCTCTACTTAAAGTTTGATGTCCCTGACGGCAGGGGTTCGGAGGGGGCCAACCCCCTCCCATATGACTGCAGTATAAAGACCATGGGCGGAGCTGATTTGCAAATGGCGGAGATTAACATTTAAACCATGTTTATGCCATTAATACCACATATTATGTTAATTAAAATGGATTTGTGCTAATTTAAACGAGTTATGTTATATGGATAAACGTGCAGTTAAGACGCGCTTATCTTAGTTAAGACATGTTAACTGCTAATTAATCATCCTGTTAAGTTGGTGGCAGATTTAGCAGGAGCTTCTAATTCAGCGAAATCCACCAAAATGTCGGAGCTATCTGGAGTCTTCTCCAAATTTGGAGGAAAATTTGTAGGAAAATTTGTTTTTGACATAACTGAGTCAATTTTCTACCAATTTTGGCTTAGGAAGAGTCATTCTTAGTAGATTTTGATGTTTTGGACACATTGGAGCAATTTGCAGAGGCAATAGGAGACTGCAAACAAAATTATTTGCACAATTGAGCTAATACAAAGGCTCATGCCATGGAAGCTGGACCAAGGAGATGTAGCCTAGGAGGGTGAACTCCTTCATCAAAACAAAGTGTTATTGATTCAATTGTGATGGCTTGTTTTGTGTTTATTTATTGTTGTTCAACATTTAGTTTCCATGCTTTTATGTTCAAGTATTCAACTTAATCTCCACAAATTTACTTGTTAATCAATCATAAGAACTTCAATAAACCCTTGTACAATAAGCAAATATCGGTACTTTTAATATAAACCTGAAGATGATATTAGCACAGCAAAACTAACAATCAAATTTAGATTAGTGGCATTGTCTCCAAGTATGATCTCCAAATTGGTTTCCTTTTCAATCAAATTTGAGAGAGCCTCTTTGTACCTGTTATGAAACTAACTCACAAAATAGAAGAAAAGATATATCAACGACTTACAAATTAGCCTCTTCGAGGGGGAAACCTCCTTTACATTACATAAATGAACAATTCTTGGATGATACAAATGAAAAAACCTCCTTTCTATATATAGGAGTCCATGGGTTCACAATATAATCCTAGCCGACCTAACAATAATAATTTAAGGGCACAACAATAACAATAGTGGTCATTTATGGGGCACAATAATAACAATATTGGGGCTACAAGGGTACAAAAATAACAATAAGGGGGCTACACCAACAGTAATAAGGGACTACACTAGTAATATAAGGACCTAACATGCCCCTCTCCTTCAAAAAAGTGTTTTCCTCAACGCTTTAGTAGTTCTAGATGCTTATGTATAAAATTCTCATCCTCCCATGTGGAATCTTCAGTGGGTAAGTTTTTTCACTTGATGAGATACTCTGTAATTGATCAATTTCATAGATGTCGAGTTCTTGTTTTTGTCACTACTTCAGGTTCCAATATGGTTTTTCCTTCCTCATCAAGTTCTGAAAATATTGTTTGAACTCAAATTTTTTCACCTATAACCTTCTTTAAGCATGAAACATGGAAGATTGGGTGCACTCGGGAAGATGCAGGAAGCTCAAAATTGTATTCCATAGTACCAATATTTTGCAACACCTTGTAAGGACCATAGTACTTTGGAAATAAGTTATTATCCTTCTTAGCTTGCTTGAGGGACATTTGTTTGTATGGTTGTAGTCGTGAAAATACCCAGTCACCTACATCAAAACTTCTCTCGCTGTGATGTTGATCTGCATGTTGTTTCATTCGATTATGTGCCAAATTTAGGTTATCCTTTAAGAGTTGGAGAACTTGTTGTTGATGCTCGATGTGATATTCCACTTCTTGAACCTTAGAATTCTCTCTTAAAGATGATGTGATGGACGGTGGATGATATCCATAAAGTGCCATAAATGGGGTCATTTTTGTTGCAGTGTGGAAAGAAGTGTTATATCACCATTCAACCAGAGGTAACCACTTGACCCATTGTTTTTGTTTTTCAGATACAAAGAAACGAAAATATCCTTCCAAACATTTGGTCACTATCTGAATTTTCCCATTGGATAGAGGATGATAAGATGAGATGAGAGCTAGTTGAGTACCAAAAAAAAAACAAAAAATTCGTTCAAAATTTTCCAGTGAAAATGGGATCTCTGTCACTTACAATAATCTATGGGCTTCCATGTAGCTTTTGAATTGTTTCCATAAATGCAGTAGCAATTGTACTCGCTTTAAATGGATGAAATTATGCACAAAAGTGTGCATACTTGGTAAGTCTATCAACTACCACCATGATGGCACTCTTTCCTTCGAACTTAGGTAAACCTGTGATAAAATCTATTGAAACCTCCTCCCAACGTTGACTTGGAATGGATAAAGGTTGTAGCAGACCTAGGGTATTAATTGTTTCAACTTTATTTTGTTGGAAAACCAAACATTCCGCCACAAAATTTTAAATAT
This sequence comes from Pinus albicaulis, assembly GCA_034641835.2. Lineage (NCBI taxonomy): Eukaryota > Viridiplantae > Streptophyta > Pinopsida > Pinales > Pinaceae > Pinus > Pinus albicaulis. The sequence continues at coordinate 706,405,712 of CM076573.1, read as the reverse complement.
TAGATTTAAGGCCATCCCAACAAAATTATTTCTTCACCCTGTGGTAAGTTTTTAAAAATCATGAGTGTCCTCCTAAGGGAGAGGTGTGCAATTCCAAAAGAATCTTTTGTTTTAGTTGGGAATTCTTACAAAGATATAAGTGATCTTTGTACTATAAGGAATCATTTTTCCAACTAAATGTATCAGATGTACTTGGATCTTGTTGTAAATTTTGAATGAGTGTCCACACTTCTTCGTCATTCTTCCATTCCTCACTTGCTTCGGTTATCCAATCTAGTTGGATAATAGAAATGGTGCAAAGCAATGCTTCCACATCCTCATCCTTTCTTGAGAGTTCATCTGCAACAACATTTAGCTTCCATTTTTTGTATATGATTTCAAAGTCATAACCCAACATCTTTGTGACCCATTTTTGTTGCTCTCCTGAAGATAGTCTTTGTTCCAAAAAGTATTTAAGGCTCATGATCAATTTTTATCTTGAAGTGTCTTCCCATTAGGTAAGGTTGTCATTTATTTAGTGCATGTAGTATTTCCAACATTTCCTTCTCATAAATAACTTTTTGTAAATACTTTCCTTGGATTGGAAGACTTTAAAAAGCAATGGGTCTTCATTATTGCATTAAAACATCACCAATTCCATTTCCTGAGGCATCATATTCCACAATAAAGGTTTTTGTGAAGTCTGGTGTAGCTAAGACTAGTGCTTGGCACATTGCCTCTTTAAGATGTTCAATGGCCTTAGCTGCTTTAGGGGTCCATGAAAATGCATCTTTCTTCAATGATGTTGTTAGAGGTGTTGTTATTCTCCCATAATTCTTAACAAACTTGCGATAATACCCTGTTAACCTGAGAATTCATCGCAACTACTTTATGGTTGTGGGGACTTTCCATTTCTTAATGGCTTTAATAATGTTAAGGTCTACCTTAACAACCTCCTGAGATAGAATATGAATAGATATACCACCTCTTATACTCCAAATAAAAATTTGGAGGTTTTTGCATTTAATTGTTTCTCCTCCAATAGTTTGAGCACCCTATCAACATGTTGAACGCGATCCTTCCAAGACCTGTTGTAGATTAGTATATCATCAAAAAATACTAACAAAAATTTTCTAAGGAAGGGTTTGAAAATGGAATTCATTAACCCTTGAAATATAGAAGGTGCATTAGTAAGGGAAAAAGGCATGACCAAAAATTCATAATGAACCTCATGAGTTCTAAATGTTGTTTTCAGAATGTCTTCAATCTTCATTCTAATTTGATGATATCCTGAACGAAGATCCAACTTGGTGAAATAAATTGCTCTATGTAATTCATCCAATAATTCATCAATAACATGAATGGTACATTTATCTTTAATAGTGAGCCTATTGAGATTCATATAATCCTGACACATGTGCCACGATCGATCCTTCTTGTGCACCAATATTACTGGAGTAGAGAAAGAATTTTGACTAGGTTGAATTATACCAGCCTCTAGAATTTCTGTAATCATACGTTTAATTTTGATCTTTTGGACACACGGATATATGTAAGGCCTAATGTTTGGAGGAACACTTCCTGGAATCAAATTAATAGCATGATAATTATCGCGAATAGGTGGGAATCCTTTGGGAGTTTCAAAAACCTTGGAATTATTGTCCAAGACTTTTCAGAGATCCGGAGAAATATATGATTTTCATGTTGGAACTTCTAGTGAGCATAGTTGTGCAATTATGCCTCATTGTTCTTTCTTCAGAAGCTTTGTCATGACATTAGAGCTTATTATCTTTCCCGACTTACTTGCGATACCTCGTAATTCAACTTCCTTTCCTTCTGATTTTTTTTTCAAGAAAATTTCTTGAAAATTAAAACTATCGTCCCCAAAAATTGTAACCATTGTACTCCTAGTACAACATCAGCACCACCCATTAGAATGGAGAGCATTGGAATATTAAATACATATTACCCCATGTTTAGCTTGATATTATGGCACTTTCCAGAGTAATTTATAGTTCCTCCATTTTCAACCATCACTTAACACTCTGGTGCTGGGTATAGGAAGCAATTCAATTCCTTGGCTACCTTATAATGAATTAAATTATGGGTAATACCCGAATCAATCAAAACTATTACATTTTTCATCTTGATATGTCCTTCTACCTTGAGAGTTTGAGGAGTGGTAATTCCTGCCAATGAATTATAGGATTTGGTCGAATTCATTTCTTATTTTTCTATGGTTGGTTCCCGGTGTATATCCTCTTGTTTTGAAGTTTCTTGTTCATTTTCTTCCTCCTCTTCACAATATATGTAAAATAATTTCTTCTCAGCACACTTATGACCTTTAGTGTATTTTTTACCACAATTGTAGTAAATCCCTTTTGCTCTTTTTTCTTCCAATTGTTGTGGTGTCAACCTTGTAGGTTGTCGAAGTCTAGGAGTAGCAACACTTCCATATTTATAGTTGTGAGTGGTAGGATTCCTTGTCACCATAATTTTGCTTTCAAATTTTCTTTCCAACCTGAATTCCTTCTCCAATGAATCAGGTTCCCAAAGGTGAACCTCATGTTGGATTTTATCCTTTAAAGTCCCTATGAAGACATCAATCATGTGTTTCTCTGGAATATTAGTTACCCTTATATTCAATTTTGGAAGTCCTGAATGTGCTCCACCATTGAACCCTTTTATTTGAGATTTATCAATTGGCTAAAGAATGTTTTGCTCTTTGTATCCTCATAATGTACTATCATCTCCTCCGTAAAAATTGACAACGTGAAAAAAAAAAATTACGAGAGAAAAGCCATCGATACCATACAAATGTATTGTGTTCTAAATATAAATTTGCAATATGTACCTTTTATGTGTTTTGCACATTATGGAGATCAAAATATTGCTCCATCTATAGTATCCATGTTATGGGATCCTTGCCATCAAACTTCCTCATATCGATCTTTGGAATGCTTGGAGTTTCTTTACTTCTTAGTAGGTCGACCATTTCCATATCGTGCAGCTGGAGCATTTCTCTTTCCTTTGTTGTTGAACCTGTTATTTATTTGATTTCAATTTCCTTTGAAATTGATGTGGTTGCGATCATCATCTTGTGGTGTATCCCTTTTATTAGGACACTCTCTAACATAGTGCCAAAACCTGTTACAATTGAAGCATATTCCATTTCTTCCTTCTTTGAATCACGGTCTTCCTTGACCTTGTTTCTTGAGTGCATCTAGTCATCAATTCATCAAAACTTGGAATATTATCATTGTTGAGGATAATGGTCTTGAATACATCCCATGCTTGGGGAAAACCTCCAAGAGAAATAAGAGTGATCTCCCGATCAGCAATAACTTCTCCAATAGATAGAAGATCATTTTTTGTTTTAGTAATACTCATGAAGTAGGATTGGGTGGATTCTCCTCTATCCATCTTGATGTCCTTTAGCTTGTTCTTGAGAAATAGGATTTTTTTTGCATTGATAGCTTTGAACATGCTATCCAGTAATACATCTCCTTAGATGTGCTTAGCTCAGAAATGTAAGCAACCAAATGTTTTTGAATGGAATCCCTGATGATATTCTTAGATTTGAACTCACCTTTCTTGTACTTTGATTTAGTGGCAGCCGATGCATTTGAAGGAGGCTCAACAATATTCCCTTGCACATAGTCCATGACATCATTCTCTTCCAAAGTTAAGTCTAGAGACATCTTCTATGCATGATAATCAGATTTATCATTGAGCTTGTCCTCAGATTTGAAGTAAGATGAGGAAGTCATTAACTCTTGTCTTTATCGAATAGATCTCAGTGATTTATTTTCTCACTCTTTCTTAGGCTTTGTCTTCACCTAGGCTCTGATACCATGTAAATTTTAGATAATAATGGTGTGTTCTATGCTTAAGATCAATTTACTTCAAATTTCCTTACTCGCCCAATATCAAATTCGAGTTTATAAATCGAATTATCTTAATCACAACAATAGTAAATGTTGATAGAACATAAACAAAATGCAGAAGACAAGCCAAGACAAGAGAACACAATATTTTGCGGTTGCCAGGGAAAAACCTTAATGCAGGGAAACCCTTTGATCAAATTCTTCTTATTATTCTTCAATAGTTCAACAAAGAGATAGAGAGTACAAATATCAAAATAACTTTCCCAAAACAGTCTTGTAAAAATCAGCAGTCAACAAATAGCCCTAACCAGAAAGTCAACATTGGTCAAAGTGGCTCAAAAATGTCCTCCAAGCATCTCGATCAACAATATTCCAATTTGGCCTTCCAAGAGGGTCAAATTCAACCCAAAATAGTCAAGTCAAACCCAGTCAATGTTGTTGTAAAATGTGCAGTCAAACCTGAACGCAACGCTGAATTCAACCTTGGTCAAAC